>OZ023265.1:27793614-28126114 GCA_964006375.1 Tillus elongatus
ATTAATTTACTTAGATGTAACTGTCAAGATAAATATTTTAACAATAATAAAGATATATGGTTAGGTTATGTATAATCGTTTAATAATGAATATCAGTTTATGCGGCGACTGTTTATCGTTTACACAAAGATGCATGATAAACAATTATATTTAAAAATACAAAAAATACACTTTAATTTTTAGTGAATTTTCTTTAAAAAATTTTTACTATTGATGAGATCCCGATTTAGAATTTTGAAAACATTTCTTCAAATGAGCGCTAATTAGGCCCCCTAGAACACATAGCCGGGGTCAGTTTCAATTTTTATATGTTCATATATATATATATATATATATATATATATATATATATATATATATATATATATATATATATATATATATATATATATATATATATATATAGATACATATATATGTTCAGAAAGATTTCCGCGGTCTTTAATGTGAGACATACCTACTTGGTTCTCGGGTTAAACAGCGTCCAGAATTTATGAAAACTCGACGTTTCGGCTCCTGTTTTGGAGCCATTTTCAAGAGGTAAAGGAAATATGTAAGGACACTCTAAGGCGTTAATCTGCCTACTCTTTAGAGTGGTGGACAAAGGTGGGTAAAGGAAATATGTAAGGACACTCTAAGCCTCAATCTACCTACTCCTTAGAGTGGTGGACAAAGGTGGGTAAAGGAAATATGTAAGGACACTCTAAGGCCTCAATCTGCCTACTCCTTAGAGTGGTGGACAAAGGTGGGTAAAGGAAATATGTAAGGACACTCTAAGGCCTCAACCTGCCTACTCCTTAGAGTGGTGGACAAAGGTGGGTAAAGGAAATATATAATGTAAGGACACTCTAAGGCCTCAATCTGCCTACTCCTTAGGGCGGTGAACAAAGGTGGGTTGGGTTGTTGTAGCTCGATCACGGGACCTCAATCTGCCTACTCCCCAAATCTCGCCGGAGATCGTCTGTGAGGTCTCAGTGTGTTCAACCCTAGGCCTCAGAGAGATCTGGCAGTTCGTTGCAAGTCTTGTCTTATATATGTCGTTCCGTCTACCTGCTTCGTTATCAGTGAAAGTATTGGGGTCACCGTCAATTAAGTGTGGGGGGGGGGGGGGGCTTTGGTTACGGTACTTAGAGGATGAGGAGGATTAAGAGAGTCACCGGCATTTGTTGAGGCAGATAATGGGGCAATAAAATTGTCTGTGGAATTTATTTTCTTTTTGTGTGTTTGTAAAGAAGATATATTGGTTTCCAAGTAGTCGGAAGGCGAAGACCATCATCTCTCTTATTTAAACAATCGGGACGTTTTTCAATCTCGGTTGCTTCGGCGGTAATTCTCGTTTTGAAGTCGTAAACCGGTGCTATTGTTTTGGCATTATCGAAGTCTATTTTGTGCCCTGTATGAATATGATGCATGACCAGCGCCGATGAGGGGTCGGATTTTCTAACTGCGAGGGTGTGTTCATGTATTCTATTGTGGATGCGTCTATTTGTTTGTCCTACATAAGTTCGGGAACAGTCGGAACAAGGAATTTCGTAAACTCCGTGAGATTCGGCTCCAAAACAGCAGCCGAAACGTCGAGTTTTCATAAATTCTGGACGCGGCTTAACCCGAGAACCAAGTATGTCTCATATATATATATATATATATATATATATATATATATATATATATATATATATATATATATATATATATATATATATATATAAAGCGCTGACAGCTGAGATCATAGCTTGAAATTGGTAGTGGTAAGGACGTGCACCTCTGAACCGAAGGGTAGCAGGATATATATATATATATATATATATATATATATATATATATATATATATATATATATATATATATATATATATATATATATATATATATATATACCACTACCAATTTCAAGCTATGATCTCAGCTGTCAGCGCTTTGGTGCTAATTTGGGTGGCTCATTTTACTTTTTAAGCACATAGGAACCGTAAAATGAACAGCAAGTCGAATACCTGCACGCTCTGTCTTTCGAAGGGGGCGAAAATTCGTCGTCCCGTGTATCATGCGAAGTTGGGCACCTTAAAGATCACGACGCTCATCGAAAGGAAGGGGTTTTGTAAAATCTCTAGATTGGTGAAGTAGAAATGCTCCCTGGTGTAGGTGATTGTCCGTAGTCGCTTTTACCCTCTGAAGATTAGGTTTTTTAACGTCGGTCTATTTCCGTGACTATGGCCAATCACCGACGGCAGGGGGCAGTTTCACCTCACTATCCTGGAGACTTTGCCGAACTCCTGCCTCTCTGTAAGGAGGGTAGGTATATTTAACGTTCCCAACATTGCATGAATACGGGACCGACGGTTTTACGCCCCCTTCGAAAGGTGGAACCTGCAGCCCTTCAAACTGATCAAATAAAATGCCACAACCTCCTTTGATGTTAATTGTACAGTATGTACTGCAAAAGTGAAAGGGAAACGCTGGGAATCGCTCTTACTACCCTTCGGTTCAGAGGTGCACGTCCTTACCACTACCAATTTCAAGCTATGATCTCAGCTGTCAGCGCTTTGGTGCTAATTTGGGTGGCTCATTTTACTTTTTAAGCACATAGGAACTGTAAAATGAACAGCAAGTCGAATACCTGCACGCTCTGTCTTTCGAAGGGGGCGAAAATTCGTCGTCCCGTGTATCATGCGAAGTTGGGCACCTTAAAGATCACGACGCTCATCGAAAGGAAGGGGTTTTGTAAAATCTCTAGATTGGTGAAGTAGAAATGCTCCCTGGTGTAGGTGATTGTCCGTAGTCGCTTTTACCCTCTGAAGATTAGGTTTTTTAACGTCGGTCTATTTCCGTGACTATGGCCAATCACCGACGGCAGGGGGCAGTTTCACCTCACTATCCTGGAGACTTTGCCGAACTCCTGCCTCTCTGTAAGGAGGGTAGGTATATTTAACGTTCCCAACATTGCATGAATACGGGACCGACGGTTTTACGCCCCCTTCGAAAGGTGGAACCTGCAGCCCTTCAAACTGATCAAATAAAATGCCACAACCTCCTTTGATGTTAATTGTACAGTATGTACTGCAAAAGTGAAAGGGAAACGCTGGGAATCGCTCTTACTACCCTTCGGTTCAGAGGTGCACGTCCTTACCACTACCAATTTCAAGCTATGATCTCAGCTGTCAGCGCTTTGGTGTTAATTTGGGTGGCTCATTTTACCTTTTAAGCACATAGGAACTGTAAAATGAACAGCAAGTCGAATACCTGCACGTTCTGTCTTTCGAAGGGGGCGAAAATTCGTCGTCCCGTGTATCATGCAAAGTTGGGCACCTTAAGGATCACGACCCTTATCGAAAGCAAGGGGTTTTGTAAACTTTCCAGAATGGTGAAGTAGAAATGCTCCCTGGTGTAGGTGATTGCCCGTAGTCGCTTTTACCCTCTGAAGATTAGTTTTTTTAACGTCGGTCTATTTCCGTGACTATGGGCAATCACCGACGCCAGGGAGCAGTTTTACCTTACTATCCTGGAAATTTTGCCGCACCCCTGCCTTTCTGTAAGAAGGGTAGGGATATTTAACGTTGCCCACATCGCATGAACACGGGACCGACAGCTTTACGCCCCCTCCGAAGGGAAGAACGTGCAGCCTTTCAAACTGGTTAAATAAAATGCCACAACCTCGGTTGATGTTAATTGTGCTGTATGTACTGAAAAAGTGAAAGGGAACGCTGGGAATCGATCCTGCTACCCTTCGGTTGAGAGGTGCACGTCTTTACCACTACCAATTTCAAGCTATGATCTCAGCTGTCTGCGCTTTGATGCTAATTTGGGTGGCTCATTTTACTTTTTAAACACATAGGAACTGTAAAATAAACAGCAAGTCAAATACCTGCACAAAGGGGGCGAAAATTCGTCGTCCCGTGTATCATGCAAAGTTGGGTACCTTAAAGATCACGACCCTTATCGAAAGGAAGGGGTTTTGTAAAATTTCCAGAATGGTGAAGTAGGAATGCTCCCTGGTGTAGGTGATTGCCTGTAGTCGCTTTTACCCTCTGAAGATTAGGTTTTTTTAACGTCGGTCTATTTCCGTGACTATGGCCAATCACCGACGCCAGGGAGTAGTTTCACCTTACTATCCTAGAAATTTTGCGGAACCCCTGCTTTTCTGTAAGGAGGGTAGGGATCTTTAACGTGCCCAACATCGCATGAACACGCGACCGACGGCTTTACGCTTCCTCCGAAGGGAGGAACGTGCAGCCATTCAAACTGGTCAAATAAAATGCCGCAATCTCCTTTGATGTTAATTGTACAGTGTGTACTGAAAAAGTGAAAGTAAAACGCTGGGAATCGATTCCGCTACCCTTCGGTTCAGAGGTGCACGTCCTTACCACTACCAATTTCAAGCTATGATCTCAGCTGTCAGCGCTTTGGTGCTAATTTGTGTGGATTATTTTACTTTTTAAGCACATAGGAACTGTAAAATGAACAGCAAGTCGAATACCTGCACGTTCTGTCTTTCGAAGGGGGCGAAAATTCGTCGTCCCGTGTATCATACAAAGTTGGGCACCTTAAAGATCACGACCCTTATCGAAAAATCCTGTGACAAGGCCAGACTTGAAAAGGTCAAAGCTCACAAAACGCTTCTACACAATCCCAGTCAAGAAAATCGTCAAGCATTCAACGACGCAAGAAACCGCTATGTCCGCATTCTTTCTGAGGCAAAAAACTCGTTTAATAACCACATCAAAAACAAAGTCCTCTCAAGCTCCAACGGCGGCAAACCCTTCTGGACTCTTGCTAAGTCTATTGGGAATAATTTCTGCAAGAGCACGTTCCCACCTCTTGTCTCAGGTGATGAAATTGTTTCTACCGCCCTGGGCAAGGCTGAACTTTTTGCTTCGTTGTTCGCCGGAAATTCTACTCTCAACCCACCTCCAAATGTTCAACCACCAACAGTCCCCAATGTCGCGCATAAAATGACTGATATCATTTTCAAAACTAAAAAGGTACGAAAGATGCTCTCTTCTCTTAATACTAGGAAAGCCTCTGGCCTTGACGAGATCCCAGCAATTGTTCTCAAAAAATGCGCACCAGAACTTGCTCCTGTCCTGACTCGTCTGTTTCAGATATCTTACAATAAAGGCATATTCCCTAGTAACTGGAAAACTGCTCGAGTACAACCCATCCCCAAGAAAGGATCCAAAGCGCTTCCTAGCAACTACAGGCCTATTTCTCTCCTTTCAGTCATCTCTAAAGTGATGGAAAAGTATATAAACACCGAACTACTAAAATTCCTTGAAAAACACAGTCTAATCCACGACAGGCAGTATGGATTCCGTCAGCGCAGATCGACTGCCGACCTCCTTTCCTTTGTCACCCATTCTTGGAACAAGTCTATGGAACAACACGGTGAATCCCAGATTGTTGCTCTAGACATATCCAAAGCATTCGACCAGGTCTGGCACGCAGCGCTGCTTAATAAACTTCCGGCCTATGGCCTACCACCAAAACTTTGTACCTGGACAGCAAATTTCCTCTCCAACAGGAGCATATCTGTTGTTGTGGATGGCCATTCCTCTAAACTGTATCCAATTAATGCAGGAGTTCCTCAAGGTTCAGCTTTAGCCCCTACTTTGTTTCTTCTCCACATCAATGACCTCCTCTCTAGCACATCCAACCCAGTTCACAGTTACGCGGACGACAGCACCCTCCACTCAAACATACAATATTCTAAACCTGTCTCTTTAGCCCAATTAGATGAGGATCGCAGACTCATGGAGGGTTCTGTCTCCGTAGACCTCCAAAAAATATTAGACTGGGGAAGTAGAAATCTTGTACAATTCAACCCCACCAAAACTAAGTCTTGCTTTCTTTCTCACAAGAGATACAGCAGCCCTAGACCCATCACAATGAACAACCAAGTTATTCAAAGTAATGAGTCATTTTCTCTTGTTGGCATTTCTGTGGATCGAAATCTTAATTGGCACCAACATGTTACATCAATTGCAGAAGCGGCTGCTAAGAAATTGGGTTTCCTCTTCCGGGCTCGCAAATACTTTTCACCAACTAATCTCTATACCTTATACACTTCACAAATAAGGCCAAACCTCGAATACTGCTCCCACATCTGGGGTGCAGCTGCCGCTTCTACACTCGCTATCCTGGACTCCATTCAAAAGAGAGCTATACGTCTCATCGGTGACCCTACCCTCACCCAAAGGCTTCCATCCCTTGCCCACCGACGTGCCGTTGGTGACCTCTCTCTCTTTTATAGATATCTGCACGGGCACTGCTCAGAGGAGCCTTCCTCCATAATTCCCCCACCTTCTGCCCCCAGCAGATCTACCAGGGGAACAGAGCGAATGCACCCTTTTAATGTCCAGGTCACCAGACATAGAACATCTTGTTATGCCCGCTCTTTTGTCCCGAGGACTTCCAAGTTGTGGAATTCCTTGCCGGCACATGTTTTTCCTTCTCCTCCGAACCTCCAAACCTTCAAGTCCAGAATTAACAAGCTGCCTCTTTCCTCCTTGTCAACACCCACGGTACGATAGTATTTAGGCTGTAAGCCCTCGTGGTGTGTTGTTGACATTAAAAAAAAAAAAAGGGGGTTTTATAAAATTTCCAGAATGGTGAAGTAGAAATGCGCCCTGGTGAAGGTGATTGCCCGTAGTCGCTTTTATCCTCTGAAGATTCGTTTTTTTTTAACGTCGGTCTATTTCCGTAACTATGGCCAATCACCGACGCCAGGGGGCAGATTCACCTCGCCATCCTGGAAAGTTTGCCGAACTCCTGCCTTTCTGTAAGGAGGGTAGGGATCTTTAACGTTCCCAACATTGCATGAATACGGGACCGACGGCTGTACGCCCCCTCCGAAGGGAAGAACGTGCAGCCATTCAAACTGCTCATATACAACGCCACAACCTCGGTTGATGTTAATTGTGCTGTATGTACTGAAAAAGTGAAAGGGAAACGCTGGGAATCGATCGTGGTACCCTTCGGTTCAGAGGTGCACGTATTTACCACTGAGGCTATTTGATTAGGTTAAATATTAAGAATTTGTTTTATAATACGATTTTTATTAAATTTTTGATACATAATTTCGTATAGTCTTATCATAATGTATAAATCTGAATGCATTATGATCCAGTAAGTACCTGATCTAGATCAATAAATCAGATAAATAGTTTTTCTTGGTCGATCGTCACAACACACAATAAAGTCAAGCATTTTAAGTACTGATTATTGAATTCTTGTTCCCGTTCTCACAGTACTTCACTTGGTGATAATTACGTTAGATGATAATTCAAATAAAACCATACAAGCTCTCACAACCATCGCCAGACTAAGTACACTTCATGTGACTTAAAACAGTTGTCAAGTGAAATGAAGAATACAGGGCTGTCCTGGATACTACGTTAGATATCTAGTCAAGAAATATTGCTGAAAAAGTACGTTTGGAATTAACATATTAAATCCAAGAGTAGGAATTAGGTAGTTTTTGCATGAATTGGCAACAACGTGTCGCTATTTTCACATACTTTAGGCTCTAATGACATAGGATTGATATACCTAGGCAAATAAATTTTCGTATCCACATACTACATTTTCTATAAAAAATAAGACTTAATACGTCATTGTGTACAGTTATAATTTAAATAATTATTATATCAGAGGTTCTACTACGAGGCGTCATTGAAAAGTGCTTAGCGCCTAACCTACGATACAAAACACAATAATATATATATATATATATATATATATATATATATATATATATATATATATATATATATATATATATATATATATATATACATATATATAATACAATCTATACATAATTATATCTATTATTTTTATATAATTAAATAAATGGAAAGTTCAAGAAATACCATAAAAATTACTTG
Organism: Tillus elongatus; assembly: GCA_964006375.1. Taxonomy (NCBI): domain Eukaryota; kingdom Metazoa; phylum Arthropoda; class Insecta; order Coleoptera; family Cleridae; genus Tillus; species Tillus elongatus. The sequence continues at coordinate 27,801,495 of OZ023265.1, forward strand.
AAAATTCTTATGGTTATTCTTTTTAAAACGTCGCGTTTTAAAGCGTCATAACTGACGATTTTGAGACCAAGGTGCTATAACGAATACAGGTTATGTAGAAGTGATGTCGTAGGAAGTATGTTTTACAAAGGCTTATTTCCTTTGGCACTCATCTGAGCAGTGTCCGTGCAGATATCTATAAAAAAGAGAGAGAAGTCACCAACAGCACGTCGGTGGGCAAGGGATGGCAGCCTTTGGGTGAGGGTAGGGTCACCGATGAGATGTATAGCCCTCTTCTGAATGGAGTCCCGGATAGCGAGTATAGAAGCGGCAGCAGCACCCCAGATGTGGGAGCAGTATTCAAGGTTTGGTCTTATTTGTGAAGTATATAAGGTATAGAGATTAGCTGGTGAAAAGTATTTGCGAGCCCGGAAGAGGAAACGTAATTTCTTAGCAGCCGATTCTGCAATTGATGTGACATGTTGGTGCCAATAGAGATTTCGATCCACAGAAATGCCAACAAGTAAAAAGGACTCATTACTTTGAATAACTTGGTTCTTTATTAGGATGGGTCTAGGGCTGATGTATCTCTTATGAGAAAGAAAGCAAGACTGTGATTTGGTGGGGTTGAATTGTACAAGATTTCTACCTCCCCAGTCTAATATTTTTTGGAGATCCACGGAGATAGAACCCTCCATGAGTCTGCGATCCTCATCTAATTGGGCTAAAGAGACAGGCTTAGAGTATTGTATATTTGAGTGGAGGGAGCTGTCGTAACTGTGAACTGGGTTGGATGTGCTAGAGAGGAGGTCATGTGAAAAATAAACAAAGTAGGGGCTAAAGCTGAACCTTGAGGAACTTCTGCATTAATTGGATACAGTTTAGAGGAATGACCATCCACAACAACAGAAATGCTCCGGTTGCAGAGGAAATTTGCTGTCCAGGTACAGAGTTTTGTTGGTAGGTCATAGGTCTGAAGTTTATTAAGCAGCGCTGCGCGCCAGACCTGGTCGAATGCTTTGGATATGTCTAGAGCGACAATCTGGGATTCATCGTGTAGTTCCATAACTTGTTCCAAGAATGGGTGACAAAGGAAAGGAGATCGGCAGTTGATCTGCGCTGACGGAATCCATACTGCCTGTCGTGGATTAGACTGTGTTTTTCAGGAAATTTTAGTAATTATGTGTTTATATACTTTTCCATCACTTTAGAGACGACTGAAAGGAGAGAAATAGGCCTGTAGTTGCTAGGAAGCGCTTTGGATCCTTTCTTGGGGACGGGTTGTACTCGAGCAGTTTTCCAGTTACTAGGGAATATGCCTCTATTGTAAGATGTCTGAAACAGACGAATCAGGACAGGAGCAAGTTCTGGTGCGCATTTTTGAGAACAATTGCTGAGATCTCGTCAAGGCCAGAGACTTTCCTGGTATTAAGAGAAGATCATCTGTCGTACCTTTTTAGTTTTGAAAATGATATCCGTCATTTTATGCGCGACATTGGGGACTGTTGGTGGTTGAACATTTGGAGGTGGGTTGAGAGTAGAATTGCCGGCGAACAACGAGGCAAAAAGTTCAGCCTTGCCCAGGGCGGTAGAAACAATTTCATCCCCTGAAACAAGAGGTGGGAACGTGCTCTTGCAGAAATTATTCCCAATAGATTTAGCAAGAGCCCAGAAGGGTTTGCTGCCGCTGGAGCTTAAGAGGACTTTGTTTTTGATGTGGTTATTAAACGAGTTTTTTGCTTCAGAAAGAATGCGGACATAGCGGTTTCTTGCGTCGTTAAATGCTTGACGGTTTTCTCGACTGGGATTGTGTAGAAGCTATTTGTGAGCTTTGACTTTTTCAAGTCTGGCCTTGTCACAGGATTTAGAGAACCAGGGCTTTTGAGTGGCTGCAGAGGTTTTCTGTGTACGTGGAATAAATAATTCCATGCCAGCTTGGATAATTTCGGTGACGTTTTGTAAGATATCAGAGGGTTCAGGATGAGAGAAGCCGACAGACGCCCATGGAAATTAGGAAAAGTAATCTCGCATTTCGTCCCAGTTCGCGGAGTTGTAGTGCCGAACGATACGTGGGTGTGATGACTGTATGACCTCGGGTTGCATTGCGCAGGAAGTAGTGACTATGCCGTGGTCTGAGCGACCCAGAGGGGCGGTGACTGATATCTTATAGCAGTCAGGATTTGTAGTAAGAAGGAGATCCAAATGCAAATTTTCGTGTAACCCTTTTTTTTCTGAATATTTGTTAAAAAGTTTTTTGTGAATTTATACCTTGGCAGATGTGTAAATATCTTAAGGGCGTTCGTTGGCCAGGAAAATCGGATCAATTTTCTCGGGAATATTTTAAGTATATTTTCGGAATAGTTTTGTAATTTTTCAAACAAGTTATTTGGTGAAATATTGTACATTATTTCTGCTATAGAGGTTATACTTCAACCAAATTTGATGACCCATAAAAAACGACATATTTGCCATTAAAAACAATTATAAAAAAATCACGACCATAACGCACTCACTGAGTCCATACTTTTTACTGAAATGTTATAGTGTATGTGTTTTGTTTCTTCAACGTCGGTCTATTTCCGCGACTATGGCCAATCACCGACGCCAAGGAGCAGTTTCACCTCACTATCCTGGAAATTTTGCCAACCCCCTGGCTTTCTATTGGGGAAGGGTAGCGATTTTTAACGTTCCCAACTTTGCATGGACACGGGACGGGCGGCTCTACGCCCCCTCCGAAGGGCGGAATGTGCAGACATTCAGCTTGGTCAAATACAATGCGACACCCTCGGTTGATGTTAATGTTACTGTACGTACTGAAAAAGTGAAAGGAGAACCCTGGAATCGAACACTTCGGTTCAGAGGCACATGTTCTTACCACTGAACAACCGAGGCTCTAAAAAAATGTTATGGAAATGATAAATAATACTTCCACGTCGTTAATACGTGTGGAAGTATGGTATTGGTGTTAGAAATTTCGCTTAAACGTCAAAAAGTATCGAAACATTTAGAAAACATGTTTTGGGAACAAAATTTTTTTTGTCTGTCGGTCTGTATGTCTGTTAGTAGCCACCGTAACTTTAGAACGAATTGAGATATCGTCTTTGAATTTGGTATTTAGCACCCGACTAACAAACGGTGGATTCCTTTTGGGTAAAATCGTGATTTGGTATAAATTGAAATTTTTTCGTTAAAACTCGAGTAATATAACGTTTTAGTGTTTGCTTATTAGAAAACTTTACATTTCATCAAACAACATTCTGTGCTGAAATTAAATTAGGAGTAGAATATGTGTGGGTGGAATATCGGTGAAAGAAATTTCGATTTTTTTTTTGCAAAAACGGTGTAAAAGTGTCATAACATTAAAAATCGAGTAATATGTGGTTTCAGAAGTTTATGGGTACATGAATACGAATATTTTCTTTATGGTCAAACCATAGACCCCAAATTCATTTCATGAGAATGAGAGTAAATTATCATAGTTATGTGGAAGGTATGATTCGATTTGGGGCACTATTTTTTAACGCATTCTCGTTAAATAAATTATTTTTTGAAATTTTCTTAAACATTTTCTTTTTAATGAAAAAATTCGCTTATGAGGAAATCGAGACTTTTAAAAGTTCTTCAAATGAGCGCATACTAGGCTCCCTAGAATTTTCGTAAAAGAAATTCAGTCAATTTTTGTGAAATAAGTTTAGCAAATTTTGGTCTAAATTTTGTTTTAATTTGAGAATATTTATATCTTATCAGGTGTACCTATTATTTTTGTAAATTGCCGGGATAAGTTCGTTGTCCAGGTGAATCGGACCAGTTTTCCGAAATTTTCAACTTTTTTTCCGAAAATTTTTCCATCTGCAAATAATAAAATTATTTTAATGAAATTTGGTACATAAATTTCTATTTTAAAGATTAAACTGTACCAAATTTAATGTACCTATTTCAGTTAAAGAAAAATTAAGTTATTAGCGAATTTTCATTAAAAGAAATTCGCTAATAGAGAGGTCACGATGAAACGCTTTTGAAAAAATTTCTTCAGATGAGCGCAAATTTGGGTCCCTAGAACCCAAAACCAAGGCCCGTTAACATTTTTAGTGAATTTTTATTTTAAAAAATTCACTAATAGAGAGGTATCGATGGTGATACTTTGCCAAAATTTTTTCAAATGAGCGCAAACTTGGACCCCAAGAACCCATATCCGGGGTCAGTTTCAATTTTTATATGTTTATATATATATATATATATATATATATATATATATATATATATATATATATATATATATATATATATATATATATATATATATATATCCGTCTGATAACTCAAAAATCATATCTATTTCGATGAAACTCGGCAAGTGCCTTTCTTTTATTAATGGCTTGGATGAGTTCGTTGGTCAGGAAAATCGGACAGGGTTTTTTGGGAAAATGTTAAGTTTTCTTTCTAAACATATTTTTTCTCCGAAAATTACAAAGCTGTTTTAATGAAGTTTACTATATATGTTGCCTTGGGAGAGAGATTACTATGTACCAAAATTAAACTTTCCAAGTTTATAGAAAATTGAGTTATTCAAATTTTGAATTTTCTTCAGAAACATTTTTTTCTCTCCGAATCTTCTAAAGTCATTTTAATGAAATTTGGTGGATATCTTGCCTCAGCAAAGATTTTTTTTTTGTTACTGCAGACCGAAATTAAACTTTCTGAGTGTATAGAAAATTGAGTTACTCAAGTTTGAAGCATTTAATAAAAATTCACTACCATAACGCACTTGCTGCGTCCCGAATTTTATATGTTTATATACGAGTATGTATATGTAGGGATCCAGCGATAACTCAAAAAATACTACACTGATTTCGATCAAACTTGCCAAAAATCTTGTTTGGGCGAAAACCGAGGTCGAGTTCGTTGATCAACTTTTATGCTCAAGTCTTTCCGTTGGAAAATCGGGGAAAACTTTTTGAAAACGCTATATTTTTGTAATTATCAGAGTAACTGGAATGAGACTTTACATGTGGCTGGAAATAGTGCAAAGAAACCTATGTTATGAATTTTAAGTAATTTGGTATACATTATTTAGAGCTTTTCCAAATTAAAAATAAAATCCCAAAGGCATGCATTGAAATGACTTAGTGGTTAAAGTCCAATGCCTGACAGACAGAGTAGTTGACTGCCACGCGTAGATTAATTCTTACAACAGGTATAAACCATACATCAATTATAATTAAACAATACAACTAACTCGCATAAAACATACTACCCGAACTAGCAACCGAGAAATCTCGGCCACAAAAATCCCAAGAAGTGCTTAAATCATTTTTCATTAATTACGAATCTGTTTCAAGTCACAAGAAAATTCTGTAGTTAGTTTTTATGTTTAATATACCTATTTGGTAGAAACAATAGTGTACAGATTTTGTACGTTTATAACAAGATTCAAACTAAATATATACCAGGCAGAAAACATACTACCCGAACCAACAATCGTGAAATCTCGGCCGCAATTATGGAAAATGACAGACGACATGAAACTAAAAATTTGCCACGTGATTGTTATTTAACTGGGGGATTAAATCAATTAATGAAATACACTATATCTGTAGCTTTATTAACGGCCGCAAATACAGTTTCAGCGCAGCATAGATATATTATGCTGTTGCCTAATATAGCAGAAATTTTAACAAAATCAAGCCAAGTCTCTATAAAAATGATTCTAGAACAGTTTCTTTTATCTTTAAATTTAAACATAAGACGTCATATAAGACCGCAACAGTCGTGGGATGTGTTTCAATGGTAATTCTACTAATTCTGTAATTAATTAATTCTGTACACTTTAAATATAATATCCCGGGGACGAAGCCGATCACGCAAATAAAACGTTACGCGATCGAATCCAGCTCAAAGAATGTGTGTTTTTTTGTTTTATTTTGACAATTGGAGAAATAATAGTGCACAGATTTCATACGTTTTGAACAAGATCTCATTTTTATTTAAAACGCCTAAATAAGTTTGCCACCTTTGAGTCTGAAATTATATTTTTCTTAGTGTTGATATTGAAAAAAACCGGTGTGATTAGGTTGACTAAAACGAAATCATACTGGCGATTAATAAGGAAAAATAACCGTTACGTTTATAATTTGGTAGATACTTTACTTTTCTAAATATGAATTAAGTTTCCTTCTGGAAATCTTCCGTACAACTTTAATGAAATTTAGAATACAAGTTTCTTTTAAAGAGACTTACACTTCTTTAGCTTCATAGAAAATTGAATTTTGGGCATTTTTCTCAAAATGAGTTAGACCGCAAGAGTGTTTTGATAATAGATAGAAAGCGATGGTAACACTTTCCAAAGAATTCTTCAAATGTGCGCGTACTAGGACCTCTAAATTCGATCTTCAAGGTCTGTGTAAGTTTATAGTATTAACTTTACTAATATGCCGTATAATTTTTATGTAGAATTCTGATGAAAATTCGCTACTATAACGCACTTGCTGCGTCCCGAAATTTTACTTCGTTTAAAAATGTTTTTATGAAAATTCGCTACCAAACACACATACTGCGACCAAAGTTTTGTTTTACTTGAGTTAATAAGGTCAGAGATCTGATTTAAACTCATTGATACTGTACATATAATAAACTTCCTGTATAAGGGGCAAACAAAATAAATAATATATTTATTGAAACTATTAATCAAATAGAAAACAGATATGGTCGGTTAGGCTGGGAAGGGGGTGATAGAGAACCTAGCTCTATTTTTGTTATAATAATTGTATTTTTATCTGTGGCAGGAAGAGAGTTAAATGGGCAAGTCCGTCCACTTTTAACTTACTTAGATGCTGGGGTCAACGTCCCGTAGTGGTGTTACGCCTCCAGTCGACCCCCTTTATGGTATTTGTACTGACGGAATTTAAAGTCTTACGTAACCATTCATACACATTCAACTTGATGTTTATTGTCGGGATTTTATAAGTAGTATCGTCTTGAGATGCTGCTTCTCTAATTTCCAACACACTAAAGTGACGAGAGCTTTCACGTTTATCGCGAATTAAGACAAGCCTCATATGCAAAACCAAAATAATTAACGATATGCGTAATGTAATCGTTACCGCCTATTTGACTGTTTGTAGTGTATTTTCGTTGCCCTGCTACAACTAGCCCGCTGTGTGAAAGCTTAAAAAAAGTCTGAACGCAGCAAGTGCGTTATGGTGGTGAATCTTCATAAAAACGTTTTTAATAACTACATGTCTTTTTTGGTCAATTTTCTTTAAAAAAAAAATCACTACTGAGAAGATCCCGACTGTAGAATTTTGAAAAAATTTCTTCAAATGAGCGTTAATTAGGCCCCAGAACACATATCCGGGGTCAGTTTCAATTTATATATATATATATATATATATATATATATATATATATATATATATATATATATATATATATATATATATATATATATATATATATATATATATATATATATATATATATATATATGTGTGTGTGTGTGTGTGTATATCACACCGATAACTCAAAAAATAATGGGCAGATTTTTATTAAATTTGGTGAATACCTTCCTTTTGCAAGTGGCTTGGATAAGTTTGTTAGCCAGGAAAATCGGCACAGGTTTTCTTGGAAAATTGTGTTTTCTTTCGAAAAAATAATTATATCTCCAGAAATAACAAAGTAAGGGAGTTTGTACGCGGGTTTACATCATTATAGGTGAATCTTCTACCAAAATTTAGTTCTGTATGTTAAAAGACAAAAAAGTGAGAGGCATTTAAAGAAAAAATAATTAGGGGTTTCCTCAAAATGTCAGTCGCCATTTAAAACGTCAAACCTTGCAACATTTAGGCAAAGAACATGAAACTTATACGGGCTATGGAAAGAAAATGTCTCAAGAAGAATGTTTTACAAACCCTGAAGTCTTAGCTTCAACCGTCATTGTCCTTCATTTTACTAAAATGTTTACAGAAAATTAATTTCAAATAGACCCTTTCTCTGATGTTTTGGCAGTAGTCTTAGCTATAGAGTTTATCGTTTAATGGTATATAATTTTTGTCGAATTTTCGTAAAAAATCAATGAAGCTATATCATATCCGTTATTATACAAGATACGAAAAAAAATGTATACATTAATTATAGGGTGTCTTGAGCTACATCTTAAAAAATTAGTTCTACAATCACAGGTTGCAATACGTTGGTAATACAAATTTTCTTTTTTTTTTTCTTCTTTCTAATCGAACACGCCTTATGTTATTGCATTTTACATTTTCCATCGAAATATAATGCATGTTTCTAAGAAAAGAAATTCTGGACGCAGCAAGTGCGTTATGGTAGCGAATTCATTTCATTAAATGCTTCAAATTTGAATAGCTCAATTTGCTATTAACCTATAAGGTTGACCAATAAATAAGTTTTATTGGGAACACTTTAAATTTACTTTCGGATATTTTAATTCCTTTTTAAACAATTATGAATGAAACATGGCACTTTATTTCTACTATATAGGTTATACTGATAACCAAATTTGATGTCTGCTTTCTTAAAAAAAAAACCACATGTTTGCTATTAAAAAATATTTTTATAAAAATTCACTACCATAACGCATTTGCTGCGTCTAGACGTTTTTTAATGAAAGCAGGCCTCAAATTTGGTTACCAGAATCACCTACACAGTAGAAACCATGTACCACATTTCAAAATACCTTTATTGTTTAAAAAAGTACATAAATTAACAGATAGTATGAACGAAAGCATCTCTGAAGAGGCTATTTTCATACCCAACTAGCACCAAAGTGATTGCATTTGAGATATGAACTTGAAATGGGTAGTTATTACGTAATCGCCACTAATTCTATGACACTGTGGTGAAAATAACTTTATTTTACACATTAGCAGTGACAATTACTTAATATTCACCATTTATAACTACTTTAGAGTTACGCAACTTCTTAGTTGCTTTCAAGGTATAAGGAACGTCGCCGTTACTCACAGAACGACTCAAAAGTTCCAGGAACTTAAAGGTAGCAAATGACAGTAGCCGAAACTATCTTATGTTACTGAAATGCTACATCAATGTTGCAGCCACTTTCAAGTAGCATTAATAGTCGCCGTGACGTTGCCGGCCCTTTCATATTACACCTTATAGTTGTGGAACTTCTTGCTGATATACACTGGTGGCAGTCACGTTTCCGCTACCTGATGAAGTAAATTTGACTATTCGTGGCGACTATAAAGTAGTAGTAACCTTTCAACTTCACTATAAAGTATTTTTCATGCTACAGTCCCACTGATTTATAAAGGATGATTGTTCCACCACAACATGCTGTTGTGTAAGTCTGGTAGAGTGTTAATGTGTGTGATCCAATAATAATGTCATACATCAATAAAAGCAAGTCACTTGAGAAACAAACAAAACTTTACAGACATTTTACAACATTTTACAGGAAAGTGAAAAGTGAAACAGGTGAAAACAGCAGTTTAACACAGTATAATGCTGTTATGAACACGCCATTTTTACCAAAAAACATCAGTGAAACATTTAGTACAAGTGAGGAGAGTTGTTTTAAAACAGTATACCAACCATGTTTCAATTACTGTGATGAGGGTGACTGCATCACCCCCTCTGAAGATGACAATGAATTTTCGTTTCATAGATTTCGTTATTGGAACATGGTATCATTGTCATAAAATAAACCACAGTGCATTTACAAATCTATTACAGATATTAAAATCAAATGGCTTGAATTTACTTTATTTATTTTTTCGTAAAGCACTTTCCTTTTCAAAACGATAATGCCGTACAAAACACAGAAACGCATGTACGCCATCAACTAAAAACTTTAAATAAAAAATGACAGATGACAGAAAAAGCACAGAATGTCAAAAATATTTTTCTCTATTCTAAGCCATAGAGGGCAAAGACAACTATAAACACCCAATTAATAAATTAAGACTTAGCCGTTACTGCATAGTAACTATACAATGTTGAGTGATAGTCCCATTTGGTAGTTTTTAGTGAAATTAACTTCAAACTTCCGGATTTTCGGCATTCTTCACCACAGACAAGTTGTACTACTTTCAAGTTCCATATTTTAGTGAATACTACTTCAAAGTGTTTGTTTTAAAATACGCCATTTTTGTAGATGGAGATCTACGACGCCATTATTATCTCCGCTGTTAGGATAAATATCTAAAAGAATACTTATTGCTGTTTTTGCGGTTATAGTCGCAAATCTTTACACAATCAAGTTTCATGTGCAGGAAAGTAAATTAGAATACAATTTGCAGCACTTTGAGGGTAATAATTTGGAATGTCGTATATTACGTGATATATTCTTTTTATTAAAAACAGCAAATTTCGAAGGCGCGTAATTTTTGGATGCACAAATCACTATATTTTGACAGTAAACTTGCATCCGTTGAGATTTAAACACTCAAGACATCCAAATATAAAGCATCAGAAAGCTTAATTATTCATGTTGACTCGTGGTGTCGCTAATATCTATAGAATTGGAATAAAAGAAAGATGGTTTTAGAACATAGAGTGTGAGAGAGATATTATTCTTGAAATAATTTTTAAGACAAAGAAAGCAAGCACAAAAACAGAGGTAGGTAATAATTAGTTCCGTGCTAGTGACTGTTACCGTTTCGCAACGTCGTCGCTACGTTAAGGCTACGGCGTTGGAATGTAGTGGGATAAGTTACCGATACCACGCCGTAACGTAGCAACCATTCCCCATTTTGGTGGTTGCTCCGTGATAGGAACGTTCCTATAATGGATCTCCGACTAGCGGCAAAACACTTAGAAGTTATCGCGATAGTCGCTGCCACCTTCCAGCGACCAATTGTGCTAGTTAGGTGGGAGCCGCTATGTAGTGGTAAAAACGCCGTATAACAATCTTGTGCGAGTGTAAAGCTCTGGACCGCAAAAGACAACTGATCTACGGTCGGTCTAGACCGGAGACAGAGCAATATAAAACTTCACCCTACCAATCGCTGTACAGACTAGTTCAAGGCACAGTGATTTTGTAATGGCTGGAGTAAAAAGACTAAGAGTATGCACAATAAGCCAAAGGTTGCAGTGCTATCGGGGCGGCTAAGCCGCGGACGAGCCCTGAGGGAGAAAAACATTGGTATTAAAATAATCTGCAACACACTTCAGTTCTTTAGAAACATTAACATCCAAATTACCTTGACTATTATCTAAGACCGTCAATGTGAAATTATCCGGATAGGATACATAGCTTTGAATATCAGACCCAGTACTGATCCCTGTGGAACCCCTATCTCCACACCAAGCGTATCTGACATGTCATCATTTACATATTGTTTGTTGGACTATCTAATGTGAACATACTGCTCCTTCCCACTGAATACGATCTAATCGAAACCTCTACAAGTCCTCTTACTGCATAATTTTAATTATAGTACCTTGTTCTTGTTCTTTACTACCAGTCATTTATTTTATGAATTAGCAATCTTAAATAAACAAAAGAATTTTTTTTACCTACCTAACACATGCTTGTTATATCTACCCATAAATTGCAATCCTTTTGAAATATGAAAACAAGAATAAAAAGCGCACACCTTGCATAATTTGGTATCTCGTTCATGGGCAGAAATTTAATCCACCATTCTGATGGTTGAGCAACAATGGTCTGTGTGTAAATAATAGTTCTATGATTTAGGTGACTTAAACTGTTAAAACAATGTTAAAAAATAATCACTCTTATCTTGAAAATATCATATTATCGCATACGAGCAAATATATATTACCCTTCTTGCCACTGAGTTTATACAGACTGGCCTATAATAATTGATTTATGGACCAACTATACAGCTGTCCAGAAACTCCTGTTAAACTGAGAATTCGGATATTAGACGTGACTTATGTTGATTTAAACCAATTTAAATGCTAAGCGCCAAAATTTCCTGGCCTGACTATGAAGGAAACACAACCAATTCACAGTTGAATTTTATTTTTTAAATATAGTCCTCCCTAACATCAACTCCCAAACTGCTGCTTTTACTCCTTCGTCGTCAGTGAAATGGTGCTCACGCAGGTCCCAAATTTCCCAATAGTCACTGGGGGCCATATCTGGATCATACGGGGCGTGATTAGTTTATCCGAAACTGTAGTCACGAAGGCATGGACTACGAGGAGACCTTTTTGTCTGTTGTAAGGTACAGCTCAATAAGACACCTTCTATCCCTGGCTGCAGGGCACAACCTGGACATCGATCAAATGGATGCTGTGTCAGTTTTCCTTCAGGGAGAATTGGTGGAAGAAATTTATATGTGCCAAACACCAGGCAATAACGATGGATCAGCAAAGGTCTGTCGGCTACAGAAAAGTATTTATGGGCTTAAGCAATCCAGCAGAGTATGGAACCAAAAACTAGATTCCGTGCTTCAGAACTTTGGTCTGAAACAGTCAAAGTTTGAATCGTGTGTATACTTTAAGATCAATGGAACAAGCATGCTGCTTGTGCCCGTCTGCGTTGACGACCTGTTAGTTTTCTCAAATGATGGAAAATTGAAGAGACAAAAATCACTAGGTTATTCAAGATCACAGATCTTGGTGAGGCAGAATCAGTCCTCTGTTTCAAACTGACTCGTAACCGTTAATCTAAGAAAATTTGGATCAGCCAGTAACATCACATAGAGCAAGTGCTGCAGCAGTTCCGCACGGATGACGTAAAACCAGTTGCCACTTCAATGAGCAGCAGTGAATGAAAAATCCAGGAGCCGCAAACTAGCGAGGAAAAGACAAGAGGAGAAGGAAGCTATAGGCAGCCTCTTGTATGCAGCTCAAGTCTCGAGACCTGATATAAACTTCGCTATTAGTAGCCTGAGTAGGTTTCACAATAACTCAGGTATGTCACACCTGGCAGGTGTTAACTGTGTCTTTAGATACCTTTGTAAAACCTCCTTATACAAGATACAATTCGATGGCTCCAAAACTGCACCCATCCAGGGATATTGCGATGCCGATTAGGCCAGTGACCCAGATCAAAAAAGATCTGTCACTGGTTATCTCTTCGTCAAGCAACAGACCTATATCCTGGTGCACCAGGTGACAACCCACTGGGGCACTTTCCATCACAGAGGCTGAATATATGTAAATGTCATCAGCCGCACAAGAGGCTTTGTGGTGGAGGGGTCTGTATGAATAAGGAGGGTTGGGGCCGGGGGTGCGACTTCTGCGTGGGTTCCCCTGTTAATGTGGTTTTTGAATTGAGAGAACGAAAGTCTTTCGAGGAGAAACTGGGAGTAGGTTAAGCAAAGGCCGTTCGTAGGAGTTTATTTCTTCACTCGGGGTTGTATAAGTGTGTTTTTCCCACAGCTTACATTTTATTATATTTCAATTTTCTTCCTCGCCCAGCACCCATATTTGCTGCAGATTCTGCAACTTTTCTTTGAAACAACAACATTTCTAGTCTTTCATGCAGATAGGGGTAGTTCTAAGCATATTTCCAACGAACATGTTCAGGAAACTGACCGTGAAATGATCTGCAAAGTTACCCTATTCTGTATACTGATACTTGCCTTGGCACACTATTGTTGCTAATAAACATGTTAACTCAAACCTGAGGAAGAGGTTCATCAAGAAAATTGTGAGATGTGCTACATGGTCGCCCTCTCGGTGCGGAACAATGTAGTATGTTGTCACGCCAGCTCCAATTAATACAAAATGTTATAAATAAAGACTGTATACAAGCAACCAACAGTTTTTGGAAATTGTAAGTACTGGCCCATTTCTTCCCTAATACAGGGACATCGTATGTAAGGCTAGATGTATTCTCACCATAATTAGAAAAGCAGACCGGTTTCGCTCTAATTAGAGCTCGTCAGTGCGCTATACTAATTACCGCGAAAACACACCTATTAAGTAATACAGCTAAGGCAGCCAGCCCGCTAGAACATTGTGAGATGTTCGACAAGGTCGCCATCTCGGTGCGGAACCAGGTAGTATGTTGTCACGGCAGCTCCAATTAATACAAAATGTTATGAATAAAGACTGTGTACAACCAACCAACCATTTTTGTAAATTGTCAGCCCTGGCCCATGTCTTCCCTAACACAGGGACAGAGTATGCAAGGCTAGATGTATTATCACCATAATTAAAAACCGATTTGCGTTTCAAATTATGGTGAGAAAAATCTAGCCTTACAGAGGTTCATACGTATGGATTATATCACGGAAAGTTGGACTAATCAGGACATAAATAGAATATAAGCTTTAGAAATGAAAAAAAGCTTTTGAAAAACCATGCCCAAATGGTGAAGTGCGAAACCTAGAATATATAATTAGTCCGGTCAATCTAGACCAAAAAATGAGAGTGAAGGTGCATAAAGTCCCAACAAGCTGAAAATCAATAAAATTGTTCAAAACATAATTATAAATATAATTTAAAAGTTCCCCATCATTCCCGTGTATGGAATTTTTTTAATTCAAGGTCAGAGGTAAAAAAAATGAGTTTCGCGATTTTCTGCAAAACGGTAAGTTTTATCATAAAAGTACTTCAGACAAAAATTATAGACCATAAAATTATCTATAAAAAATGTATCAATACTTTTTTTCCTAGGAGCCACCGTTTCTGAGATAAAACGATTCAAAAAGTTGTAAAAGTTGTTATCATAATATGCATGAGTACTCCACGTATATCTTTAGAGTTGTTATATATGTTGAAATATTTTTCTATTGGTCATTGTAACTTATACTCAAAATATAAAATATACATAAGCTATGCATAAGCTATGCATGTTTCGTTAAAAATACTAAAAATAAAAAACAAGTTCAATTAGCTTGTCTTCCTCCAACCTCAGTTGCTGCTCATCAACATCTTTTTCGGGTATATTACCAAGTTCAAATGTGGCTTGGTTATCAGCTAGACCCTACAGACTGGGGTTGGAAGTTGGTCAACAATATATTAGAGCCAGTTCACACTTTACTCCCACCTGCGCCGGAAAAACTGCTGAACACAATTTTTTGCAACTGCAAAAAGGGATGCAGTGCTAAATGTGGTTGCTAAAAAGTCGGACTGTTTTGTTCTCTGGCATGCACAAATTGTCAAGGCCGGTCGTGCTCTAATGTTGAATCACCAACAGTGGAGGATTCGTTTGATTTCAACGAAGTGTCATGCGATACATCGCTATTTACGAAATTTACTTACATCCAAAATGAAGATGAAGAAGAAGCAGGAGAAGAAGAACAAGAACAAGAAGAAGATCAAGAAGAAGAACAATAATATGAAAGTTACGAATCAGGCGAATGAAGTTCAAGTGTGGCTTGGTTATCAGCTAGACCCTACAGACTGGGGTTGGAAGTTGGTCAACAATATATTAGAGCCAGTTCAAACTTTACTCCCACCTGCGCCGGAAAAACTGCTGAACACAATTTTTTGCAACTGCAAAAAGGGATGCAGTGCTAAATGTGGTTGCTAAAAAGTCGGACTCTTTTGTTCTCTGGCATGCACAAATTGTCAAGGCCGGTCGTGCTCTAATGTTGAATCACCAACAGTGGAGGATTCGTTTGATTTCAACGAAGTGTCATGCGATACATCGCTATTGACGCAATTTACTTACATCCAAAATGAAGATGAAGAAGAAGCAGGAGAAGAAGAAGAACAAGAACAAAAAGAAGATCAACAAGAAGAACAATAATTTGAAAATTACGAATCAGGCGAATGAAGTTCAAGTGTGGCTTGGTTATCAGCAAGACCCTACAGACTGGGGTTGGAAGTTGGTCAACAATATATTAGAGCCAGTTCAAACTTTTCTCCCACCTGCGCCGGAAAAACTGCTGAACACAATTTTTTGCAACTGCAAAAAGGGATGCAGTGCTAAATGTGGTTGCTAAAAAGTCGGACTGTTTTGTTCTCTGGCATGCACAAATTGTCAAGGCCGGTCGTGCTCTAATGTTGAATCACCAACAGTGGAGGATTCGTTTGATTCCAACGAAGTGTCATGCGATACATCGCTATTGACGCAATTTACTTACATCCAAAATGAAGATGAAGAAGAAGCAGGAGAAGAAGAAGAACAAGAACAAGAAGAAGATCAAGAAGAAGAACAGGAATTTGAAAGTTACGAATCAGGCGAATGAACTTCACCACTTTTTTTTTAATTTACATCGCTTTTATCTTTTCCAATCTTTGAAAATTTCCGTTATTTTGCAATAGTTTCAAATTAAACAGGATCACAACTGACCCGTGGAGTAGGCCTACTGGGGAAACCACGTTTAAAAAAAAACGCGCTAAGTACACTACCTCATAGGTGGCGTGGAAACGTGTGCATATTATGACAACTTTTACAACTTTTTGAATCGTTTTATCTCAGAAACGGTGGCTCGTAGGAAAAAAAGTATTGATACATTTTTTATAGATAATTTTATGATATACAATTTTTGTCTGAGGTACTTTTATGATAAAACTTACCGTTTTGCTGAAAATCGCGAAAAACTCATTTTTTTGACCTTTGACCTTGAATAAAAAAATTTCCATACACGGGAATGATGGGGAACTTTTAAATTATATTTATAATTATAATTTGAACAATTTTACTGATTTTCAGCTTGTTGGGATTTTATGCACCTTCGAATGTCTAAATTGACCGGACTAAATGAAATGAGTTGCTGGATGCAGAGGGTCATGGTTCCAGCGACACATCCTTTAGACTGTGATTACTTAACTAACTGATAAACCCACCCGTTTCAATCGAACAAGTGAAGATTAAATTTCAATGGAGCCACATGTGTACATATATGGATCCCAATATCAATTTAACGATAGATATCGAATCTTGATTGCTTATTGTATTTCTTCAGATCGAATTGAAATACAAACAAATATCCACAATGTAACGATAAAACTGTTTTGATGCATGAGGCATCCGGTAGCTCAAATCTTTCAATAAGGCTTTCATTGTTTCTTGTAGATTATACACATTCCAAGAGGTAAAAACTAGGGACGGTGAAATGAACAATCTTGTAGGAAGATCAGAAGATCTCACCAGGGTGTTATCATCTCACGGTACAGTAACAGTGCAGTAAATCCGACAGTATTGCCAGATTGAATGATTCTATTCACTTTTTAGCTCATAACTAGATACAACTTATTTTCTTATAAACCTACTTGGGTCAAGTAAGCAACGAAAGATAGCGGCAAAAATTCAAATTTTACTACTAGCCCAAATACGTATAAAATCACAACCTTCGACTACCGTTTGCGTGTAACTAATGTCAGCATCCATCGACATGGCTCCACATTTCCTCAGTGTTACTTGTGAAAGAGCTTGGAAGTTTCGAATTCAAGTCAACTTTAAATAATGTGGAGATACCATTTATTCCCGAGAAACATTCCTGGTAGGTAATGAGACTTGGAGAAATTGCCACTATCAACCTGACCTGACCCTATAAAAATTTCAGAGGCTCTGGGGAAGGCTCCCAAAAACAGCAACAATAAAGATTACATGCATTTAATACTAGAAGATGTTATAATATGTCATAATTAACAACTAGACTCAGCCCGTATCAATTGTAAGCAAAAAATGTATACTTGATTTAAATCTCTCAAGCACACCATTTTCGAGATATTTCATTTTTTGTATGTCGATGTCGCTCAAAAATTAATCCTGCGACAACTCATAGGAATACATTTTTCACCTTCTAATTACTATCAGTATGTAAAAACTTAATTTTCTTATTCTCTAGTTAAATATTAAAATCTTACCAGAAAAAAGAACTGACAAGGCACAATCATGAAGATAAAATAAAAAGGCATGATAACAAACTTTGAACAAACCATTTAACAAAGTGGTTTCTATCGTTACGGGACTTGACTTTTGCGTTTTCGTCGTGACATATACATTTGTCTTTTACGTTTGAGACTACTCACTATTTTTAAGTAATTAATTGTATTGTCCGTAATTTTTCTAATTAAATATGGAAGTTTTTATCAACAATGAACTAACAGACATGCATGTTATGTATTCACGGGCTTTTGGTAACTGTTATGAGGCGAAACGACTGTATGAAGAAGCGTTCCCAAATCGGAGAATTCCAGACATAAGGATGTTTGAACGGATTGACATCCGTCTGCGAGAAACAGGTAAATACTTACATTATCTAATACATCGATCTGTCTCTTTAGAATATAGTATTTTTTTACCAGGTACCTTTAATAAAGTTACTGCTGATCGAGGCAGACCACGAAGTGCACGAAATCCTGATTTGGAAGAGGCTGTTCTGGATGAAATTGAACAAAATCCAAAAATAAGTACTAGGGAAATGGCCAGTCATCTAGGAGCATCCAATGCAACGATATGGCGAGTTCTTCACGAGCAACAATTGCGTCCATATCACATCCAACGTGTGCAGGCACTATCGCCTGAAAGAGATTTTATACCTCGTCTACAATTTTGCCAATGGTTTCTTCAACATAATAATGTAGAGAACTTGTTGAATTGTGTATTGTTCACTGACGAGTCTGGATTTAGGCGCGACGGGAATGTCAATTTTCGTAACACCCATATTTGGGCTGACGAAAATCCCCACGCAGTTTTTGAAAGGCATCATCAACAGCAATTTTCCTTAAATGTATGGGCTGGAATTGTAGGGTGTAATTTGATAGGACCAATTTTTTTACCTCACAGACTTAATGCTACAACTTATCTTGAATTCCTGCAAAACCAACTAAATGGGTTATGAGAAAATGTACCTCTTGACATGAGACATGACGGAGCCCCCGACATTTCACCCTTAATGTCAGAAATTACCTAAGCAATACTTTTGAACACAGATGGATCGGACGCGGTGGACCTCAGCCATGGCCGGCTCGATCCCCTGATTTAAATCCTAGAGACTTTTATTTATGGGGGGCATCTCAAAAGTATTGTTTATGAAGCAAATGTTGAAGATCTGCAGCAAAGAATTATACTTGGATACGAACAAATTAGAAATACACCAGAAATATTTCACAGAGTATGAAGTTGTATGCTCCGCAAAACACAAAAGTGTATTGAAGTGGAGGGTGGACATTTTGAACATATATTGTAGTCAGGTATCATAAAATGTTACTAACTTTTTTATTTGTTGTTTTATTTGTTGTTAAAATTTGCAGACAATACAATTAATCACATGAGAAAAAATAATTTTTGAGCGACATCAACATACAAAAATTGAAATATCTCGAAAATGGTGTGTCAGAGATTTGGAGCAAATATATATTTTTTGCTTACAATTGATAAGGGCTGCAATGTAGCTATACAGTAGGTCGATATTCTTCTTCTTCTTCCATTGCTCATCCATTAATGGATATTCGCGATCACATGTGCTCATTCTTCCTTATTTCTGATGGTGCTGAATAGGTCTCCTACAGTTTTTAGTCCTGTCCATTGTCTCACGTTTCTGAGCCATGACATGAGGTCGATATTACTGGGTGTCAAAAAATTATAGCCAATTAAATGCAAGCATAGTCTTACAGGTGGCGCCCTCTGCCAGCAGTGTTATCAACAATAACATATTTGAATTTCTTGCCCTCGAAAACCCCCACATGCCAATTTTACGGCAAAATTTTAATTTCACTCGGACTTATTCGTGAAAAACCATCATCTTTGAAACAGCCTAGTATGTTGCTAGAGTTTTAATATACCCAGTTCGTTCTCTGAAAATTATGAAAGTAATTATTATTTGGTAGTTTTCGGGGTGGGTAAGGTGTAGTCATGATACAAATAACGAGAGATATGATATTCCGGCTACCTATTTTTAGACCTGTCACGCACATGTTGTCAAGTGGTGAATCCAATGCAACAATAATATGTTGCCGTGCAGTGGGGTTTGACGTTTCACCACAACCTCTTAACAAATTACGTATTTTACTAATATTTAAGTGCATACAGTTGGAAGTAATAAAAATGAAAAAGATTAAATTTAGTGCTGCGATCTATATTATCTGAAAATACAATATAGGCGTAACTTCAACCGCGTTAAACTGACGTATAAAAACTTTTTGATTGCGAATGACTTTGTTTTAAGTGTGTAGTTGGACTTCTATAACGTTACTCACCGCGTGACGTCATAGGAGGGGGCGGGGCATATGCGCAATATCATATCTCTTCTAAGTCATTATATCATGAGGTGTAGTAGTGAGGAGTTGATTTTGATTAGGGTCATCAGCTTATATTATCATCGGAATGTTGATTGCTGCAATGACATTTGTCAAACTAAAGTAATTTTTATCTCCTACAAATTTAGAATTTTGGTGAAAATCAGTGGCGATTTCTCCTAGTGAGATAGTTGTGCGCCGCACACCCGAAAATATAATCAAAATGTGCGCAGTTAAATATGTTTTATTTGTTTTCCCTTAGTCTTAATACACCACATATTTTGTGAAAATCGATATAATTTACTTATTTACCGCGTCTTCTAACATATTCAGAGAATATGAGTAGGTCAATAGCAACGGGGGATGAATTCGGGTTAGGTGTGCGTTGATATTTCCGAACAACTTAAAATCGATGGAGATGTATTGACATACAATGCAGTCCCCCACCCACGTGTTTAAAATAGTGAGGAAAATACCATTGATTTTACGGCTGCGGGGAGCCGTAAAAATATCGCTCAAGACAAATGAAAGAAACGCCGGTCTAACCAACGCTGCAACAGCATTATTTAGAAGCATTAAGACTGCGCTTGCAGATACCACAGTATTCTAGAATCACTGTCGTTTTGTCACTGTTTGTTTGATTGACAAAATTCATTTTCACATCTATGTTTGCTAAAGAAATTTTTTCAGTGTAATTTAAAATTGACGTTCTGTATGCAAAAAAGTTGTATTCCTCGCCGTCACCACTAACAGTAACTCGTTAGCGCACACCCGAACTTTTTGGTCAGGAGACGCCACTGGTGAAAATATGGGTTGTTTGGAAAGAATAGCAGTTGGAAAGACATTGAGATTTGTGGTAAATGAAGGTGATGGTTGAGTGTTAGAAGGTGCGAAATAGAAGAGCAAAAATAATTTGAATTTGGTACGTCAAAATCTGAAGTTTATTGAATTTGGTGTAGGACTGTGAAACTATTTAGGATTCAACCTTATAAATTGTGTTGTATAATACACCACAAGTCGCATAAGACTTATTGTATTAACATAATGTAAAATTTTTGCCAATAAACAATAATAATAATAGCACCAAATCTAGTATTATGTCACGAGAGTTAAGGCTAATATTATAGTATTCTGTCGAGCTAGGCAACGCCGCGATCGTCATACACACGTGTTTTGTGTGGTATTAGATGTTAGTGTACAAAGTCAACTATTCTGAACGCAATATTGTGGCTCGGTGCTTCTCTATGCAATAGGCAGTGTCGTAAGGGCGATGACCGAACTTTATTACAACACACGGGGGTTATTACACACTGACATAACGTTATTGAACATCCCCTCCTTATCTGACCCCTATAGCTTGCTAAGGAAGGACAGAGAGGGCCGTTCCGACCAATTCCACGTTCACTACGGTATATAAAGTTACTCAGCGATGTATGACAACGGGTTGCTTTTCTATGGGAATCCTTCACTATTTTTTATTATGCTTTTTTGTTTGTGGTTTAGCTTTTGTTACCAGTTTTTAGGCAATTTGATTTATATGGTGGTTTCTTTTACCACTTGCATCGCCAGATGATTGCTTTATTGATAGGCGGCCTGAAAAAATGAACAAGTGTAATAAATTTTTGTTATGTAAGAAGAGAGATTTGATGATCCCGCCAGAGGCTGATGAAAATGTTTCCGTGTTTTAAAACGTGGCCAATTTATGCCAAATTAGCAATTTACATTTATCATATTTCGGGTGTCGCCTTATCCAAGCGAAAAAGAATATCTGAGGGCTCATATATTTCTCATGTATTTTCATTTAAAAAAATAGCCACTTAAGGTCATGATTTGAAAATTTTCAAACATTTCATACACGACCGCGAATTAAAGCTCCTGAAAGCCTTATTTGGGATCAGAATTATTTTATATCTCCGAAAATTATTTTATTTTATTATATTTATTTTGATAAAATTTGTTACACATGTTGCCTTTACACAGAATTTCGATGTAACAAATTTGAAGAGTCTAAGTTATATATATATATATATATATATATATATATATATATATATATATATATATATATATATATATATATATATATATATATATATATATATATATATATACAGGATGGCCCACCACATACGCCACGGCCTCTCATGTCTATATTTTTCGTTATTTCGAATTTATTTCAAACGGAGATTATGTGGGTTGAAAAGGACTACAACCTGAAATTATTTTCAAATATACGGGTAATCCAAAAAAATGCGACACCTCAAAGTTATGTTTTTCTTATGCAACACCGAGTATTTGACAACGTTTTTGAATTATATGGAAAAAATAATGTTCACTGTTTTGGTAGTATTTGCTGTTTCTCATCTCCTGACAAAGTGTTTTGTTTTTCTGTTTTCGGGTCCTCTTTTGTTAGAATTTGCTGTTTCTCATCTCCCGATAAAACGTTTTGTTTTTCTGTTTTTGGACTCTGTTTTGATAGTATTTTCTGTTTCTCATCTCCTGGCACAATGCTTTGTTTTTCTGTTTTCGGACCATCTTTTGGTAGTATTTGCTGTTTCTCATCTCCTGATAGAATGTTTTGTTTGTCTGTTTTTGAACCGTGTTTCGGTAGTATTTGCTGTTTCTCATCTCCTGACAAAATGTTTTGGTTTTCTGTTTTCGGGCCCTCTTTTGGTAGTATTTGCTGTTTTTCATCTGCCGATAGAATGTTTTATTTTTCTGTTTTTGGGTCCTATTTTGGCAGTATTTACTGTTTCTCATCTCCTGATAGAATGTTTAGTTTTTCTGTTTTCATACCCTCTTTTTGGCAGAATGTACTATTTCTCATCTCCTGATAGAATGTTTTGTTTTTGTGTTTTCGAGCCCTCTTTTGGTAGTATTTGCTGTTTCTCATCTCCCGATAGAATGTTTTGTTTTTCGGTTTTTGGACTCTGTTTTGGCAGAATTTACTGTTTCTTATCTCCTGATAGAATGTTTAGTTTTTCTGTTTGTATACCCTGTTTTGGCTGTATTTACTGTTTCTCATCTCCTGATAGAATGTTTTGATATTCTGTTTTTGGACCCTGTTTTGGTAACATTTGTTGTTTCTCATCTCCTGACAAAATGTTTTGCTTTTCTGTTTTCGGGTGCTCTTTTGGTAGTATTTGCTATTTCTCATCTCCCGAGATAATGTTTTATTTTTCTGTTTTCGGACCCTGTTTTGATAGTATTTGCTGTTTCTCATCTCCTGATAGAATGTTTTGTTTTCTGTTTTCGGGCCCTTTTTCGGTAGTATTTGTGTTTCTCATCTCCTGATAAATGTTTTGTTTGTCTGTTTTGTGACCCTGTTTTGGTAGTATTTGCTGTTTCTCATCTCTTGAGAAAGTGTTTTGTTTTTCTGTTTTCGGACCCTTTTTTGGTAGTATTTCTGTTTCTCATCTCCTGATAGAATGTTTTATTTGTCTGTTTTGGGACCCTGTTTCGGTAGTATTTGCTGTTTCTCATCTCCCGACAAAATGCTTTGTTTTTCTGTTTTCGGGCCCTCTTTTGGTAGTATTTTCTGTTTCTCATCTCCCGATAGAATGTTTTGTTTTTCTGTTTTTGGACCCTGTTTTGGCAGTATTTACTGTTTCTCATCTCCTGATATAATGTTTAGTTTTTCTGTTTCCATACCATGTTTTGGCAATATTTACTGTTTCTCATCTCCTGATAGAATGTTTTGATATTCTGTTTTTGGAACCTGTTTTGGTAGCATTTGCTGTTTCTCATATCCTCATAGAATGTTTTGTTTTTCTGTTTTTGGACCCTGTTTTGGTAATATTTACTGTTCCTCATTTTCTGATACAATATTTTGTTTTTCTGTTTTCGGACCCTGTTTTAGTAGTATTCGCTGTTTCTCATCTCCTGATAGAATGTTTTATTTTTCTGTTTTTGGACATTATTTTGGTAGTATTTGTTATTTCTCATCTCCTGCTGAAAGGCATTTTTTAGAAGTAAACTAAAGTAGGTATCATGCCTCACGATGTTATAAGGCTCAACACGAAGTACAAATAAACTGCAAAAAGAGTAAACTCTAATGGCAAAGGGGAAAGCCTCTTAAACGAGTCTCAACAGGCATTGGTAGTATTTGGGAAGGAATACTGTTTGTTTCAAATCAAAATTACTGAAAAACGAATTACGAGTATTTGTCTTGCAAAATCAAGTATAAGTGCGATATTATTTACCTTGTGTTTGTAAGCATTTAAGAATGGTTTAATGACAAAACTATATGATTTATAAATCATCATTCTGAGTGGGTTCTTCTTTAACATATAATCTTCTATTTATATCTTTATTGAATTAAAATGATGCTGTAACAAACAGTCTAATTGGTCTTTATAATCATAGGTTACATATTATAAACTACTGGTTTATGTTATTGGTCAGTGCTATAATACCTATATAAAATGGTTGAAAAGTAAAGAGATAGGTATCAACTACATTTCCTCGAGGGCAAATGGCACTGATTAGTCATTATATCTTTTCTTAAAAGATATGTGCTACAAAATAGGAAGTGTATGCACATTATTGTAATATCATTTGATTTGAAATTTTTTATAAAAGACTAACTTTTATTTATTTGTTTGTTTGTTTGTAGCACGACGGTTTATTTGATAAGACAAGTCTCGACCAAAGTCACGGACTGCAAAATGGTCACGTAACAATTCATGATTTGACAGCACGCAGAAGACTTACAGAATAAGTAAAAAAAGCCGTTTGGCCACAAAACAAAAATTATTCAGAGCTCCAATGATAAAAAGAACGATGCTGGGATAAATGTATGCAAATTGGACCAGAGAACATTATAGAAATGTTTCGTTTGCTAATGAACGTCACTTTTTAGTTCCCGGACAGCGATTGCGATATGCCGGGAAAGGAGGTAGTGAAAAACTCACGGCCTTCCACATCGACAAGCTGTCAGACATCCCCGGAAGAAAATGTTTTGGTGTTGTTTCTTATATAAGAACACTGGGTCTTGTACAAATTAACTAAATGGTGAATATCCAAAGCATTAAGGGTTACTAGAGAAAAAAATAGCTAATAATTGGAAAAAGTTTACTCTAGTGGTTCAGCAGTTGAAATGCTGAAATATTTCCAAGGAAATAAAATCACGTGTCTAGAGTGGCCAGGCAATTTACCTGATCTAAACCCGAACGACAATCTGTAGGCTCTATGTAAATCCAGACGCCAAAAACACTACTGTACCGCAAGAGAGAAGATGGTATCAGCCGTGATTCAAGTATGATTCCGCGATGAACAAATTTCTGAAGCATGAAAAAACCTTGTGACTTCTATGCCAAAACGACTCCAGCAACTTATCCAAGCAAACAAAGGACATATCTTCTACTAAAATTATCAGTAATATCTAGATTGTGGCTTATGTATTAACTATTAACACTTAAGACGAATAAACAAATAATATTCCTGTACACGTGTGTGTGTGTGTGTGTGTGTTTTGTTTCTTTAACGTCGGCTTATTTCCGCTACTATGGCCAATCACCGACGCCAGGGAGCAGTTTCACCTCACTATCCCGGAAATTTTGCCAAACACTTGTCTTTCTGTGAGGAGGGTAGGGATCTTTAACGTGCCCAACATCGCATGGACACAGAACCGACGGCTTTACGCCCCCTCCGAAGGGCGGAACGTGCAGACGTTCAACTTGCTCAAAATACAATGCCAGAACCGCGGTTGTTGTTAAATTCCTGTACACATAACATCGTACACTATGGTTCCGCTTCATTTAACTGATTATTTCCTGAAAATACCATTTATAATCACTTTTAGCTTATAAGTAAACTATTCATTAATAAAATAACATTCACGGTTCATTCATTGAGAAATTCATTCCAGCGTAATGTCTTCGTAAATGAGAGATGAGATTGTTGAAGTAACGTTAAGAATTATTGGAAATGTGATGCATCTGACTTATATAAACTTAACTTGAAGGTGGGTCGGTTATCGCACTTTCCGTGTACCTACTTACCATTGTTGCCTATTTAAGATTGAAGAAAATGTAGATATAGACATTTCGCTTGCGATACAGAAATACTTATTTCGTTTAAATAGTGAAAATTAAACTTTTGTTGACAACATAAATTAATAGATACTTGCCCAGTTTCACAAAGCTCGATTAATTGTTTAACGGGCAGTTAGTTAATCAAGGCTTAATACAATCAAACACAGCTTTAAAATATCTGTCATCCTCTATTTGACAAAGCTGAGAACTTCAGCGAAACTGCAGTTATACATTCAATAAAGTAGTATAAATCAATTTGTTTATTTATCTAAGTTTCAAAATATTTCATTCATCTGTTGCATTTACCGGTCACCTTCTGACAACAACTTTGTCCAGCTCTCCGACTACCTTTCTGAAAAAACCGACCATCTGATTTCTGAATATCCTTCCCCCGAGATCACTATTCTTGGTGACTTCAATGTCCATAATAAGGAATGGCTAGGATCTTCAAAAACCGATCCACAAGCGAGAGCAGCGGAGGCCTTCGCAGTCAGCAATTCTTTAGCCAATGTGGTTCAGCAACCTACTTACTTTCCTCGCATCCCAACACACAGCTCAAATCCCTTCGATCTCCTTCTTACTACAAAACCTGATTGCTATAAGACATCAGTCACCGCCCCCCTTGGTCGCACAAACCACGGAATGGTCACCAAAACTCTGTACCTGGACAGCAAATTTCCTCTCCAACCGGAGCATTTCTGTTGTCGTGGATGTCCATTCCTCTAATCTGTATCCAATTAATGCAGGAGTCGCTCAAAGTTCAGCTTTAGCCCCTACCTTGTTTCTTCTCCACATCAATAATCTCCTCTCTAGCACATCCAACCCAGTTCACAGTTACGCGGGTGACAGCACCCTTCACTCAAATATACAATATTCTAAGCCTGTCTCTTTAGCCCAATTAGATGAGTATCGCAGACTCATGGAGGGTTCTGTCGCTGTGGATCTCTAAAAAATATTAGCCTGATAAAGTAGAAATCTTGTACAATTCAACTCCACCAAATCTCAGTCTTGCTTTCTATCTCATAAGAGATACACCAGCCCTAGACACATCACAATGAACAACCAAGTTATTCAAAGTAATGATTCCTTTTCACTTGTTGGCATTTCTGTGGATTGAAATCTCAATTGGCACCAACATGTCACATAAATTGCAGAAGCGGCTGCTAAGAAATTAGATTTCCTCTTCCGGGCTCGCAAATAATTTTCACCAGCTAATCTGTATACCTTATATACTTCATAAATAAGGCCAAACCTCGAATACTGCTCCCACATCTGGGGTTCCGCTGCCGCTTCTACACTTGCTATCCTGGACTCCATTCAGAAGAAAGCTATACGTCTCATCGGTGACCCTACCCTCACCCAAAGGCTGCCATCCCTTGCCCCAGCACGGGCACTGCTCAGAGGAGCTGTCTTTCATAGCTCCTCTACCTGCTGCCCCCAACAGATTTACCAGTGGAGCAGAGCAAATGCACCCTTTTGCTGTCATAGATGATTGATGACATAGAACATC
This sequence comes from Tillus elongatus, assembly GCA_964006375.1. Lineage (NCBI taxonomy): Eukaryota > Metazoa > Arthropoda > Insecta > Coleoptera > Cleridae > Tillus > Tillus elongatus. The sequence goes on from OZ023265.1 coordinate 27,829,116, forward strand.
TTGTTATGCCCGCTCTTTTGTCCCGAGTTCCAAGTTGTGGAATTCCTTGCCGGCACATGTTTTTCCTTCTCCTCCGAACCCCCAAACCTTCAATTCCAGAATTAACAAGTTGCCTCTTTCCTCCTTGTCGACACCTACGGTACGATAGTATTTAGGCTGTGAGCACTCGTTGTGTGTTGTTGAATTTAAAAAAATAAAAAATATTTGGTTGTCACGGCAAAAACCCGACTCAGTCTGTCATTGGTGGTCTGAAGGCTTGATGAACTAACCTTCCGTTAAATGTTTAATCGAGCTATGTGAAACTGTCTATTAATTTTTCTTGTCCTTACTTGGTGAAACCGCTCCATACTAAATACAGATGTAAACACTCTTTCTCCGGGTTCATAAGTGTTTGTTTTCTTCGCCGTAACCGGTTTTGCTCTTTGCCTTTGCCCTTTTGAGAAAAATTCAATTTTCTATGAAGCTAAAAAATTAAATTTTGCTATATCTATTTATAATGCTTATAAATATACTTTGAATAACTTGGTTGTTCATTGTGATGAGTCTAGGGCTGGTGTATCTCTTATAAGATAGGAAGCAAGACTGAGATTTGGTGGGGTTGAATTGTACAAGATTTCTACTTCCCCAGTCTAATATTTTTTGGAGATCTAATTGGGGTAAAGAGACAGGCTTAGAATATTGTATATTTGAGTGGAAGGTGCTGTCGTCCGCGTAACTGTGAACTGGGTTGGATGTGCTAGAGAGGAGGTCATTTATATGGAGAAGAAACAAAATAGGGGCTAAAGCTGAACCTTGAGGAACTCCTGCATTAATTAGTTACAGTTTAGAGGAATGTCCATCTACGACAACAGAAATGCTCCGGTTGGAAATTTGCTGTCCAGGTACAGAGTTTTGGTGGTAGACCATAGACCGGAAGTTTATTAAGCAGCGTTGCGTGCCAGACCTGGTCGAATACTTTGGATATGTCTAGATCAACAATCTGGGATTCACCGTGTAGTTTCATTGACTTGTTCCAAGAATGGGTGACAAAGGAAAGGAGGTCGACAGTTGATCTGCGCTGACGGAATCCATACTGCCTGTCGTGTATTAGACTGTGTTTTTCAAGAAATTTTAGTAGTTCGGTGTTTATATACTCTTCCATCACTTTAGAGACGACTGAAAGGAGAGAAATAGGTATGTAGTTGCTAGGAAGCACTTTGGATCCTTTCTTGGGGACGGGTTGTACTCGAGCAGTTTTCCAGTTACTAGGGAATATGCCTCTATTGTAAGATGTCTCAAACAGACGAGTCAGGACAGGGGCAAGTTCAGGTGCGCATTTTTTGAGAACAATTGCTGGGATCTCGTCAAGGCCAGGGGCTTTCCTGGTATTAAGAGAAGAGAGCATCTTTCGTACCTTTTTAGTTTTGAAAATGATATCCGTCATTTTATCCGCGACATTGGGGACTGTTGGTGGTTGAACATTTGGAGGTGGGTTGAGAGTAGAATTGCTGGCGAACAACGAGGCAAAAGGTTCAGCCTTTCTCAGGGCAGTAGAAACAATTGCATCCCCTGAAACAAGAGGTGGGAACGTGCTCTTGCAGAAATTATTCCCAATAGATTTAGCAAGAGCCCAGAAGAGTTTGCTGGCGTTGGAGCTTGAGATGACTTTGTTTTTGATGTGGTTATTAAACGAGTTTTTTGCCTTAGAAAGAATGTGTACCTAGCGGTTTCTTGCGTCGTTAAATGCTTGGCGGTTTTCTTAACTGGGATTGTGTAGAAGCGTTTTGTGAGCTTTGACCTTTTCAAGTCTGGCCTTGTCACAGGATTTAAGTTAGTCTTTAGCTCAAGGTTTAGCTGTTACGATCCCGCAAAAAGCGTTTTTAATTTTTGGAATGAGAATTGGTGACAGACAAGTTTAAGTTAAGCGAAATTCATGTTTATATCCAGAAGATACTGTAGACTAAACCAATTACAAGTTATTTTTTGTACCTGTGTAAATGATGTAAATAAAGTTATTATATTAATCTATAAATCAAAAGAAAAATCTGATGACTAGGCAACGCTGGTACATAGATTCACTTACAAACCCATCACCGCTCGCTTGTTTTTCCCGTGTAAGGGAAACATTGAAAGGATGGGAACACAGCGTGACGAATAAAACCCGAATCAAAACACTTGCGTCTAATCACAAATGCTACCTGTTGCATATAGAACAAGTGACGCTCGGACAATGGTCTTCACTTGTTTTGTAAAAAAAAGCTCACCGCAGCACTTTAATTCGAACAATAGAACATCATCTCAGAGCCGACATATGGTTATGGGTATATACATCTAGCTATACGAGGTGGGGACGGGGAGGTTTAATCATACTCGTATTCAGTAATGGGCATGTAATTCAAGTTAAATTTATAGCTCATTATGTTTAAATGCGTAAGGTAGTAACACTAATCGCTCTTGTATGAGTGTTTCAAGGGAAAAAACTATGAACAATGGGCAAGGAATCGATCATTTTTAGCTTGCTCCAAGAAAGATAAAATATAGCAATGTTAATTGTAAGGTAGTACCTACCAGTGGTGGCACGTATAAAATTTAATTTTTTGATATCCAGGGTTCATAAAAGATAAGACTGCTCGTTCACGTTGAGTATATCATTATATCTTGGAATTAAGTGATAACAGATGTCAATGTACTTTTTAAAACGTGCAGGCTATAAGCTGGGGAAATGTTTAGAGCAGTAGTTCCCAAAGTATGACCGCGACCTCTGAGGGGTCGTGTTAAAGAATTCGAGGCGCCGGGACAGGATTTCCAAAATAAAGAAAAATAACTGATTACATCTTTATTTTTATCTTCTGCATCGTAAATAATATACGTCTTAAATAATTGAAAATGAAACGAACAACGTAGATGAAGAGGTCTGCAAAGAATATATGAATTTAACAAATCCTTGCATGAATCTGAATGTTTTCCCATTTAATAGTGAATTTTGTGAAGAAACCCATGGGATCGCAATGGGCAACCCCCTTTTGGTGAATTTTTATTTAAAAAAAATTCACTAATAGAGAGGTTTCGATGGTCAGACTTTGCAAACATTTTTTCAAATGAGCGCGAACTATACCCCCTAGAACCCATATCCGGGTTCAGTTTCAATATATGTTTATATATGTTTATATATATATATATATATATATATATATATATATATATATATATATATATATATATATATATATATATATATAGGAAAAAGGGTTAAGGGCAAAGCCGCAAGGAGACAACCGCATACACCTGTTTCAAGCTTATTAGCCATCATCAGTACGGTATAGCCAGGTGAAGATGGGAACACTCTGGATAAAGATGCCAAAATACACGGAGTCACAACAGGCAACCAGTGCACATTTGCAACACGTGTATGCGGTTGTCTCCTTGTGGTTTTGTCCTTAACCCTTTTCCTTGTATAGTACAGAAATGCAGTGTAATAGATCATGTTATAGTTATATATATATATATATATATATATATATATATATATATATATATATATATATATATATATATATATATGTATCAATCCGATAACTCAAAAAATAATTAACCGATTTCGATGAAACTCGGTAAGTGTTTTTCTTTATTAATGGCATGGATGAGTTCGTTAGCCAGGAAAATCGAACAGGGTTTTCCGGGAAAATTTTGAGTTTTCTTTCGAAAAAAATTTTATTCCGAAAATTACATATCTGTTTTAGTGAAATTAACTACATATGTTGCCTTGGGAGAGACCTTACTACGTACCAAAATTCAACTTTCTAACTTTATATAAAATTGAGTTATTCAAATTTTGAATTTTCTTTGGAAAAAATTTTTTTTCTCCGAATATTACAAAGTTATTTTAATGAAATTTGGTGGATATTATATATATATATATATATATATATATATATATATATATATATATATATATATATATATATATATATATATATATGCTGGTTTTAAAGAAGAAGATCGGGTGTTGTTCTACAAGCTGGTACGACGCAAACGAAGGTCAACTAAACTACAAAAATTATGGGAAGGTCCGTATATATATATATATATATATATATATATATATATATATATATATATATATATATATATATATATATATATATATATAATAACGTATTCCAATTTTATTGGAATCTTTTAAAAAAGGTTTTATTTAAGATATAAACAGACAGGCAAACTACATTCAATAACTAATTACTTATAAAAATATAAATGCTCTGAATTTTACAAGTGTTGTATAAATTACAGGAGCGAATGAAGATTACAGTGAACACGTCTAATGTTTCCGTAATAATGATTATAACGTCTCTAGCAAGATCACACACTCCGTGCTGTATAGAAACACTATCACATGCGAAGTAACTTAATATGCTGAGTAAGCTGTTCATTGCACTTTCCTTATGATGACTGGTTGAGATCGACTAGGCCAAAGGGTTTCGTTCTAACTTAACTCCTCCATCATCAGATACAAGAACGCCCTCGTTCTTTCGATTATGCTTGATTTTCGGTAAACAGCTTTTTCTTCTGTAACCTATTAATGCTATTATCACAAGAAACAAAATGATAAAGATGGTTATTCCTATATGGGTGCTGTGTACCAGTGGGTGTATACGGGTAGAGTGAATCTTCTGAAGATGTTGCTTTAGCTTGACGTTGTCCTTGAGATGTATTGGTCTATATTGGATCGTCGCTATTGATTTATCGAGGGGAATCAATGTTTCTTGTTCCCAGGTTATATTTTGATGGGTGTCTTCATAAGTATTTCCATTGATTATTATTCTGCATTCGGCTACGGCAGTTAGCACGCTGGTTTCTTTTAAACGATGTCTTTTCAAACTTTGTGGACACTGTTCTGTGAACTCTTGAGGTTGATTGGTTATTGCCAGTACGTTGCCATTGTAGAGCTGCACTGAGTATGAAAATTGGTTGATTACTTTGGCAAGGGTGCAGTTCTTGAGCTGGTTCAGGAAACAGTCTTCTTCGAAGAATTCATCTTTGCATATTATAGCTTCTTCAATTCTAGGGCAGTGTTCTTTGGTCCACAAGTTCTTATCGGGAGTCTCTAAGTAATAAGAGCTCGGAGGTACAAGAAGGGTATTTTGGTAAGGGACAGGTATAATGTGGTAATAGGAGCCAGAGGTCGGATGTAAAATCGGGATTTTTAATTGACATACAATAGTGTCCCTAAATGCAATTAAATTAAGTTGAGTAAATTCTAAAATTTTAAATATGTGATTGCGGTCAAAGCTTATCAGTTCAGCATTGCTATAGATTAGTTTTAAATGGTCACTTATGTGGGTCAAATCACGAGAAGTGAAAATCTCTATATTAGTAAGGCCATTAAAAGCAAGACTAATTGTTCTCTGAAGGATTTTTATGTGCTCTAAAAGATTATCGTTTAGAGATTTTTGGAAGCTGTATAAACCTATCTGATGTTGAAACTCCTTAAGCTCTTTAAAAGATTGTTTAATGAGATCGAGGTTTTTATTGATCACGTCTTGTTCCTGTTCAAATCTATCAGTTATTAGAGAAGCAAAAGATACCAAGTCGGAAACTTGTGACATATGTCCATTTTGATTTGAAAATAACAAATCTAAATTTTTGTTAATTTCTTTGAGATCGTCCTGATCGAGATTACCTGTTATTGTTTTGATCACAGATCCTAGACCGTTAATTAGACCTCTTTTGTTACGAGAGTGAGTTAATTTAGAAAGTTCATTTTCGATATCGTTTATTTGCTTATTGATTATTTGTTGATAGGGGTAAGAATGTTTACTAAGCAATTCTCTATTTCTGATACAATTTTGATAATTTTCTTCCAATAAAGTAAGGTTGAAATAAAAATAGATTCGATGAAAATGATTGATTATTTTAGCGACACCTATCGGGTCTTTAAAATATCCATTAGTTTTAGCGGGATGAATTTGAAGGGCCGGGATCGGACGTACCAGGAGCGCTAGTATCGTTCTGAAACACAAATTTTTTCCTTACTCGTTTTACATTACTAACGTGTGCTTGTTTCTTTCTGCTAAGGGGTAGACTAATTTTTATACCCTTTTGTTTTACATTTTTTGTGAATTTTGTAAGGAGAATCTAGTTTTTTCACTCGAGGAGTTTTTATAGCTAGTTTTTCTTCATTTATAATGGGTACATTTTCTCGCGCTTCATTTAATTTTTCTAAATTTTTGCTTAATTTTTCTTTAGTTTTCTTATATATCTGATCATAAAAGGGGATGATTTCTTTAAGTCTTTTGGAATTATATTCCTCATAAACTGTAGCTGTGGGATCTATAGGATCTAATTTATCAAAGGGTCCATATAGGAGGTGAAAAGGTGTATAGCCTGTTGTGGAGTGTATTGATTGATTATAAATTATAAGTGCGGTAGTTACTAGTTCTAAAATATCTTCTTTAGGATTATCTATTAATAAACATCTTACTTTCTCGATGAGTGTTGAGTGAAATCTCTCAATGGGTGAATTTGAATTTGGATTCTGAGGGGACGTAACGTGTAGTTGTATTTTAAAGGTCTTTAGGTGTTCTTTTAGTACATTATTATCAAATTCCTTACCGGGGTCGCAAACTACCCTTAAAGCGTAATTATGGTGCGTAAAATAGTGTCTTAACTTTTTAACTATAGTAAGACCGGTTCCGTCTTTTATAAAATATGCTTGGGCATATTTGCTAAAAAGATCAATAATCGTAAGGAACTTATAATTATTAAAAGAAAAGGTATCAATATGTATGACCTCAAAGGGTCTTTTCGCAACCAAAGGGCCTTGGAAAGGAACCTTATATGGATTTCGTTCGTATTTACCTTTCAAACAAGTTTCACATTTATTAATAATATCGTTTATGTGATCTTTCATTTTGGGCCAATAATATTCGTTTCTGAAATGATTAAACGTTTCGTTAACGCCATTATGATTCGACCTATGATAATCTATGATAAGCGATTGTTGATCTAAATGGTTTTCTATGTCTTTAAGCATTTTATCACACCTTACTAATTTAATCGAGGAATTTAGATTATTTCTTACGTAATTTATAGTTTCTAACATTAATTCTTCATTCAAAAAATAAAATGCAGTAAGAGCGTTAGGGTTAAGATATTCTTTCATAAAGCGTTCTATTTCACGATGTTTTTGTTTCTGTAAAATATGAACAATCGTTCTTTCCTTAGTTTTAAATATCTTTTGTTTTTGTATAGAGTGTTTTTGACCATATTTGAAAATAACTTGGTGCGAGTAAACGTTAAGTGGTTTTTCTGTCAATGGTATAACACCTACAGGGTGTTCCTGAGAAGAGTGCACGGTAGCATCTGTTTCGGGATCTCTCGAAATGGGTAATTCTATGCCAAGACTTTGTAAATCTTCGTCGGTAAGTTCTTGCAAATCTTCGGCGTTATTTAGTAGTGACATAAGGTCTAAGGAGTCATCTTCAATAGCGTTAATTTCTTGAGTCGGAATTCGCGAAAGGGCATCGGCAACAACGTTGTCCTTTCCTTTTTTGTATTTAATATCATATTCGAATTCCTCTAGTTTAAGACGCCATTTTACTAGTCTAGAGTTCGGTTCTTTGATAGAGAAAAGCCAAACTAGGGGTTTGTGATCGGTTTCGATGCTGAATTTTCTGCCAAATAAATAAGGGCGAAAATGTTTGCAGGCTGTTACAATAGCAAGTAACTCTTTTTCGATGGTGGAATAATTTTTCTCTGCACTATTGAGAGCTCTGGAATAAAAAGCGATAGGCTTTTGTTCTTGGGACAAAACCGCTCCGATTGCTGTGTTGCTAGCATCGGTCGTTAAATAGAATTCTTTTTCAAAGTCAGGGTAAGCAAGAATAGGAGAGTTAGAAATTAATTCTTTTGCATGCTCGAAAGCTTGGATGTATAGGGGATCATCTATGTTCATAGGAGTGTCTTTTTTGAGGCGTTTAGTTAATGGATGGACGATTTTTGCGAAATTTTTTATAAATCTTCGGTAATATCCAATCAAACCTAAGAAGGATTTTATCTGCTTCTGATTTTTCGGAAGAGGGTAGTTTCGAATAGCCACAATTTTATTGGGATTCGGTCTTATCCCGTCCCGTGATATCACATGTCCGAGAAAAGCTACCTCTTTACGCAAAAATTCACACTTATCAAGTTGTACCTTTAAATTTACTTCCCTTAGTTTTTGGAAAACTTGTTTTATGTGTATAAGATGTTCTTGGATGGACTTAGAGAAAATTACTATATCGTCCATGTAGACGAAACAAAATTTATGCAAGTATTCCCGGAAAATATTATCGATCATGCGTTCAAAACTGCTCGGCGCGTTCTTCAATCCGAACGGGACCCGAAGGTACTCATAATGCCCATTGTTAATGGTAAAGGCAGTTTTTTCAATACTCTCGGGTGTGAGTTCTATCTGATGGAACCCTTGAGCAAGATCAATAGTGCTAAAATATGTGCATTTTCCGAGATTGTCCAATATTTCCTCTATGCGTGGTAAAGGGTACTTGTCATCTATAGTATTGGCATTTAGTTTTCTATAGTCTATAACAAGTCTCCATTTGCGTTTACCGCTAGAATCGATTTTCTTGGGGATGATCCACACCGGAGCTGAATAGGGCGAGATGGAAGGGCGAATTATTTTATTATCTAAAAGTTTTTGAATTTGGGACTGAATCTCGTTTTTTAGATGAAAAGGATATCTATATGACTTTACATGAATGGGAGTTTCATCTCGTGTTCTTATATGATGTTTAACAGTGTGTGTAAACGTTAAATCCGAATTTTCGTTATAAAAAATGTCTTTATATTTTTTACATAAATGTAGTAGTTTTCCTTTTTCTTCATCATTAAGATGAGATGTTCTTATAAGGCTAGACAAATCAATATAAGTATCATCTTTGTTTTCTTTAGGTAACTGGGATTGTACGTCATAAGCTACAATTGGTTCGACTTCCATTGGCTCGTAAAAATTTATTGGAATTAAATTTGGAGTTTTTCTTTCTATAGGAACCGTACAAATACCATTACACGCTAAAGCAATTGAATTTTGGGTGCTAAAGGTTGACTCATTCATTTCGGGTAACAGAACGGAGCCATTCTCTACATTTACCGGAATTCTAATAGTATCTCGACAAATTTGTTTGAATGGTTTAAAATTCGCGGGATTCAAGTCGAAAAAAAATGGTATTTCGATGTTATTGATTTTTAAAACTTGGTTTTCATAATCTAATTTTGCTTTTAATTCTCTAAATAATGAGGAACCTATTAAAGCATCAAATCTATTATGCCATTCGGCGACGCAGAATGTAATTTTGTTATTAATGCCAAATTCTTTTAAAATAGGGGAAATTAATCTATAATTACCTTGTACTGTACCAGCTATAGATTTTAATATAAATGGGTCATTAGTAAAATAATTTTTGCTAAAACATTCGGCAACATTAGGGTTAATAACACTGTTCGATGCCCCCGTATCCAGGAGAATTTTCATATTTAAAGATGGACACACTATAAATGGGAGTTTTGGGGCACCTGATATATAATTTATATCTATGAATTCTGTTCTTCCGAGGCTTCTTTGAGAAAATCCTCATCTTGTAAATTATTGTCAAAATATTCTTGATCTGAAAATTGATTTTCGAAATTTGTATCGTCGGCATAATTTTCGTACGATTCATTTATAAACTGCTCAGGAGGGTCTTCATGAAAATGAAGTTCTTCATGACCTAATGCTCTAGGAAATTTTTGTTGAAAATAATTATTTATTCTAGAGGGTCTTGAGGGAGGTTTAGTATTTCTAGTAGATATCGACATAGGGGTTGGACCTTGTTGTGAAATATCTTGAGGCCTGTTATAGGTTATTGGTCTCTGATTACTTCCACTAGCTCTAGGATTTGGGTTACTTTGATTAACACGGGGTACTATGTTTTGTGGTTGTGTAAAATTGTGAGGGTTTCTTTGAAAAGGGTTATTATTAAAGTTTTGATTTTTATATGGGGTTCTAGTAGGGTTTGGAACATATTTATTAGATGATTGTGCTTTTTGTCTTAAAGAATTTAAAAAATTCGCTTGCATTTGCTCATTATCATGTTTATGGCATTCTAGTAAAGCTGCTTCTAAAGAAGTTATATGTGCAAATCTTAAATAACTATGGTATGGCTCTATGATACCTGATTTGAAAGTATTTAGTGCCAGATTCTCAAAATATTGCTTTTTATACAAAATAATTGCTGTAGGTAAATTCTGTAAATTGATATGCTCTACTAAAGACTGTAATTTAGTTTTAATTAAATTATGATAATCTATAAACGAATGTGCTTTTTGCATGAAGCAAGTAGTCAAGTCGTTTAACAAAAGGTCTTCGGATCTAGCATCCGCAAACTGTGCCTTGAGACTTTCTTTAAGAGAGCTCCAGGACTGTTCAGGTAAACTAATTAGGACATCTCTAGCATCACCTGTAATTTTTGATTTTATAAATTCTAAAATCATTGAATTAATGTGTGAAGCATTAGGAGAACTGTCGTCTTGTCTATATGTTTCTATAAATAATTCGCATTGGTTTAAAAAATAATTTAAATGTTTCCTACCCCCTGTATAGGGTGGAACCATAACTGACGCTTGCACTATCTGTGTAAGTTCATTTTGTGAGTGAAGTAAATTGGTTTGGTTTGGTTGAGTCATTTTAAAATTAATAGGAGATCTATCTCTTTCAACCATAAAATAAAATAAAACACAGAAAAAATATTTTTCCCAATATGAGATTAGTTATAAAAATATTTTCAGCTATAATTTTTGAATTGATCACTTTAAATAATGATTATTCAATTAGGCAAGCTAAGAAATAAATTATATGTGTTTGACTGACTGTTAAAATTTCTTAAATAGTAATATTACAAAAGGACACAAGTAAATCAATCAAAAATTAAGGAAGGAGTACTTACAGGGATTTCAGCATACTGTCTGTACCAGTCTTCTTACTTCTGGACCACTTGTGATGCGAATGAGTGAGGTTCTTCGTATACCAGCAAATTGTTGAAACAATCCGACGCTTAAATTGAACTTTTATGCGTTAATTAAGGCCGTCTGGTATCCTGTTCGCAGCGCCAATAACGTATTCCAATTTTATTGGAATCTTTTAAAAAAGGTTTTATTTAAGATATAAACAGACAGGCAAACTACATTCAATAACTAATTACTTATAAAAATATAAATGCTCTGAATTTTACAAGTGTTGTATAAATTACAGGAGCGAATGAAGATTACAGTGAACACGTCTAATGTTTCCGTAATAATGATTATAACGTCTCTAGCAAGATCACACACTCCGTGCTGTGTAGAAACACTATCACATGCGAAGTAACTTAATATGCTGAGTAAGCTGTTCATTGCACTTTCCTTATGATGACTGGTTGAGATCGACTAGGCCAAAGGGTTTCGTTCTAACTTAACTATATATATATATATATATATATATATATATATATATATATATATATATATATATATATATATATATATATATATATATATATATATATGTATATCCATCCGATAACTTAAAAAAATAAGTAACCGATTTCGATGAAACTCGGCAAGTGTTTTTCTTTATTAATGGCATGGATGAGTTCGTTAGCCAGGAAAATCGGACAGGGTTTTCCGGGAAAATTTTGAGTTTTCTTTCGAAAAAAATTTTTCCTCCGAAAATTACAAATCTGTTTTAGTGAAATTTGCTACATATGTTGCCTTGGGAGAGACCTTACTACGTACCGAAATTCAACTTTCTAAGTTTATAGAAAGTTGAGTTATTCAAATTTTGAATTCTCTTTCGAAAAAATTTTTTTCTCCGAATATTACAAAGTTATTTTAGTGAAATTTGGTGGATATCTTACCTTAGGCCTTATTACATACCAAAATTAAACTTTCTAAGTTTATAGAAAATTAAGTTACTCAAGTTTGAAGCATTTAATAAAAATTCACTACCATAACGCACTGGCTGCGTCCCGAACTTTTCTCATTTACAGCAGACTTTTTCATAAGTAGATGAAAAACAGACTTAGCAAAGGAAAACGTCTCCGTGGCCGTGCGGGAAAGTCGATGACTTTGCAATATGGACTCGGGGGTTGACGGTTCGAGACTCACCGGCGGCGGATGATTTTTCAAATCACTGTCGTCGTTGAGATCGAGCTCAAGGTGGAGGATAGGTTAGTTTAGATGAGCAAAAAGGGTCAGCAATGGCCTAATTGCCAGTAAGCATCTTACCATTTTAGCAAAGGAAAATGAATATTTTCCTGTAGTACGGTTTCGTTATGTGAACAATGTTTTCGCAGTATTTGATATAAATGTAAAAGTAAATAAAGTAGATGAATTTATTGCCAGGTTAGACAGTAAATTTGACTCCATTAAACTCACCCATGAAATAGAAACTAATAACAAATTACATTTTTTTGATCTACGTGTGTTTGTTTTGTATCTTTAACGTCGGCCTATTTCCGCGACTATGGCCAACCACCGACGCCAGGGAGCAGTTTAACCTCACCATCCTGGAAATTTTGCGGAACACCCTGCCTTTCTGTAAGGAGGCTAGGGATCTTTAACGTGCCCAACATCGCATGGACACGGGACCGACGGCTTTACGCCCCCTCCGAAGGGCGTAACGTGCAGACATTGAACTTGCTCAAATACAATGTCAGAACCTCGGTTGATGTTAATGTTACAGTTTTGTACTGAAAAAGTGAAAGGAGAACCCTGGGATCGAACCCAGTACCCTTCGGTTCACAGGCACACTTCTTACCTCTGAACCACCGAGGCTCTATGTTTTTGATGTAATTGTCGTGAAAAATAGAGACACTTTAGAATTTTGGCAACCACATAAAGAAAACACTACTGTGAGTTACATTTCGATTGAATTACACCATTAGGCCATTAGGCTAAAATCTAATCGGGGCCTGTAAAAGTAAGCATGTGTGTATCGAGTAAAAATGTGTCCTATATTTAATCATTAAAATTGTGATACGCGACTGGTATGTAATAAATATACTGAAATTTTCCTGGCTTTAGTAGCAGCAAATTGTTCTATAATATCAGAACAATAAATTTTACCTGAAATTTCCGAGTGCGATTAAAATCTTCAGAGATTGCTGTTTGTGTCATCATCCAATACGTTTCTTAAATTATCTTTCACTCACTTTTTTGGATGGAGATGACCTTTCTTTAAAACAATTATTTGCAGAAATGTATAGAAAAAATGCTTAAAGCCACGTCGTTACACATTGATTGGCTTGAGATTATCATGCGCATAGACTGCATAGATCGTTGTTCTGTTGCATGATGGTACTGGCAATAGAGGAGCCCGTTACTCTTGTCCATAATGCATTAAACTACATGAGTTTTTTTTTGATAGATAGGTTCAGAATGACGTACTGAATGTAAAAACACAAATTCCTTACAAATTAGGAGAGCGGAAGTGCCGCCATTTTGAGAAAAACCGTTTTGGCCTATATCTCCGTAACCGTGCACTTTAGGCCAAAAACGGCAATGACCTTTATTGTAGATAATTGCATTTCTAATCTTTTTTGTAAAATTTTTTTGTTGTATCACTCACCATTTACAACTTATACGACTATTAGCATTCATTTATTGACTATTTTACCTATATATTGGTTAATAATTATTTAAGAAATAAAATGGTTATAACTTAATTTTTCAATAGACAAATTTCCTACAATTTTTACTAAAGACTTTTTTTTTTAAATCAATATTTTCAAAGTTATAACGCGTTAAATGTTGCACTTTTCAATTGACAAATTTTTCTGAAAATATTTTAGTAAAATGAAGGACAATCACAGTTGAAGCTAAGACTTAAGGCTTTGTAAAACATTCTTCTTGAGACATTTTCTTTCTATAGCTTATATTAGTTTTAGGTTCTTTGCCTAAATGTTGCCAATTTTGACGTTTTAAATCGCAACATTGACGTTTTGGGGAAAACCCCAATTTATTTTTCTTTAAATGCCTATAACGTTTTTTAATCTTTTAACCTACAAAACTAAATTTTGGTAGGCAATTTATCTATTATAATATAAACCGGCGTACCAAAATTGGTTGCCCTTACTTTGTTATTTCCAGAGATATCTGAGATATCTTTTTTTTTTCGAAAGAAAACACAAAATTTTCCGGGAAAACCTGGGCCGATTTTCCTGGCTAACGAACTTATCCAAGCTACTTGCAAAAGGAAGCTATTCACCAATTTTATCAAAATCGGCCAATTATTTTTTGAGTTATCGGTGTGATATATATATATATATATATATATATATATATATATATATATATATATATATATATATATATATATAAACTTATAAAAATTGAAACTGACCCTGGATATGTGGTCTAGGGGCATAAATTAGCGCACATTTGAATTTTTTTTCAAAATTCAAAAGTCGGGGTCTCAATAGTGAATTATTTTAAAGAAAATTCACTAATACTAATTTGAGAAAAAAAGTTTTAAGTAAAAGTTCTAGAAAATTTGTCGATTGAAAAGTTAAGTTATAAGCATTTTATTTTTTAAACAATTATTAACAAAGATATAGGCAAAAAAGTCAATAAATGAATGCTAATAGTCGTATAAGTTGTAAACGGTGAGTGATACAAAAAAAAAGTTTAACAAAAAAGAGGAGAAATGTAATTATCTACAATAAAGGTCATTACCGTTTTTGGCCTAAAGTGGACGGTTACGAAGATATAGGCCGAAACGTTTTTCTCAAAATGGCAGCACTTCCGCCCTCCTAATTTGTAAGGATTTTGTGTTTTTACATTCAGTACGTCATTCTGAACCTATGTATAAAAAAATAACTCATGTAGTTTAATGCAGAAACAAATTCTCTATTGCCTGTATTATGAGATTAACGTAGCCTTAAGGCACTAACACGCCAGTAAATTGAATGTACATTGTCTAAATGTTAGGAAAAAAAGTATAATCTTCTTCTATTCTCTACGGCGGCTCCTAAATTTTCTGGTGCCTCAGATTTTGACGGCTTAGGCTTTAGCCTTTTTAGCCTATAGGGTAAAACTGCCCTGCTCACACCATAGTTTTCAACAAAAATAGCCAGTCTGAATTATCTGGTTCATAGATTGATAGAGATAAAGAAAGATACAAGAGAGAATTGGAATATATAAAGAATGTAGCTAAGTATAATGGTTAATCTGACTGCTTAGTGGAAAAATTAGTCAATAAACATAAAAATGGACGCAGCGTTATGGCAGTGAATTTTCACAAAAATGTTTTTAATATCAAATATGTTTTTTTTTTAAGAAAGCATGCATCAAATTTGCTCACCAGTATAACCTATATTAGCGACACATAATGTACCATATTCCATCAAAATAACTTTTTAAAAATGTACAAAAATTTTCTGAAAATATACTTAAAATAGTCTGGTTTCCCGGCCAACGAACCTTATAGATTAATAGAACATTGAGCTATTCAAATTCGAAGCATTTAATGAAAATTCACTACGATAACGCACTTGCTGCGTCCAGAATTTCGTTTCTTACAAACATGCATTATATTTCGATAGAACATGCAAAAATGCAATAATATAAGGCGTGTTCGATTAAAAAAAAAGAAAGTGTGTATCACCAACGACTTATGGGCCAACCTGTGATTGTAGAAATATTTAATAAGATGAACCTCAAGACATCCTATAATTAACGTATACATTTTTTTCGTATATTGTGCAATAAGGGATATATTGATCTTTATTGATTTTTTACGGAAATTTCCTAAAAATTATATACCACCAAACACTAAACTATATAGCTAAAACTACTGCCAAGCATCAGAGAAAGGTTCTATTTGAAATGAATTTTTTGGAAATGTTTTTGTCAAATGAAGGACAATGACGGTTGAAGCTGAGACTCTTCTCGTGACATTTTCTCTACATAACCCGTATTAGTTTCAGTTTCTTTCCCTAAGTCTTTTTTAAAATGAGAGTCGTGAACTGCTCATTAGTGAGTTTTTTCTACGAGAATTCACTAAAAAGGAAGATAACAAAACGTTTTAAAAGAGTGTAAAGAACACAATCCTAAAAATTATATACCACCAAACGATAAACTATATAGCTAAAACTACTGCCAAGCATCAGAGAAAGGTTCTATTTGAAATGAATTTTTTGGAAATGTTTTTGTAAAATGAAGGACAATGACGGTTGAAGCTGAGACTCTTCTCGTGACATTTTCTCTACATAACCCGTATTAGTTTCAGGTTTTTCCCTAAGTCTTTTTTAAAATGAGAGTCGTGAACTGCTCATTAGTGAGTTTGTTCTACGAGAATTCACTAAAAAGGAAGATAACAAAACGTTTTAATAGAGTGTACAGAACACAATCCTAAAGACAAAAAAGTCAGAGCCGTGGTAAAAAATTTTGGCGAGGCCAATGCGAGACCATTACTTATAAAAAGACAATATCCAGTATAAAATTTTAACTTTAAATAATGTTCACTTGTAAGTATCTTAAAACATAACACATCTAAAAAATTCAAAAATGAGTTTTAAGGACAACTAAAATTACAGAAAAATCCATAACAAAGTACAATTCCTCACACCCTGTATCTTCGAAACGAAGCATTTTTGTCCGTATGATTAAAAAATTTCTATCTTAGAATTACTTGAAAAATTACTCTCTAGAATATTAGAAACTTACTAAAAAAACACCTGTATATGCACTAAAAGCCAGTGGGTGGGCCGAGCCCTCTGCCCTTCCGTGCCTACGCCCATGAATAGAATGTAGGCTTACAACAGTCACATAACCTAGGCACATAAAGTGATATTTCTGCTTGAAATAAGGGTCAGTTTAGATTCATAAATTTAGCTTGGTGCTATACTTAGATTCTAAAACGTTGCTGTTTTATAACTACGACCTCCCGTCTATGAAATCGATAGACACTATTAATTCCACAAGACTTAGATCCTTTTCTCAATTATTATAACTCTTAACTTACAAAATGTATTATTAATCGCATTCCTTGCCTATTATTATTCTTCGAGATGTAGATGCTTAGCAGAGAAATGCCAAATTAAAACCTTTGCTGCCATTTTGGTATTGTTATTCTTAAATTTATATTTTCGGTGATATTTAAAATAAATGACATACTAATAGGGTCTTAGATATTAAACTGTAATGTCTTTTTAATGTCGAATTAAAACAAATTACTACCTACAATCATCTGCAGGCCAGTCCTTGTACGAGGGGCGGTCCTTATGCTCCCCCGCTCATCTATACAAGAAAAGACTATGAAAAAACATTCATTTTGTTTTTTGGCATATTACTCTAAAAGAATACACTACTCTGAGAGCAGCTGGTGCAAGTGAATTGGATTTTCCAAAAGTGATCTAAAACATGTCTACACGCGTCCCGATAGGAGCTATTACAATAAATGCCGCAAGTTTACGTTCAGCTTTGCATACTTTTCCCAAACGACGCGGTAACATTTTTACTTCTTAATAAAGCGCAACCAGGCGTTGTCATCTACCGCCAGTTCCACTTCATTATCTGTCGAAAATATCTCCCACTTGAAGTATTCTTTCACTTTTGGAAACAGTGTATATAGTGTCTTGGTGCCAGATCTGACGAATAAGGTGGATTTTCTAGTAGTTCAAATCCGGTGTTGTTGATGGCAGACACTGCGATAACTGACTTGTCACCTGGTGCGTTATCTCGAAGACACGAGAATTTTCGTAGACGCGGAGATCGCGGCTTTAGCACTTAAAAAAGTCATTTTAAAGAAATTTGGTAAGGGAGAGTGGAGGAATTGTGCGCACTTAAGCGAAACTCGTTATAGCACTGATAACATTGTACATAATTTAAATGTAAATCCAAAAACGGAAACGTTATTTACGTTACTTTCAGCATGTCAATCAGTTTTAGGGAAAAATAATTTATTTGAAGCACAATACTGCTGAAAGTACAAAAGTGCTCTGGCGTACAATTCCCCACCCTCGCGGGTAATGATGCGCATATGTTAAAAAATGGTGCCCATTGAAAGTACTTATTGCTAAATAAAATCAACCCTGACTTTGAAAACATCTATTGAAATTGTTGAACAAAGAAAAAACATTACAATAACTCCTAATTTGAGCATAAGTCACATATATACTTTTTCGGCGTATCTGAGCCAGTACACTTGGCATGATTCCAAGTTGAACAAAGGACACATCTGTACCATAATTCTCCTTGTTTGCCAAATTCTCCGCAAATACCACAAAGTTCGTTCGCTTTTGCTAGCTGATTCAAAGGTGGCGGTATGAAGCTTAGCCCAACATCATCTTCGACGTCATTCAATTCGTCGTCACAAATATCCGACATATCATATTCTGATGAATCAGATGATTCAGGCACTAGTGGTCTTTTTTGTTTGATTTTCCATTTCTTTGAAGTCGATGGAATTGAAAATTTATCACCAAAACATTTACGAATGACTCCTTTATTATTCTTGTCTCTCAATTTCTCTTTGGTTTTGATGGCCTCTTCTCGTTGTTTCTTTTTTTACCTCAGCTTCTTCTGGTTTTGTTTTTATAGGAGTGCTCGTAAGGATTTTTGATTTCTGCTGGTTCCTAGATTTTCTTTTCGTTGCCTGGTTAACCTTTGCTTTTGGTATTGGAGCCACAGCAAAGAAAGAATTATGGTTAGACGTAGATGGCTGAGGGCTTGGATCTCTCCAATGTTGTAGATCTGGGTGATTATCTAGTAGAGTGACTGCATCCTCTTGGCTGGATGAAGTTCCAAGTCCAGGTGTTGCTTCTACTGTAAGTTCTGCTACATATTGGCTAGGTTCAAAATCAGCATCGGTAAATTTGTCGGGGTTCAATGGAAATATTCCAGCTGCCCGAAACCCAGAAACTGCTTTTTCCATTGTAGCCACTTTCATGAAGGCGTTATTCAAAAGTTCGGATACATCATATTCAGTTATTTTCTCATGTCCGGTACTTGATAAGTAGAGATCATATTCCCCGAATAGTGCATTTTTCAGAGGACTGAAAAATGTCAGATCCAGAGGCTGAAGGTGATCAGATGTGTGTGGAGGAAGCGAGACCATGTGGATGTTATTTTCTTTGCATAAACCATAAGCTGCAATTGATATGTGGCTAGAATGATTATCCAAGACCAGATGGACAGGATCAGTAACAGAAGGCTTGGCATGTCTCTGAAAGTGGCCCAGACAGTGAATAAAAAGTTCAGAACTGATGCAACCGTTCTTAGAACATCTATATAATGCTCCAATTGGACCATTTTTCTCAAGAGTTTTCGGCATCCTTTTTCTAGGATATATCATCATGGGAGGGATGTAGTTCTCAGCCGCATTCATACAAAATACAGCTGTTATTGTCCTTCTTCTTTCGCCGGAAATTGCAGCTCCTACTTTTTTAGATCCCTTACGGCCATAAGCTTTAGGGCACTTGTTCTGCACCGTGGTGGTGCCTGTCTCATCCATGTTGTAAACAGTTTTCGGTTCAAACTTAAATCTTTCCATGAGAGTTTGAAGGTTCCAAAAAAATAATTTGGTTGAGTCCTTATTAAAAGATGCAATCCTATTCAAACTGGTTCCCTCAGGCTGCTGTAGTTTTATGTCAGGTGATCTCCTTTAAAATCCATACAGCCAGTCCTTCCCAGCTAATCCCTTATCCTTGTCGAATTTATGGGCAATCTTATGCTGTTCGGCGTATCGAAAAGCTAGTCGTCTAAGACACCTGGGTGTAAAGCCATAAAATAGTTTGGCTAGCGTTAAAATGTACTCTCTCAACTCGCATTCTATTTGTTCTGAAAACACTGACTTGCAACCCAAACGAAGTGGCTTTGGCTGATCTTCTGGCAGTTTTTTCCTGAGTGTCGATTCAGGAATATTGAAGGCCCTTCCTGCGTCCCTTTTTTTCTGTCGTCATTTCTTATTGCAAATAACGCGTCTCGTAAATTTTCTGCCGTATATGACAGAATAGTAGTTTTCCTTGTATAATTTCTCGCCATCTGAAGAAAAATAGTTAAAATTAGATCGCATGTGGGGGAATGGTGCACATTAGCGCGCATCATTGCGCCTTCAGATATTGACTGACAATCTTTAATACAGTTAGCAAACTACTTAACCTAACTATGTAAGACAAGCATCAATAGATGCACAAGATCGTACTCTTCCATGAAATAAATATATCTTATAGATTAGGAAAATGAAAAGGACTCACCGTCTTATTTTCCGATATCAGAAAATTACAAGAACTGGTTGGATATCAAAAATTTTCTATTTAGTGTATTTTTAAGTTTCTATTTTATTATTTGTTGAGTTCCGTTTCTAATTGTGTTGTTTTGTGGAGTTTAAGTTTATATGTGTTATTGCCAGATTTCGTTATTAAACTGTTTCACATAATATTACCTAGCATTATTACATAATTAAGTATTGTAAATGAAATCACAATATTTTTTATCGTGAATCATTACGGAAAATTATGTTAAAAGAAGAAGTCTATTATTAGACTCCATGGCCTACTGCTTTTTGAACACTTTTTTTGTCATTTGTTTTCTGGTATTGGATTTCATAGCCTACTATCCTCAAAACAGTTTTTCTCAAAATTGTCAGTGCAATTATAAGATTTCTCAAACATGTTGTACATCACTGGAAAGTTCTTTTTACAGGCTATCACATGAGCAAGAAATCCAATATGGCTGCCATTATAAAAACAAACGTTGATACCTGTAGCTCAAAAACAAATGACAATCCTAAGTTGAGAATAGCAGAAAAAGATTACTCTGTAAAAAGTGTCCTGATAATGTGCAAGTCTTAGACATGTCAGTTCAATTCCTACTTAGATATTGAATAACGCGGAAACGAAAAGAGGCAGGGCAATATACAAGTCATATTTGGAACGAGAAATTCTATTCTCCCCGAAGAACTGCGTATGTACATGGAAAATCGGTGCATTTGCTCCGCTGGTTGCACACTTATGAATTTTGTAATAGATAAAATTAAAGTAAGAACTAGCACGAAATAAGTGTAACGACCGTTGTGTTCTAGAAGGTGTTCGAAATCTCCTCGATTTACTTCCAAACATTTAAAAATTATTCTTTGGCAAGAATAACGCAGATTATTCAACATTTCAGTGGTTAATAACGTACATGCTTGTATAGACCGGTCTTTCATAATTTCTGGCGTGGTTGGTGTCATAATTTTCTCTTTTATAGATATAAAAATCTAAAGGCGTGAGACCAGGAGACCTTGCGGCTCAGTTCTCCGGGTCACCACGACCAATCCATCTATCTCCAGACGTGTTATTTAAAGTGTCTTTGGCTTGGCGCGTAAAGTGTGGCGGGGCTCCGTCTTGCTGAAACCACACCTCTTCTTGTTGATTTTCTACGTCGTTCAGAAGTTGAGGTAAATTATGCCTTAAACATCATTGTGCATCTTTCCATTTATGTGGCCTTCAAAAAAATGTGGCACCATTTTTATTTATTGGAAATCTCATAAGTATGCAACCAGTAGAGCAAATGCAACGATTTTCTACCTACATACGCACTTCTTTAAAGGGGATCGGATTTTTGAAAAAAAGAACACCAGTCTATTTGGTATTTATAACGTGACACCGTCGCTTCAACATAAGGACGAGGGGTAAATATTAAAAATATTTCAATGTGTCCCCCAGCCTAGTTTTCACCTCACCAAATTTTTAGTAAAATACTCCGAGCGGTTTTTCAGATATCTGATTGCAACACTTTAAAATCCTCACCTATATATACAGTGTCTCCCCGGATCGACGAATAAATAGGTGAAATAGACTAATTTTTTGAGTTGAAGCATCATTTTTTGGGAATAAACCTTGCTTGAATAAAAACATAATTCGTGTCATGAGTTTCATTTCCAAAAATCAAGTATGTCATGGAAATTTACAAAAAACTAGTTCTTTACACTTGTAAAGTGCCTTTCCTCTAGGAGATACGAAAAAATGTTATTAAGAAAAGATGTTCGGAAAGCAAAACTGAGTAGGAATACAAAATTTTAAAATCCTAAGCCTACTCTGATATTTTGAAACTGAAAACAAATAGTATTCTATGGAAGAAACACGAATAAAATAATGTTTTGGCAGTTGTAAAAAATAGTTAATTCTAATTATTGTCGTGGCTCTGCTGTAAAACTGATCCGAACAATTGTGAAATATAAAAAAAAAATGAAAATTGTGCGAAATATCAAAGCAGGCTTAGGATTTTAAAATTTGGTATACCTAATCAGTTTTTGTTTCCGATGATCTTTTTTTAATAACATGTGTTCTTATCTTTTAGAGAAAAAGCACTTTACTAGTGTAAAAAGTTAGTTTTTGTAAATTTCCAGGACATACTGGTTTTTTGGAAATTAAAATTATGACACAAACTATGTTCTATTCAAGCGGGGCTTATTCCCAGAAAATGACGTTTCAACTCAAACAATTAGTCCCTTTTATCTATTTATGGGTCGATCTGGGGACACACTGTATATATGTATCACTTTTTATCAGCAAATTAAAAATGATCATCACTTTTAGTTAAGCAAGAAATTGATACAATCGTCATTTTCTACTTTCCGGATATGCCATGCATTCCCATTATGCGGCGCAGGGGTGCAATGAGTCTTCTTGCGTCCAGCTCTCAACATAACTGAGTTGATGAACATGTTTCTCAGAAAACTTGACTATTAGCTCTGAGTATTGTCAGAACAAAAAGTCTTGCTACTAGAGAAGTTAAGGTACTTAAAGTAACATTAATATTTAAATAGGAGTACTTACTTAAAACATTTTATACAAGTTATTGAACCTTTATAAAAATTTAAGTGGTGTTTAAACAATTTTTAAAATATTACTCCAACTAGACCAAATATGGAAGTTATTTGGCAATATTTTATCGACAACTAATTGCTTGCACCTTTATGAGTCAACTCTCATAGAAAGGAATTTTATTACCTTTATTTTTAATGGCATTTCCCTAATAATATATTCAGATAAATAAATTGATTATACCAGCAAAAACAACATTATTCACCACTGTTTTAGCGAATTTTCGTAAACAAAAATTGCAAAATATTAATTGTTACATTTAAATTTAAAAAAAAAATCATCAAATTACCGCGAACAAGGTCTCCTAGAACCGATATTCTAGGACATTTTCGATTTCTTTGTTTAATATATATATATATATATATATATATATATATATATATATATATATATATATATATATACATATATATATATATATATATATATATATATATATATATATATATATATATATATATATATATATATATATATATATATATATATATATATATATATATATATATATATATATATATATATATATATATATATATATATATATATATATATATATATATAGGGTGGTCCACTTTAGAAAAGCAATAATTTAATAACGTATAGCGTATAAAAAAATAAGCGCAGTTCTTTTAAAACTATGATTACATTTACATTCGTTTGGGCTATACAGGGCGTTGAAAAATGGCACACAAAAAACATAATTGGGTTATAAATCAGTTTTCAATGTAGGTGGATTTCTGAAATTTGGTACGTTTAGGTTTTTAGTGAATTTTCGTAGAAAAAATTCACTAATGATGAGAGAAAAACTTTCTTCAAATGCGCCCAAGGGGAACCCTAGAACCCGTATCCGGGGTTAAATTCAAACTTTATATATATATATATATATATATATATATATATATATATATATATATATATATATATATATATATATATATATATTGTGTGCATACTGGTAACTCAAAAAATAATAGGCAGACTTTGATAATATTGGGAAGACGTCTTTGTTTTTAAGTGGCTTTGATCAGTTCGTTGGCCAGAAAAATGAGACCAGTTTTTCCGGGAGAATTTTGAGTTTTCTTTAGTGAAAACTTCTCCGAAAACAACAGAGCAATGGAAACCCAATTATGTGAGCAGGTTTACATTATATGCCAAAATTTGGATCTGTATATATATAATATAGGGTGGTCCACTTTAGAATAGCAATAATTTAATAGCATATAGCGTATAAAAACATAAGCGCAGTCCTTTTAAAATTATGATTACATTTACCTTCGTTTGGGATATACAGGGCGTTGAAAAATGGCACAAAAAAACATAATTGGGTTATAAATCAGTTTTCAATGTAGGTGGATTTCTGAAATTAGGTACGTTTAGGTTTTTAGTGAATTTTCGTAGAAAAAATTCACTGATGAGAGAAAAACTGTCTTCAAATGCGCCCAAAGGGGAACCCTAGAACCCGTATCCGGGGTTAAATTCAAACTTTATATATATATATATATATATATATATATATATATATATATATATATATATATATATATATATATATATATATATATATATATATATATATATATTGTGTGTATCACACTGATAACTAAAAGAATAATAAGCAGACTTTGATAATATTGGGAAAGCGTCTTTGTTTTGTAAGTGGCTTTGATCAGTTCGTTAGCCAGAAAAATAAGACCAGTTTTTCCGGGAGCATTTTGACTTTTCTTTCGTGAAAAGTTCGTATCTCCGAAAACATCAGAGCAATGGCAACCCAATTATGTGAGCAGGTTTACATTATATGCCAAAATTTAGATCTGTAATTTAAAAAAAGTTACAATAATTTAATTTAGAACTTTTTTGGTGCCACTGGAGATTACAGGGGGATACAAGACTAAAATATTGTTGTGTTAAACAAAATCTATTAATTATTACATATAAATATTATTTTTCTTGGAGAATATTATCTTCGTAAAAAAATTGACCATTTCTATGGAAATTCGCTACTAGAAAGGTTTCGATGGTGAGACTTTGGAAGAAATTCTTCAAATGAGCTCCATAAGGGCTTCTAAAACCTAAAACCACGATTCGTTTGAATTGATATATATATATATATATATATATATATATATATATATATATATATATATATATATATATATATATATATATATATATATATATATATATATATGCGTGTGTGTGTATGTGGGTTCGTATCTAATCGACAACTAAAAAAAAAGCGATTGTGATGAATCTCGACACGTGTCTTTGTTTTATTAATAGCTTGGATCAGTTGGTAAGCCAGCGCAGGCGAACCTGTTTAAAAAAATTGTATATAAAAAAAAGTTATTTTGATCAAATTTGGTAGACATATTGCCCTAGTAGAAACTACTATATACCAAAATTCAACTTGTCAGGTTAATAGTACATTGAGTTGTTGAAATTTGAAGGATTTGGTGGAAATTCTCTACCATAGCGCATCTGCTGTGTCCATAATTTTTTATTTTTTTATATTCTCTATCGAATAGTATTTATCAATTTTCTGTCAAGAAATCAGTGGTATTCATACGAAGCATCTAAGAATAGTTACTAAAAAAATTGTATGCCACTTGTTTTTCACAAAGCTGTATGGTCAAAGAATACCACATGCAATTAAAAAACCTTTCTTGTTCTTCTTTCAGTTTTCTCGATTACATTAACGGGTTTAGTAAATTAATTTAAATGTGAGAAAACACCTCTTGCACATATATACAGAGACAAAGAATTGTTGTAGACTATTTAAATATGAGTAAGTCATCTGTGCAGCGATGCTTGACCCAATATAAATATCGTGATTAACGCCTCCAGAAGGTTCAAACATTAACAGCCAGCGATTATCTACACCGCCTAAATTTTTGTAACTGGACAATACAGAAGTTTAATACAGAACCAGACTTCCTATCGAAAATCCTTTTTACCGACGAGGCTACATTTTCCAACGTTGGATTACCAAATCGGCGTAATCTGCACTATTACTCTGACACGAACCCGAACTTCACCAGAAGTTTTGACCGACAACACCGGTGGTCCCTGAAGGTGTGGGGAGGAATATTAGGATTACATTTTTGGCCCCTATTTCTTTAAGGGTACTCTAACTGGGGATCGTTATTTAAATTTTCTTCGCCAAGTCCTTCCAATTCTTTTAGAGGAAGTGCCACGTGATCTCAGACGCCAAATGTGGCTGCAGCACGACGGTGCTCCCTCACATTAAACTAGACAAGTGAAAATATTTTTGAACAGTTCGTTTGGTGAAAAATGGATTGGGCGAGGTTCAGTAACTCCATGGCCGCCTCGATCTCCGGAGCTGAATCCCCTAGATTTTTTTGGAGACATATTAAAGAAGTTGTGTACAAGACAGCCTCTAGTACCAAAAACGATATGCAACAGCGTGTGCGGGAAGCGTTTTCGAATGTTTCAGTGAACACACTTTTACATGTATAAGATTCACTAAGTCAGCGCCTTGTATTATGTGGGCAACAAAACGGATCAAATTTTGAACATTTTGTATGATAATACTTTTTGTTTATGATTTTGTTTTCAGGTGTCTGAATAAGTTCGAAAGTTTATACAGTTTATAAGTTATTTTCGTTATTTTTATTATTTCACTATTTTCGTTATTGTTATTATTGTTTTTACATATTAATGTTAATAAAGGTTGATCGCATAATAGAACACTGTATTACATTTTTTAGTTAAGCCCTTATTTTAAGTCCTCAGGAATAAGCGACAGATTAACCATTAACAGTGCTCATTAGCCTTCCTCTAAAAAAGCACTAATGAGTTTAAAAAAAAGAGGAAACAGCACAATCAATGTCACGGATTTCTTTATGAACATCAAAAGTAGGGTTGATATTTGTTTGAAAATTTTTATTTAGTAAGACGAAAACAAACGATATATAACAGCGACACCTCTTTAAGCGCTAATACGTCAATACGGTCTTTCAAAAAAGATCGCATGAGGCAATATCGCAATAAGAAGCTACCCATCAAAAATAATGCATAACGATACTGATATTATACATATCCACTTTACATCTTAATTAATATTATCGTAAATTAAGAGAGTATTATCTTCATTTAGCGTTTCAGTAATGGCGGAATAATTTTTATTTTAAGTATAACATACAAAATCTGTATTTTACAAGCTTAAATCGCAGTATCTCGAAAACTATGAGCTTATCGTGCCATGTGTGCCCAATAAAACATTTTTGTTATTTAATTGTTGATCCAATTGTGAAATAAAAAAAAGGGGTGCCGTTTAAAATTTTGGATTTTTTTTTCAAAAAGTGATCACACTGTCTACTCTTAAGGCAACTGCGCTTTCTTTTGACTGCACTAGAAAGTCCGTCCGAGGTATTTCACTTTCCACTAAACAAACTTTGTTGGCAGCTCTAAATAACTCATCCACAGCCCACTCAAAACACCACGATTTTTACACAAAAAACTGCATATCGCGAAAATTTGACAAGTTAGACCCACCATATGCTATATCAATTTGTAGCATTTGTCGAGACGAATTTGAAAAATAAAAAATATACCGGGCGTTCCATTTAACAAAACGCATGTTCAGTCTGCCACGGGAAAAGTGATCACCCTGTACAGTGGAAAATATTTTCAGGGTGTGCTGTGATTTGGTGTCAACAAATTTTGTTCGACACACATTTTCATAAAACTCATATTACAGGGCAAAAATGAGCGTTTGCAGCTAAATGAACCACCCAGTATATATAAACAAACATATAAAAAAACTTCTGGACGCAGCAAGTACGTTATGGTAGTGAATCTTCATAAAAATGTTTTAAATAGCAAACATGTTTTTTAAGAAAGCAGGCGTTAATCTATATAGTAGAAACAATGTGCCATGTTTCATCAAAATAACTTTATTGTTTGAAAATGTACAAAAATTTCCGAAAGTAAACTGAAATTATTCCCGAAAAAACTGGTTTCCTGGTCAACCTTATAGGTTACTAGCAAATTGAGCTATTCAAATTTGAAGCATTTAACGAAAATTCGCTACCATAACGCACTTGCTGCGACCCGAATTTATTTTCTTACAAAGATGTATTATATTTCGATGGAAAATGCAAAAATGCAATAACATAGGGCGTGTTCGATTAAAAAAAAAATTGGAATCACCAACGACTTATGGGCCAGCCTGTAATTGTGGAAATATTTTTTAAGATGTAGCTCAAGACACCCTATAGTTAATGTATACCATTTTTGTTTCGTAATTTGCATAATAACGGATATATTGAGCTTTAATGATTTTTTACGAAAATTTGACAAAAATGACATACCATTAAACGATAAACTCTATAGCCAACACTACTGCGAAAGCATCAGAGAAAAGGTCTATTTTAAATTAATTTTCTGGGAATATTTTAGTAAAATGAAGGACAATGACGATTGAAACTAAGTTCAGGCTTTGTAAAGCATTCTTCTTGAGACATTTTCTTTTCATACCTCATATTAATTTCAGGTTCATTGCGTAAATATGTTGACGTTTTGAGGAAAACCCAAATTTATTTTTCTTTAAATGCCTGTAACTTTTTTGCCCTTTAATCTACAGAGCTAAATTTTAATAGGTAGCTTACCTATGATGATATAAACCAGCGTAACAAATTTGGTTGCCCCTACTTTGTTAATTCCGGAGATATAATTTTTGTGCGAATGAAAACTCAAAATTTTCCCGGAAAACCTCGTTCGATTTTCCTGACTAACTAACTTATCCAAGCCATTTGCAAAAGGAAGGTATGTGCCAAATTTTATCAAAATCGGCCCATTATTTTTTGCGTTATCGTGATATATATATATATATATATATATATATATATATATATATATATATATATATATATATATATATATATATATATATATATATATATATATATATATATATATATATATATATATATATATATATATATATATATATATATATATGGTATATAGATATGGGTTCTAGGGGTCCTAGTTCGCGCTCATTTGTAAACATTTTTTCAAAATTCAAAAGTCGGGATCTCCCCAAAAGTGAAATTTTTCTACGAAAATTCACCAAAACGACAAAGACACGGTACACCGATACAAGGACAAATTAATGTGTGCTAGAAGAGGTGAGAGAATAATAAAGATGCTTGCTGAATAGACCAAAAAGAGGAAGGCGACATTTATTGGTCATATCCTGAAACATAATAACTTTCTGGAAACGTTATTTAAAGGACACCTGCCTGTAAATAGGGAAGAGGTACAGCAAAGGAAAACTTCTGGAAAGGCGCCACTGATCAAGCGTGCAAATATATAATCAAATGAAGGGAGCTGCAGAGAATATTGGTTGCGACAACATGGAGACATCGCCCCTATATTGTGATGAAACTATTGCAGACCGTTATATATTCCTAGGAAATTTTAGTCTGCATTTTGATTCGCAGATAAAACACTTTAAAGATGTCATATATTTTCAGTACTACTGTATTTATTGTAAACATCCCAAAACGCCATACATAATATGCATTTATTAACAATCCACTGATTTAAATTCCAAAACCTTTCAAAGCCAACCCGTAAGTATTTATCTACCAAAATATCTAATTAGCAAACATAAAATAGTGCAGTCGTCTGCTAATATATAGATCGCCACAGGAATGCTAAAAATTCAATCCAAGGTCCCGATCGTCCCAGACTTGGGGGGTGCAGTCCAATAAGAATGCAAAAATAGCTACACGAACGCTCTTATTGGAATACATTTCACCTGTTGCGACTGCTCCTAAAACGCTCAGAAATCTGATATTTACTAGCCAGCCGTAAATACCTTATCGCTCCACCCGCCCCTATACATAGCTCATTGTAGTCGGCCATTTTATACGGGCAGCATTCTTTAAAAAAGTGTTACGAAGAGTCAAAAAGTCATCCTTTTGAATGGGGGGTCGACAACCCCACGTCCAGCTTACACGTGTATCCCCGTTTCGGGTAACCGGTCCAGCTGTAGCTTAAATGTAAACGTTAAGCACACGCCCAGCACCACCGAACTGGTCCACTGCACGAGCCCTCGATCTGAGAGCTACAATACAGTCGCCCAGATGTTTACATACCGCGTTCCCAGGCGCTGCCTTGCCGCGATCACGCTGGCTATCTATACATCCACAACTCCCAAGGTCATAATAGTCGAGTGGTGGTGGTGGTATCTCTCAGCCAGAGTTGCGCGGGGCTCGTGTTCAATTTAGTTTGTTAAAGGGTGCGCACCACTAAAGTACATGTTTTCAACCCGCACCACTGTCTCAACCCTACGCAAATCCTAGTGCAATCACCATGTCATCCCAGTGATCTGACAGTTTATATGGTGGTGATCTACCTGTGCTGCGATAAACAAATGTGAAGCGGCAGATACTGTCTGCTTGTAAATCACAAGGACGAATTATTGCGTAAGTGTTTCAGAATATTTAGCGAATTTGCGCGCACACCCTCTTCGCCTCTTGCAAAGCGCATGACATAATTTGACTGTTTTAGAATTGAAAATAAACAACTAAAAATATTATTATTGGGTACCCCACCTACTTAATTACATTGATTAAATACATTTCAGTAGTAGTTTAATACATAGCTTTTAAATTTTAATTGATATTATCCAGTGTTTCAAGTTGTAAACATATCATATAGAACAAACTAATTTAAGATGTAAAGCGTTTTAAACTGGAGGTCGTGTGAAATAATGCGTACAGGAAGACACGGATAACGGTATATTTATTATATCCGCGTGTATCTCGAGGGGAAAAAGTCGCGTTTGTGCTAAAAAACTTTCAAAGACTTCGCGGTTCTTTGTACCCCGAACAACCCCGATTAGTCCCGACGAACCCGCGAGCGAGACAGAATATTTGCTGACATGGCGTCGTAAAAGTGTTGTGGTGTTAGTTATCCTATTTAGGGATTCAACCCTTTTGTTTTACAAGTAATACTTTAAAAAGGTAGTGTATATTTTAAAAGCTAATGTTGTTGACTGTGGTTCGTGAAAGTTTCGTGCCGTTTCGTTGGTTAGTTGCCGAGCAATTTGTGTTTTATTTAAGGCTAGGGTCGACGACTCGATTTACCCTAGCTTTAAAATCAATATATTTCTATAAATCAATATGAAAACCCCTATCAGATACCCGCAGGATGTAGTAAGTGGCCCACATTACGTTCCGGATCATTAAAAAAATGATGTTAACTGTTCTAAAACTCGGCATTAGTTAATTTAAGTAACGGCAAGGGTTGCGTAAACTGGCATCCGTATACTGGTAGGCGGGGTGCCTCGATCACGATATCATAGTTCTAAATATGGCGTAGGGCTGTGCTCATTTCAACACGGGGGGGTTGTCCTGACTTGCAAATTTATATTTTTGTTACTGGAATGTTGTCATGTGTGCTTATTTGTAATGTTTATGTTGTATATTCATTATGTTTTAATCACTTGCGGGCAGGCGGATGACGCTGTGATGTAATAACTGTTGAAGAACGATTCTGCTACTGTCTTTGGACACCTGTGTGATTCAGCAGCCTTGATTTTTTAAATGTCTCGTTGAAAATGTTATTATCCCCTTGTGTTATTACAACTCCTGTAGTGTTTTCTCTGTTTTTTAAATGTTGAGAAGCTGCCAGTTTGAGAATGCCTGGTACATTTTCATTGCCTTATTAGTTAGTGTTTTAACTAAAAGAAAAACCACAATGTAAGTACCTATAGGTACTAACAAAAATATTAATTGATTTCCTTTAGTGGGTTTTTATTCACCAGTAGTTTAATAACGGAATTTCCAGGGTTCTAAATGTTATTTTAAAACCTGAAATCATTTATTAAAAAACATGCAGAATATAACTATGTGATACTGACAGATTGTTTAACTAATTACCTTAGTCGTCTAGGGGCACGGACATTTAATGTCAATAGATTTTGTTTGACCTTTAATATTTCCACGCAGACTGTGATTGTGGTTTAAAGTTTATTAAGTATTTTAAATAATCTTAATGAATTTTTGTTAAGAAAATTCACTAATAGAGATGGTGACTATTATTATCATTGCCTATTTTATTATTGTTAGGTGTAGGTAACCGAGTGCTAACTTAATTAACGTTCAAATAGCGTCAAATAATTAAACCGATTGTGATCAAACTTGGCAAGTATGTGTCCTTTTTAAATCTCCTGGCCGAGTTTGTTAGTCTTAATAGCATAATCGGACCATTTTTCGTAAAAAAATCAAGTTTCTGCCCGAAAAAATGTATTATTTTTATGAAATTTGGTACACGTGACCCTAACAGAAACATGAACTTATCAAAATTGAGGTTGTTATGATTATAGAAAATTGAGTTATTAGTTTGAAATGCATTCACTACCATAACGCCACTTCCTGCGTTTGAACTTTTTATAAACAATATTTCACATGGTCAAAACGAATCTGTAGATTTTGACCAATAACAACTCAAGAAGTAAATATAAATTTTGTCACAATTAAATGTCAAAGTTTGCGATTTTTAAACAAATATTCCGAAGCACATGCAGTTTGTAAAGAATACATGTTGCATAAAATGTGTTTTACAAAGTCTTAAGTTTCTGTTACTTCTCTTTATTTAATTAAATGTTTTCATTTAATTAAAATCTTTGCAGACATTTTATATTTGAAATATACCTTTTTAGTCAGTTTGGGATATTACAGTGCGCTAGTTCATCGTGGGGGTTTTTCTTCCCCTCCTGCATGGTTACAACCGCCGTCAATACATAAACCACAAGAAACATTTCGGTAAATTTGCAGATTAGCTCCCGAACGCTTTTCAAAAAACTGTTTTCAGAAACCTGCCTAGGGTTTCCCCTGGATGCACAAACCACAAGAAAAATTTCTTGTTCACACCCCCCAAGGAAGTTACGGGGCCAGGAGTGAATAGGGGTGCTGGGCGGGGTAGGTAGTAAAAGGGAAATATGAGCAGAAAATGCGAAGAAAGCGGGGTTGAAAGCTATCTTTTTCACATCTTTAAGCAATATCTCCTTAAACCCTGGCTACCCCGCAGACACCCCTATTCCTTCAGGTGCCGTAACTTCCTTGGCGGGTATGAACAAGACATTTTTCTTGTGGTTTATGCAACGAGGGTGGTTGTATGCACGCGAGAGGGGAAGGGAAATCCCCACGACGAAGCCAGTTGTACGGGGGGGGGGGGTGTCCCTGTTTCGCTGTAGGCATTCTCCTTCCCCTCTCGTGTGCATATAACCACCCTCGTTGCATAAACCACAAGAAACATTTCTTGTTCATACCCCCCAAGGAAGTTACGGGACCTGTGGCGGATAGGGGTGCTGTGCAGGGTAGAGATGATTTAAAGGAGGTATTGCTGCAAAATGTGAAAAAGGCAACTTTTTGAGGTCCGAATAAGCTGTTTTTCGCATTTTCCGTTCACATTTTCTTCTCGCCCAGCACCCTTATTTACCCCTGGTCCCGTAATTTTCTTGGGGAGTTGTTTGCAATTTTTTTTTGGGAGTTTACAAAAATCTTTTTGGGAGATTGCAAAAATCTTTTTTGGAGTTGTTTGCAATTGTTTTGTGTTGTTTGTGCATTTACCACCCCCCGGTGGTGGATGGGGGTGGTGTGGTTGTTGGTTTCTTAGCATGTTTGTGACATCTTTTTTCTAAAAACCTTCCGTGAAGTAAACTGCAAATTTACAGTATTTTTTTTTCAAATTTTATTAATTATTAAAACTAACAATTTTTTTGTGGAAACCAATTTTATGACAATTCGCCACCATAACGTGTTTATAGCGTCCGGACTTTTTATTTTAACAAAATGTTTGCGACTAAATTACATAATTTTACGTAATTTTAGGTCATTGACAAATGGCTTCAACTGTACTTTAAATACTAGTTTTATTTTCAAAATTAACGATATAGGTATTTTCAAAGGCAGCATGCACGGAAGGCATAAGTACTTATCGATATCAATACGGACGTGGTTAAAAATTAATAAAATATGTCTTTTAATTTAATTGCGAGATAGCTCTGGTATAATTTTACAGTTATTGCTTTGCTTCCTGGTCTTTGCCGAATTACTTACATTTAAACTTATTCGCTGGCCTGGTGCGGTAAGTTAAAAATGATTTTTTTTCACATCTCTATTTTTTCGTTTGCTATGTTACATGCCTCTGTACCTGTACACCCCTTCCCCAGCAGTTACCTATCACTATCTATTTCACAAATTACACTCCGCCGTGTTTTAACTGACGGGATGGCATGGGTTACTACGTGGCGTCTTGGGGGTTTTCTTTCCCCTCCTTTATGCCTACAACCACCCCCAATGCACAAGCCACATGAAAAGTTTCTTGGGAACAACCCCTAAGAAAGTAAGGGGACCTGGGGCGAATGTGGGGTAGATAGTATTTAAAGGAGGTATGGCTGCAAAATGTGAAAAGGACAGCTTTTAAAAGTCCTGCTGTTTTGTCGCATTTTCCGCTCACTTCTTTTTTATCTTCTCCCGCGCAGGACCCCTATTCATTTCTGGCTCAGTAACTTTCTTGGGGGTTGTTTGCAAGAAATTGTTCTTGTGGTTTGGGCATCCTGGGGGGTTCTAAGCATGTTTCTAAAAATAAGTTTCTAGAAACCCCCCGTGAGCTAATCTGTAAAGTTACCGTTATAATATTGGAACTTTATGTATAAATTTAGGCACATGATTTTGTTAATTTTTTGTCTTCCTGTGCTGGGCCTGTTAACCCATTAGTAGTTACGTATTGATTTAGCATTTCTTAAGAATTCAAAACATTTATTTTTCACTTATTAAAAAATCAAATTTTTTGTTACGGATAAGGACTAACAATCTTAAACAATACTTTTCTCACAATTTTCTTATTACCCTATATATTGCTATAAATTTGAATGTCCCGAACGTTGTCCCTCTTTAAAAATGCTGTATATTGTAGAGTGGGTTGCCTTCATTTTACATCAACTTTTATACCATAATATGCTTATAAAAATAGTAAAACTTTAAGGATGTTTTTCGCAAAATATTACTAAATTACACAACTACATAAAGTAGTTGAATTTTTATTATCAGTATGTCTATATAGCTCAATTGTATATTAAAATTAAAGAAAATATGTATTTCATTCATAAATGTCATCTAACATTTGAGAGCTATGCAAGTAGTTAGACAACCAGCAATACAGTATAGTTCTTAAAGGCTATTCCTATTACCGCATTAGATGCTTAAAAAGTATTGCAATTGTGAAAACTAAGTTAAATGAAATAATGATCTGAACTACTGAAACACATACTGGTAAAATTCTTACTTTTTTTTTAATAACAGAGTAAATTCGGAATACTTATCAGTTATTGTTCGTTGAGTACCCTTGGAGATATTCTTTTAGAATTTTTCATCCTCTTATGACTATAACTTTGTTAGTGAACCGATCGTCAGGTCTCAAAAAAGATCTGTTGTTGTGATTTGGGTTCTCCAAGTGTATTTATCAGTGCTCATCACAGGGAGCAACCTTCACTTAGTGAATCATTGTTGGGGTGTGTAGTTTTTTCTGCCAACAAATTTTATCAAAAGTGTTTTATTTTCCAGTGATAAGCCTCTTTATCTACTTTTAACAAAGATATTTAGTATTGAAATTGTTGAAATTATTGTCCTTTAGTTGGCTTATTTCTCCCCGATTAAATAGCGTCCGTTTGGATCCTGCAGAACACTTTTGAAAAAACATTTTTAAGTGTTTTTGCGAATGTAAAGAAATTCGTTATTGTCCAAATCGTGACATTTGTATATTTTTAACGAAACTCGTCGAAAATAATGATTTAATGAATTTTCGTGTAAACAAATTATTTTGGTGAATTTTGTTGTAGATTTTGTATGTAAAAGTTTATCAACCAGTTTCTGTAGCAAGTATTTTTAGGCGAATTTTTGCGGAATATTTGTTTAATCGGATTTTTGTAAATAACGTTTTTAGCGAATTTTTGCCAATTTTAATGAATTTTCATGGGAAAAAAAAATGAGGAGATCGCGACTTACATTTTGAAAGTTTTTTCGGAAAATTTTTGTATCCCCGAAACTAAGAGCAACGGCAAATAAAATTTTCACGCAAGTTTCTATTATACAATGTGTACTTACTGTACGCCAAAATCTAGATCTCTAAATTTAAAGAAAACAGACCTCTGGACGCAGCAAGTGCGTTATGCTAGTGATTTTTCATTAAAATGTTTTTATTGTAAATATGTGTGTTTTCTTTTTAAGAAAGCAGGCATCAATTTTGGTTACCAGTATAACCTATATAGTAAAAACAATGTGCCATGTTTCATAAAAATAACTTTATTGTGTGAAAATGTACAAAAATTTCCAAAGATAAATTTAAAGTGTTCCCGGAAAAACTAGTTTCTTGGTCAACCTTATAGGTTAATAGCAAATTGGGCTATTCAAATATAAAGCATTTGATCAAAATTTGCTACCATAACGCACTTGCTGCATCCAGAATTTCTTTTCTTACAAACATGCATTATATTTCGATGGAAAATGCAATAACATAAGGCGTGTTTCATTAAAAAATAATAATAATTAAAATTTGTATCACCAACGACTTATAGGCCACCCTGTGATTGTTTAAGATGTAGCTCAAGACACGCTATAATTAATATATACAATTTTTTTCATGTATTGTATAATAACGGATATATTTAGCTTTATTGATTTTTTTTTACAAAAATTCGACAAAAAGTATATACCATTAAACGATAAACTCTATAGCTAAGACTACTGCCAAGCATCAGAGAAAGGGTCTATTTGAAATGAATTTTCTGGAAACATCTTAGTAAAATGAAGGACAATGACGGCTGAAACTAAGGCTTCAGGCTTTGTAAAACATCCTTTTTGAGACATTTGATTTCCATAGCCCGTATTAGATTCAAGTTATTTGCCTAAATGTTGCTGATTTTGACGTTTTAAATCGCAACTTTGACATTTTGAGGAAAACCCCCAATTTATTTTTCATTAAATGCCTATAACTATCTCTTAAGACCTACATAGCTGAATTGGTAGGTAGCTTGCCTATAAGGATCTAAACCCGTGTACCAAATTGGGTTGCCCTGACTTTGTTAATTCCAGAGATATAAATTTTTTTTGAAAGAAAACAAGATTCTCCAGGAAAACCTGGGCAGATTTTCCTGACTAACGAAGTTATCCAAGCCATTTGCAAAAGGAATTTATTCACCAAATTTAATCAAAATCGGCCCATTATTTTTTGAGTTATCGGTGTGATACATACATACATACATATATATATATATATATATATATATATATATATATATATATATATATATATATATATATATATATATATATATATATATATATATATAAATTGAAACTGACCCCGGATATGTGTTCTGGGGGCCTAATTAGCGCTCATTTGAAGAAATTTTTTCAAAATTCAAAAGTCGGGTCTCCTCATTAGTGATTTTTTTTAAAGAAAATTCACCAAAAAGTTATAAGCATTTAATACAAAAAATGTTTGGTGCCGCTGAAGGTCACAGAAGGGCACAAGTGTTTTAAGAAAAATCTATTAAATATTACAGACCAACAATATTTTTTCTTGGTGCATATATAGTTTTCGTTAAAAATTTAAAAAAACAGATCATTTATATGAAAATTCACTACCATAACGCACCTGCTGCGTCCAGACATTTTTATTACTATTTTTTAAAACTGGGATTATGACTACAGACTATAGCGCGCAATTTTAAAAGTACAGACAAATGTCAAAATACCGCTGGTAGTCGACAATACGTTCATAAGATTTACAACCGCTGACTTGTATCAACAGTCAATAGATGAGCGCAGAAACTTAGCCTTTGGCGCCTGGCGAACGCAGATATTAATTTATTTATTTTGGTACAGTAAACTTGTACAGCGTACCAACATATGGAAAGAAACTAGCTTGTACTTTCATTATTTGTACAATTTTAGGGTATTTTTAAGTAATATTTTTGAGTCCAAAAGCTTATGTCGGTTCACTCACTACCTAGCTCGCCACCTAGTATAAGCCACAGCATAGTACGAAGACGGGTCAATAAGTCCGTGCCTTTTTTAATTTCCCGCCTCTTCACAGGAAGGGCAACACTGGTCCTGTCAACAACCATCTGTCAGTTGACTTCTGTCAAATGTTGAACAAGCTGCGGCATTTAGTTTGTTAGATAGCCATTGAAAGCAGACAATCTCTTGAGTTATAACGAAAATGGAATAAGTTAATTTCGTGTGCTCATCAAACATTATTTTTTTGCGGAAAAAAAACATCACTCAAACCAAGGCTAAGCTTGATAAATACTAGGGGGCTCTGCACCATCAATTTCCATGGTAAAAAAGTAGTTTACTGAATTTCGTTGCGGCCGTACAAGTACAAATTACGCCGAACGTTCTGGACGCCCAGTCGAGGTCGCTACACCCGAAACAATTGAAAAAATACACGGTATGGTATTGGCCGATCGGATATTGAAAGTGCGGGAGATTGTGGAAGCCATAGGCATATCACATGGCTCAGTGGTTTCGATTTTGCATGATCACTTGGGTATGAGAAAGCTGTCCGCAAGATGGGTGACGCGTTTGCTCACAATCGACCACAAACGCAGTCTTGTGACAACTTCGAAGAAGTGTTTCGCGTTCAACCGCAATAGGGACGAGTTTCTGTGCTGTTCTGTAACCGTGGACGAAACATGGATTCACCACAACACACCAGAGACCAAGTAGCAGTCAAAACAGCGGGTTTCTCCGCGCGAATCGGCGCCGAAGAAGGTCAAGATGGGTTTGTCAGCCAATAAAGTAATGGCGACCGTTTTTTGGTATGCACGCGGTATAATGCACATGGATTACCTTCAAAAGGGAAGAACAATCAATGGCAAGTATTATACCAACTTATTGGACAGATTCAATGACGATTTGAAGAAATAACTACCGCATTTGGCCAAGAAAAAGTTTTTTTCCATCAAGACAATGCAAGGGTGCACACATGTGTAGTCTCCATGGCGAAATTGCATAAATTGGGCCAAATTGCTCCCTCATCCACCCTATTCTCCGGATTTAGCCCCGAGTGACTATTTCTTGTTTCCAAACTTAAAGAAATGGTTCGACGGAAAGATATTTGACTCCAACGATAAAATCATCTCACAAACAAATACCTATTTTGAGGACCTCGACAAATCTTATATTTTGGAAGGGATAAAAAAATTGGAGAAACGTTGGACGAAGTGTATAGAGCTCAAAGGAGACTATGTTAAGAAATAAAATGATCTTTTTTGTCAAAAACATGTCTTTCATTTAAAAAGTCACGGACTTATTGACCCGCCCTCGTATGTAACTACAGTGAGAAGGTAAATATTCTCTAATTATTTTATTCTCACTTGCTTTTGTTTATCATGAATTTCTTGTTTTAAAATATTTTTCAGTCCAAAACTTTACCTCATTTCACCACCTAGTATAAACCACAGCATAGTATACAGATGTTCCCAAAATGTGGTGCAAAACTTGAGGAGGCCATAGGGGACATTGCAGCGAAAAACTTTTGCCTATGAGCCCCTAGTCAAAAATGAGCCGGTACGGCTCTGGAGTAATTTTTGTTCAGAAACGTAATGTTATCTCGTCGATACTAAAATACTTCGGTATCCAATTATTTATTATTCAAGGTAACGCAAAAGTTATAATGATAATTCAAAATGGCTGCCTCCAATCTGGTCACACTCTTCCCAAAAGTGTCTCTTGGGTGGCTACAGGAGCTTCATAAACCAACGACTTGATGCCCAGTAACCCCCCCCCCCCCAAGGAAAAACCAACGGGTTTAGATCAGGACTTCGCGCTGGCCACCTAATAGACCACCCTCTTCCAATCCATCGGTCAGGAAATTGTTGGTTCAGGTGATCCTGCACATTATTGGCAAAATTTTCGGCTCCGCATTCTTTCTGAGGCAAAAACTCGTTTAATAACCACATCAAAAACAAAGTCCTGTTAAGGTCCAGCGGCAGCAAACCCTTCTGGACTCTTGCTGAATCTATTGGGAATAATTTCTGCAAGGGCACGTTCCCACCTCTTGTCTCAGGGGATGAAATTGTTTCTACCGCCCTGGGCAAGGCTGAACTTTTTGCCTCGTTGTTCGCCGGCAATTCTACTATCAACCCACCTCCAAATGTTCAACCACCAACAGTCCCCAATGTCACGCATAAAATGACGGATATCATACGCATAAAATGACGGATATCATTATCAAAACTAAAAACGTTCGAAAGATGCTCTCTTCTCTTAATACCAGGAAAGCCTCTGGCCTTGACGAGATCTCAGCAATTGTTCTCAAAAAATGCGCACCAGAACTTGCTTCTGTCCTGACTCGTCTGTTTCAGACATCTTACAATTGAGGCATATTCCCTACTAACTGGAAAACTGCTCGAGTACAACCCGTCCCCAAGAAGGGATCCAAAGCGCTTCCTAGCAACTACAGGACTATTTCTCTGCTTTTAGTCGTCTCTGAAGTGATGGAAAAGTATATAAACACCGAATTACTAAAATTTTTTGAAAACACAGTCTAATCCACGACAGGCAGTATGGATTCCGTCAGCGCAGACCTCCTTTCCTTTGTCACCCATTCTTGGAACAAGTCTATGGAACTACACGGTGAATCCCAAATTGTCGCTCTAGACATCTCCAAAGCATTCGCTGCGCTGCCTAATAAACTTCCGGCCTATGGCCTACCACCAAAACACTGTACCTGGACAGCAAATTTCCTCTCCAACCGGAGGATTTCTGTTGTCGTGGTTGTCCATTCCTCTAAGCTGTATCCAATTAATGCAGGAGTTTCTCAAGGTTCAGCTTTAGCCCCTACTTTGTTTCTTATCCACATCAATGATCTCCTCTCCAGCACATCCAACCCAATTCACAGTTACGCGGACGACAGCATCCTCCACTCAAATATACAATACTCTAAGCCTGTCTCTTTAGCCCAATTAGATGAGGATCGCAGACTCATGGAGGGTTCTGTCGCCGTGGATCTCTAAAAAATATTAGACTGGGGAAGTAGAAATCTTGTACAATTCAACCCCACCAAATCTCAGTCTTGCTTTCTTTCTTATAAGAGATACACCAGCCCCAGACCCATCACAATGAACAACCAAGTTATTCAAAGTAATGAGTCCTTTTCACTTGTTGGCATTTCTGTGGATCGAAATTTCAATTGGCACTAACATCTCACATCAATTGCAGAAGCGGCTGCTAAGAAATTAGGTTTCCTCCTTCGGGCTCGCAAATACTTTTCACCAGCTAATTTCTATACCTTATATACTTCACAAATAAGGCCTAACCTCTAATACTGCTCCCACATCTGGGGTGCCGCTGCCGCTTCTACACTCGCTATCCTGGACTCCATTCAGAAAAGAGCTATACGTCTCATCGGTGACCCTACCCTCACCCAAAGGCTGCTATCGCTTTCCCACCGACCTGCCGTTGGTGACCTCTCAATCTTTTATAGATATCTGCACGGCATTGCTCAGAGGAGCTTTCTTCCATAGTTCTTCCACCTGCTGCTCCCAACAGATCTACCGGGGGAACAGAGCGAATTCACCCTTTTACTGTCCAGCTCACCAGACATAGAACATCTTGTTATGCCCGCTCTTTTGTCCCGAGGACTTTCAAGTTGTGCCTCCTCCGAACCTCCAAACCTTCAAGTCCAGAAGTTGCCGCTTTCCTCCTTGTCGAAACGCACGGTACGATAGTATTTAGGCTGTAAGCCCTCGTGGTGTGTTGTGGAAATAAAAAATAATAATAAAATAAAAACATTTGTAAATTTAATGTGTGTGTGTTTTTTTTAACGTCGGCCTATTTCCGCGACTATGGCCAATCACCGACGCCAGGGAGCAGTTTCACCTCACTATCCTGGAAATTTTGCCGCACCCCTGCCTTTCTGTAAGGGTGGTATGGATCTTTAACGTGCCCAACATCGCATGGACACGGGACTGACGGCTTTACGCCCCCTCCGAAGGGCGGAACGTGCAGACATTCAACTTGCTCAAATACAATGCCAGAACCTCGGTTGATGTTAATGTTACGGTTTGTACTGAAAAAGTGAAAGGAGTACCCTGGGATCGAACCCAGTACCCTTCAGTTCAGAGGCACACGTTCTTACCCCTGAACCACCGAGGTTCTAAATTTAATGATAAATATTCTTTACTTTTGGACTGTTTGTCATGAAAATATCTCCTGGGATGGAAGCCTTTTGTTTCTGACAACATTACTGAATTTAATGGTTTCTAGTTATGAGGGCTGGTAATCTGCATCAGGCATTAGGAAAGGTTTAGGAGAATCCCAATTGTTGCCTGAATTCCATTCTGGCTTAGATTGTTGGTATTGATAATAATAGTGGCGCTTTTATTGTCCAAAGCTTTGAAGTAACAATTGTTTAATGACCGGACTCCTTAATTGGCTATTTTCAAAATAGGGGGGTAGATTTCTATACATATATATCTAGTGGTTAATAACCTATCTTACCTTTTGTCTAGTCTTTCATGTGTCCAGTATTACTCAGTCTTAGTAACCTAGTGTGTGTGTGTGTGTGTATTATTTTTGTGTTTCTAATTTAGGTTTTTAGGATATTCTGTTTTGTAAGTTGTCATTTTTAATTTTTAGATTTTAGTATATATATATATCTTGTTTCTGTTTACTTTTTAGCAAATTCGCTAGCAGAGAGGTTGCAACTTTCACAAAAATAATTTTTGATATTAAAGTTGTCCTTTAAAGAATTTAATATTTAAAGTAAAAGTAACTTAATTTTTGTTTTGTTTTATCTTGGGCATTCTGCTTTGAAAAAAAACATATACTTAATACCAATAGTTCTAAAAGAAAAAACAAACTCTGTAAAAAATATGAAGAATTTACAAATTTTTCACGTGCAATGTTATTAATTTTGTGAGGTTAATAAAATCCTGAAATGGCATGATATTTATTATGTTATTATTTGCATAGTTATTTCTGCCATGTGTTATTGAATTCTGGTGCGAATACTGAACTATTTTAAAATACGTACAATATTATTTTTTGTTTCGTTACACTAAAGTTTTTAATACATATTTTGTTTTGGTTGACGCACATGTATTTAAAATTGTTGCCTCTAAACTGTTGTTTTTTTTTGAGTAACAGAATTACAATCGGAATTTAGTTTGAGAGAATTAAAAAAAATATATTGATTTTTATAACATTTAAAACACTGGGAAGATATGATTTTCTAAAATATAACATCAGTTTATCCCATTTTTAAACACCTTAACAAAAATTAATACAGTTTTATAAATTTAATTGATCATAAAATTTAAATAGTCTGGACAGCAGCATTATGGTGGTGAATTTTCATTAAAATGTTTTTAATAGCAAATATGTGTTTTTTAAAGAAAGCAGGCATCAAATTTGGTTGCTAGTATAATCTATATAGTAGAAACAATGTGCCATGTTCCATCAAAATAACTTTACTGTTTGAAAATGTACAGCAATTTCCGAAAGTAAACTTAAAGTGTTCCCAAAAGAACTAGTTTCTTGGTCAATCTTATAGGTTAATAGCAAATTGAGCTATTCAAATTTGATGCAATTAATGAAAATTCACTACCATAACGCACTTGCTGCGTCCCGAATTTCTTTTCATACAAACATGCATTATATTTCGATGGAAAATGCAAAAATGCAATCACATAAGACGTGTTCGATAAAAAGTCTGGACGCAGCAAGTGCGCCATGGAAGTGAATTTTCTTAAAATGTTTTTAATAGAAAATATGTCTCTTTAATGCAAGCAGGAATCACCGCTGTACCTATAAAGTAGGAACAATGTACCATATTTTACCAACATAACTTGTTTGAAAATATGCAAAAATTTCCGAAAATAAACTTAAAACATTTCGAAGAAAACTCGTTTCCTAGCTGACGAACCTTAGGTTAATAGCAAATTGCGTTATTGAATTTTGAAGCGTATAATGAAAATTCGCTACTAAAACGCATTTACTGCGTCTCGATTTTTACAAACATGCATCATATTTCGATGAAAAATGCAAAAATGCAATAAGGAATGTTCAAAAAAAAGTAGGTATCACCAACGACTTATGGGCCATCCTGTGGTTGTCAAAATAATTTTATAAGATGCTGCTCAAAACACCCTATAGGTAACGTATACAATTTTTTCTCGTATCTTGCATAATAACAATTATATTGAGCTTTACCGTAGAAATGCGTC
The DNA here is from genome assembly GCA_964006375.1 of Tillus elongatus. NCBI lineage: Eukaryota > Metazoa > Arthropoda > Insecta > Coleoptera > Cleridae > Tillus > Tillus elongatus. The sequence continues at coordinate 27,873,252 of OZ023265.1, forward strand.
ACAATGTATATATGTAAACAGAAGGTAAACCCGGATATGGATTCTAGGGGGTCTAGTTTGCGCTCATTTAAAGAAATCTTTTTAGAATTCAAAAGCCGCGGTCTCCGCATTAACAATTTTTTTTCTACGAAAATTAGCTCAAAATTATAGACCGTTAAACCATAAATTTAACTAGAACTACTTCCAAAGCATCAGAAAAAGTGTCTATTTGACTCTGTGGGTCAAAAGGCAAAAAAGTTATAGGCATTTAAATAAAAATTAATTGGGGTTTTCCTCAAAACGTCAAAGTTGGGATTTAAAACGTAAAAATTGGGATTTAAAAGGTAAAAATTGGCAACATTTAGGCAAATAACTTGAATATAATACGGGCTATCGAAAGAAAATGTCTCAAGAAGAATGTTTTACAAACCCTGAAGTCTTAGTTTCAACCGTCATTGTCCTTCATTTTATTAAAATATTTCCAGAAAATTCATTTCAAATAGACCCTTTCTCTGATGCTTTGGCAGTAGCCTTAGCTATAGAGTTTATCGTTTAATGGTATATAATTTTTATGGAATTTTCGTAAAAAATCAATAAAGCTCAATATATCCGTTATTATACAAGATATGAAAAAAAATATTGTATACATTAATTATAGGGTGTCTTGAGCTACATCTTAGAAAAATATTTCTACAATCACAGGCTGGCCCATAAGTCGTTGGTGATACAAATTCTCTTTTTTTTAAATCAAACACGTCTTATGTTATCGCATTTTTGCATTTTCCATCGAAATATAATGCATGTTTGTAAGAAAAGAAATTCTGGACGCAGCAAGTGCGTTATGGTAGCGAATTTTGATCAAATGCTTCATATTTGAATAGCCCAATTTGCTATTAACACCTATAAGGTTGACCAAGAAACGAGTTTTTTCGGGAACACTTTAAGTTTACTTTCGGAAATTTTTGTACATTTTCAAACAATAAAGTTATTTTGATGAAACATGGCACATTGTTTTTACATTGATTGTGGTTGCCCTTACTTGGTGAAACTTGTCCATACTACTTCTCTGGCTTCACTGTTCGGTTAGATGTTCTCTGAATATAACATTGTTTTTACTATAAAGGTTATACTGGTAACCAAATTTGATGCCTGCTTTCTTTAAAACAAACACATATTTGCTATTAAAAACATTTAAATGAAAATTCACTACCATAACGCACTTGCTGCGTCTTTTTTTACTTTATTCGGTTTTTAATTTCCATTTATCTAATTTTTAATTTAATAAAAATTGTAAATAATTGAGAAGCATGGTTTTGCTGTTATCTTACGAATTATTTTGTTATTTCTTCCATTAAAAAGAACCTTTTTCGTAGAAAAATTTTGTTATTAGAAATAACGCATTTCAAGCTTTTAAGACCCTCAAATTTGTACGAACTATAGCCACGAAAACTCATTTTGAAAGCCGGTTATTTTTTGTTTTAGAGAATTTGTAGACAATGCTTTGAAAGCTAGGATATTTTCGATTGCTATATACGTCTCTTTTTTTTAAATAATTGTCTAAATAAATGTTAAAAACGATTGACCAGAAAAATAAAATTAACATAATAAACTTGTAAATATCATTTTTCGCATTACTTGAAAAGTTTGGTGTACGAGGTGGTATTAAAAAGTTTTTAGCCTGCAATGGAAAACACAAATTTTTTAAAATAAAATTTTATTTACTTAACATTACCCCGTTAAGACTTGCACATTTAGCGGAACGTTCATAAAGACATTTTAAATCGTATTTAAAAATTTGTAACTTGCTCTTGAAACCACTCCCAAACAACACTACGATTTGGCTGTTTTTCGAAAATCGCTTTACCTTTCAGTGATGGTGCTAATTTCGGAGGACATGGCGGGCGGTCAACTAGGCAAAACAAGTTTTATCAATGGTTTGCAGTGCAATCAACCATTTGTGAATAGTGGCGTTGTCTTGCTAAATCAGCACACTTTTGGCAAGTTTTCCGTAGCGTTTACCCACAATGTACCCGTGTAGTGAACTCCTCATCTTTGACATTTGGTCGTCCTATATTCAATTCTGCAACCCAGTTTTCAATAGTAGTCAAGGAAGGACATTGGTCACCTAGAGCTTCTACCGTATCAGCAAAATACTTTGCCCAATAACTATTTAAAAAATAAATACTTAATATCCAACCGAAACTTTTAAAAATTAAAATCTAGTTTTTGTTGAGACATGGCGTTTTGGAAGAAATCACAGTATTACCATTTAACTTTTATATGCCAAACTTTAATAACTTATTTATAAAACATAGTTGCTACCGTAGTAACTAAATTCAGATTTGGTTATCAGAAATTTTCCAGGCCAACCAGATATTAATGTACCCTCTTACATTCATACATATCTACAAAATAGAAGATTTATAATTATAAAAGAATGCGTGGCATAATTGTGAAAGTTCACGAAATAATTTATCCCCAGGATACCTTTACGACATACTTAAATAAAGCATTTATTTACATAGTTATTTACCTCATTTTAATTTGTTGTACTGATTATTAGTTAATTTAAAATTTAACGCATATATCTTTAAACATTCTCAATCGATTTTAAACAAGTTAATTTTAAAATCGGTACTTTAGAGGTAGGTACTTTACCATCCAATAAAAAGTCTGGACGCAGCAGGTGCGTTATGGAAGCGAATTTTCATAAAAATGTTTTTAATAGCAAATGCGAACAGGCATCAATCTGATTACCGGTATAGCCTATGTAGTAGAAACAGTGTACTATATTTTATCAAGTTATGGTTTGAAAATGTACAAAAAATTTTCGAAACTAAACTGAAATGTTCCTAGCCAACAAACCTTACGTTAATAGCAAATTGAGTTATGAAATTTGAAGGATTTAATGATAATTCGCTACGAAAACGCACTTACTGCGTCCATATTTTTTTCTTACAAACATGCATCATATTTCGATAAAAAATGCATCAACGAATTTGTTCTACGAAAATTAGCTACAAATTATAGACTGTTAAACCATAAACTTCACCAAACCTACAGCGAAAGCATCAACTTAACTAAACCGACAGCCTAAGCATCAGAGAAATCGTCTATTTGAAATGAATTTTCTGTAAATATTTTAGTAAAATAAAGGGCAATGGCGGTTGAAGCGGAAATTTTGGTACATGGTTCCCTCTTTATAATGCAAATACGTGTACCAAATTTGGTTGCCCTTATTTTATTATTTCCGGAGATATAAATTTTTTTTAGAAAGAAAACAAAATTTTTTGATTATCGGTGTGATATATATATATATATATATATATATATATATATATATATATATATATATATATATATATATATATATATATATATATATATATATATATATTCAAACTGACCCCGGATATGTGTTCTAGGGATTCTAATTAGCGCTCACTTGAAGAAAAGTTTTTTAAATTCAAAAGGCGGGATCTCCTTTTTTAAGAAAATTCACTAAAACTGAAGTTTAATATTCAGCATGAACGTATGAACCCATCCGTATACATACATATGTTCGACCATAGAGTAATATGTGTTTTACATTGACATGAATATATTACCAGTCACACTGGGAAACAACCCTACTGCCAAATTAGACGAGTGTCTCGCGACAGTAAAAACTTGGATGAGTTTTTTGTTGTGTAACGAAATAAAACACCTCCCTAACGTGATGTTACAAAAAATCCTACCAACTGACTTTTCTGACCTGCCCTGACATCAGTTTGCTTAATTAAAAGCTAAAAGCAGAAGGAAAATCAACCCTGCCATACATCAAGGTTATGTGAGCATAATGAAATTTTCCTTTTCCTTTTAACTTCTTTTAGCTTTTGATTAGGCAAACTAATGTCAGGGAAGGTCAGTTGGGAGGATTGTGTGTACACAGCACAGCCAGGGAGGTCTTTTATTCCGTTAAAACGACAAAAAACTTCACAAAGATTTTACTGGCGTGAGACGCTCGTCTAATTAGAATAAAGCAATGTTTAATCTATTAATCACATATTATACATACATTTTATCTTTCTGCTTTCCTTGTTTATATGCACTTTAACTATGCCAAATCAAACACTGCTTCGTGCGCGCAATGTGCTAACAAGGAGTGGGTACAAAGGTTTTCTTCATGTATTAAAACCCTATAGTTGAAACCACAGCTAAAGCATCAGAAAAATGGTCCATTTAAAATTCATTTTCTGCAAATATTCAAGTAAAATGAAGGATAGTGGTGGCTGAAGCTGAAACTTAAGACTTTATAGAACACACAAAATTTCTGCTACATCGCCCGTAATATTAGTTTCAAGTTCTTTATTTAGAACATGTCAATTTTGACGTTTGAATTGCGACTTTTTGACGTTTTAAGTAGAAAATTTATAATGCTTATAACTTCTTTTGCCTTGAACGCAGGGATTCAAATTTTGGTACATGGCTTTATTTTTATGGCATAAACCAGCGTGCCAAATTTAGTTACCACAGCGTTGTTATTTCCGGAGATATAAAAATTTTCCGAAAGAAAACATCATTTTCCGTGAAAAACTAGTCCCATTTCCATGGCTAACGAACTTGTCCAAGCGACTCGCGAAAGGAAGGTATTCACCAAATTTTATCACAATCGGTCTATTCTTTTTTGAGTTATTGGTGTGACACACACACACACACACACACACACACACACACACACACACACACACATATATATATATATATATATATATATATATATATATATATATATATATATATATATATATATATATATATATATATATATATATATATAAACATATGAAGTCTAAAACTGAGCTATCTAGATTATTACGAAATTAAAGCATTTAAATTTTTTATGGAAATTTGTTACCATAACGTACTCGCTGCATTTGCTCTTTTAATTAACTGTAATTGCTTCTACAAGGTAAATTGCCTTTAGCTTAGTTCTCTGCAATGAGTTTCGCCTTACAAAATCGTAGAATTTCATGGTTGACTTCTTTAAAAAAAAAAAACGCATATTAGAGACCTGTTAGAAAGCAGCATATGACTAGAGATAAAAGCTATTTTAAAACTATATTTTTTTCTTGTAAACGCAATTTTTCGATGTTACAGTACTTGCTAGCCCCATAAAATTTGGTAAGGAAGTTATCTTTTAGCGAATTTTTTGTAAAACGAAAAATTCAGTAATGAGGAGGTCTGTGTTTGTGTATACAGAGTGCCCCATAATTAATTGGACATTAGCTAAAGGGTGATAGATGGCACAAAAAGCGATTGGGCATGCCTTAGTATGAAATTTACCCTCAAAAGTGGAATGGTAGAGGTAGTGTGCACCCATAGCCAGCGCGTAGTCCCGACTTAAATCCGCTAGATTTTTACTTTTGGGGTTATTTAAAGTCACTGGTCTACAAAGAGAAAATAAATAACCGCCAGCTATTATGGGAAAATATTGTACAGGGTGTTAATGATATCAGAGCTCAACAAAATTCATTTTTTAAAGTAAGAGATAATTTTAATAAACGAGTGAAAAAATGCATTGCCGTAAATGGTGAACACTTTGAGCACTTACTCTGATTTGTTGTTGTTTTGCTTCTAAAGTCGCGGTTTAATTTTAGATTAATTTAATTAGGTAGATTAATGCAATTTGTAACAATCTTTCCGATATCCATTTTGTTAACTATTTCGTTTTAATTGATAGTTTAATAAATGTTATTTGATTAATGGCTTTGTTAAATTCTTAATAAAAATGTTTCTCTCGATAACGTACAACGTTTTCTTCGCCTCTTCAAGGGGGAACAAGAAGGGTTTTCGTGTGTTAAATTAGATGTATTCAATTTTATAAAGCAAAACAGAGTGATTTTGGGGTAAGAGGTCAAAAATTACCAAAACATTTAAAGTTAGCCTTGCACCAATTTTTTAAGTGAGATATAATCACTAATTGTTGAGTTCACCAGGCGCCAGCAGCTGCCAACAGTTGAATTGTTATGTCAAAAAATGTTGACATTTGTCCAAGGTTTATAGATTAAAGAGGTTGCATGGTAATTCTCAACCAATAAGAGAGTGAAGCTGCAACACGTCACATGTATTCTCAATTTAAAAACTTTTTTTTATAATTCCTTTTTAACTTCTTCCTCGTCAAGCACCCCTATTCACTCCTGGTACCGTAACTTTCTTGAGGGTTGTTTGTACGAAATTTTTCTTGTGGTTTATGCATCCAAGGGGAATTGTAAGCATCAATACACTACAAAACAACTCCACTAGGCATCGAAACATATATTTACGTTAAGTGATATTTATTAAGTTCTTGTACTAAAAACATACTTATCTACCTTTATGATAATTGACCGATTTAATTGTTGAATATAAAAGTAATCTTGAATAAGTAACGTCCAATTTGAAATACCGTTAATTCACATTGCAGTTATGTTTACAACACACCTTAAAAAATAAAGTATTGTCTTAAGACAATAATTTCGATTTAACTATTTCATATAAAATAAACATTAAAATAAATCTGTAATTGATCGTATTCGAAATTTTTTAGTCGACACATTAAAAGTTACACAAATTTCTAATAAATGCTATTTAAAACACCAAAACGCAATCTTAAACTATAGGAAATATCCTCATTTGGAATACACATGACGTATCCGTATTTGGAATACACATGACGTATCCGTATTTGGAATACACATGACGTATTACCCTCCTCTCGCGTCTCACCCGTTCGCTGATCAGACAACCTATTTAATCTATAAACCATGACATTTGTCAACCTATTCATTAAAAATAAAAGTCAAATGAAAATGACAGATGACGTGTTTCTATCTGATGTATGTCAATATTGAACATGAACATAGAATCAACATATAACAATAATAACTATAACAATAATAACAGCAATAAAATAACTTAACAGTGACAGCAATAAAGCAGACTCTATGCAACGAAAATATAGTCAATTAACAAACATATAGTTTTTAATCAAGTATGTATTTTTTTACACTGAACATTTTGAAATTTTACTTTTACACACCAAGGCACCACAGCTGTTTGAATGAAAATAGTTCCTGAAATGCTTTATCTTTTAGATACAGAATGTTACAACTTTCACCAGACAAATGTTTTTTCAATATATAATTTTTAAAAGTGTGTATGTAAAATACTAAACTGACCTAATTTTCTTTGCAGTGTTACTATATACTACAAAATTACGCCAGTAACACCAATGTCAAGTTTAAACTATCGTTATCCAACACAGTATCAACCTGGAATAGCATCACCTGCTCCACCAAACATGTCTTCCCAACGTTTTTGTTTAAGATGGAACAACCATCAGTCAAACCTGTTATCAGTATTTGATCAGCTACTCCACGACGAAAGTTTTGTGGATGTAACTCTAGCTGTCGAAGGCCAATTCTTAAGGGCACACAAGATGGTACTCTCCGCATGCAGTCCATATTTTCAAGCGCTGTTCGTCTCCCACCCGGATAAACATCCGATTGTTATATTAAAAGATGTACCTTACAGCGATATGAGGAGCTTGCTGGACTTTATGTATCGAGGAGAGGTTAGTGTTGATCAAGACAGGTTAACCGCGTTTCTTAGGGTCGCAGAAAGTTTAAGAATAAAGGGTTTAACAGAAGTGAATGAAGAAAAATGTGATACTATAGCCTCATCTTTAACGCAACAGCAAAACCAAATGAATAATATTCCACAGCTGCAAAGACTACAGCAAGGTAAAAGGTTCTGTAATCCGATGTTGGGTAATGCTTTGCTTCAACCCAAGAGGAAAAGGGGGAGGCCTCGAAAACTATCTGGATGTTCAAATGGTACTCCTGGTGATGAATTCGACAGAAACGATTCTTTGGTCCAAGGAAGTCCTGAAATGTTGGAGGTGAAAATGGGTATGGATGGATTCACAGGAAATAATTCTGATTCGAGTACAGGAAAGCAAGAACCAAAGGATGCCGAAGCGGATGATAACTCCAAGGATCATGAACCTGTTGCTGGAACATCAAAGGAAAACAACAATAGTAATGCAAGGTGTATGGAAAATGATATGTCTGGTAAGTTCGCTTTGACTATTTTATATTATGACATTATAGCTTTTCACATAAAGCCAAGGCCTTTTCTAGTAGCCTTATAGACTAGTATTTATTAATGGTTGAAAATGTAGACCTGAAAACTATTTCAGAATATTCACCTATATTTCTAAGGATATAACAGTAGAATCCGGATTTAACAAGAAGTCAACGAACCAGCAATAATATCTCGTAAAAACCGGATCTCCTTATATCAGAACTAGGAAGTAACCACAAAAAAAAAAAACGTAGGTATGTACATACCTATATGAAAATGTACAAACCGGACTACTCCCTCTCTAACCCTTTCCAACAATATTGAAAGTCAACTGTAACTGCCTAGTTTGAATGAACAATATTATTCACTACATATACTCTAGATAGGTGCTTTATTGTCCAAAGATAAAAATCTTATTGACAAGCAAAGTTAACATATAAAAGTAAAAGTTGTCAAAATATAAAAACACAAAAATATAACTTCACAACAAATAGTATAAATGCATAAGTAACTAGTGTATCACTATAAAAATCATTAACGAAACATAAAAACACGAAAGCAAAAGTATAACTACATATAAATAACAATATAAAAAACAATATAAACATAAATACACACCTAACCAACAATACAATATAAACACACAATATATAGAAAGCAATCAAAATGAAAACTCCCAAAAAACATTATTCGAATCTGTCATAATAGTGCATCATTACAAAACTCATCCATTGAATAATAACATTTTGCAATTAAAAATTCCTTAAGCTCTCTCCTAAAAATTTCAATGTCACCAATCCTCCTCAAGTTTAGCGGTATCTGGTTAAATATCTTCTTACTATTATATATTAATGACTTCTTTAACAATGATGTGGATGGTATAGGAAGAGGAATGTAGTTCTTTTGTCTTGTATCACGAGAAGACACTGACCTGACTTCATCTTCATATTTTTCATGCATGAGGCATGCAGTCTCCAAAACAAACAGAGACGGTAGGGTCAATATCCGCTCAGAAACAAATAAACATCTACAAGAGCCACATACACTAACCCCACACAAATATCCGAGGGCTCTTTTCTGCAGAATAAATACAGAATTGAAAAGATAACCTGCACAAGAGCCCCAGTAACAAACGCCATGCCTTAGATGGGACTCCACAAGTGAGAAGTAAACACTTCTAGATGTACTCTCGTCCAAGATTTTTGAAACAACTCTTAGTGCGTGACAACCTGATGAAAGCTTCTTACATAGATGATTTATATGTGTTTCAAATTTTAACGATTCATCAATGTATAGTCCCAGAAACCTAACAGCTCTCCTTCCCAAGTTCCTCAGCTGCTAGAGTCACAGCAGGCAGACTACATTTGAAATGCATGATATTAGTCTTAGAGACATTCAAAGTTAACAGATTTGAAATGAACCAGTTCTCTATCTTCTTCATATCCTCTGACACAGTGCGCTCCAGTGCTCCAACCTATCACTACTCCACAAGATGGTTATATTATCAGCATAGATAGTAATATGACCCTTAATTTTCAACATAGACAGGTCATTAATATAAAGTAAAAACAGCAGTGGACCAAGAACATACCCCTGCGGAACACCATGGTGAATATCTTGGTACCCAGAGCTAATATGACCAAGTTGAACACTTATGGCTCATAAAAAGTAGTCTGTGATTTTCATTTGTACTGTCGGCTTTTCTTTTTTCTTCTTTTCCAAAAAGTTTTCTATGAAAGTTAATAAACTTAACTCATTCTCGGAATTTGAGGCCCCCTCTAAAAATATTCTAAGCTTCTCAGTGGAATCTATGGCATCTTGCAGTAAAACGTTGGTGCATTCAGATTCGTTGTCCGAATCGGCATCTTCTATCACTTCTTGGGTAGTTTTAAATTGCAGCTTCAATTATCTCGGAATCTGTTGGAATACCTGAAGTTTCCACAGAATTAACTATATTCCGGTGATCCATCACATCCCACACCTGTGCAAATTTCATAACCCTAGCATATTTGCTCAGAGGAATGTCATCATCTTCGTCAGTGATATCTTCGTCAGCAATAACATCTTCCGAAACACTTAAATCAACGTTTTCATTTCTATGCTCAAAATGAAAACCAGCATGCCTGAAAGAATTTTGCACCGTTTTTTGTGAGACATTTTTTCATGCACGATCAAGGAGACGAATAGCCATGATGACATTTACGGAGAGTTGACACTGATTATTCTCTACGTTGTCCATTATTTGTGTGACGAGTTGTCTCCTGTAATTACATTTCAGAGAGTTGATAATCGCCTGATCTAAAGGCTGCAGTACAGATGTGGTATTGGGTTGTCAAAAAACTAGTTTGATGTTCTTCAAACTCATCAATTGTGGATGATGTTCCGCACGATTATCCAACGCAAGCAACATACGGACTCGTATCTGTTTCTTTTCCACTGCAACTAGCTTCGATAAATAAACATCGGTTTTCATCGGCAACTGTTAAATTTAACAGGATGAATGGACATGAGACTGGGAATGCTAAATATGTATGGGTATGCTGTACAGTATAGAGCGGACCTTACTTCATAACATATTACGTAACACTTAACACGTTATTTATACTAGTGTGCTCGCTCTCGCTCACAGCTGTAGGAATGTAGGATATGATGGATCGACTATCCAGTTCATAATAACAGATAAATAACTGGACCTGTTATTTTCCACAGTTATTATAAATAACGTTAACAGGTTCAACTGTTAATAGAAAATAACCGTTTTGCCCATCACTACTACCCAATAGTCTTCGAAAATCAAAACCATCATAATTTACACAAACTAGTACAGTCAGTCGCTCTTTACATAACTTCCCTCCAACACATTTTTCGTTCACTAAGTGAAGATTGAAACCTGTGATAAACACTGATAAGTACACTTGGAGAACCCAAATCATCACATCTTTCAAAGATCTGACGATGCAATCTCACAAAATTAGAACCGTAGACCGGTTTCGCTCTAATTAGAGCTCGTCAGTATGGCATACTAATTGTAGCGAAAAGGCTGACAATTTACTAAATTGTTAGTTGGTTGTATATAGTCTCTATTTTTTAACACTTTGTGGTATTTGGAGCTGGCGTGACAACATACTAACTGGTTCCGCAACTAGGTGGCGGCCCGTTGCTTCGTGTCTTACCACTCACTTAGTGTTAGAAGACTGGCTACCATAGCCGTATTACTTTATAGGTGTATTTTCGCTACAATTAGTATGCCGTACTGATGAGCTCTAATTAGAGCGAAATCGGTCTACGGTTCTTATTGTTGTGAGAATGCATCTAGGCTTACATAATTTGTCCCTATATTAGGGTAGAAATGGGTCAGGGCTAACAATTAACTTAATTTTTACTTGGTTGTGTACAGCCTTTATTTTTTAACACTTTGTTATTTGGAGCTGGCGTGACAACATACTGCTTGGTTCTGCAACTAGGTGGCGGCACATTGCTTCATGTCTTAGCACTCACTTAGTGTTGGAAGGCTGGCTACCATAGCCGTATTACTTTATAGGTGTATGTTCGCTACAATTAGTATGCCGTACTGACGAGCTCTAATTAGAGCGAAACCGGTCTACGGTTCTAATTGTTGTAAGAATGCATCTAGCCTTACATATTTCCACATGTTGTGAAGATGTGGAAGTAATAATATAGGCTCTTTAGTAGACGGCACATGTTGCTGAACATGTTATAGAATATATTGGAATAGAGACACATTCTTCAGTTTATCATCCAGCCGCTTTTATTTCGTAGTCTAATGTTGCCCCCCGGAGCCACAAACAACATTTTGACGGTTTTGGAACCTGTCTTGGAAAAAGGTAGGTAGGGGGTCATAGATCTTTTTCATCAACGGTCACAATTTCAACAATAGTGGTTGATTCTTCTGTTCCAGTACTAGCAATTTTACCAACTTGCTTTAATCTGGTTTGTTGATGTTTCTTTGTTTCCAATATGATGGTGCACCACCCATAATACACATAATGCAAGAGAATATGAACGAACTTTTTGTCAGAAAGCTCGACTATTTCAATTATCTTTCACATGAAAAAAATAAAACTTTTTTACGGAATACATTGCTGTGACCAGAATACAAATCTTCTACTCTTTGGTGAGAAATAGTAATAGGAAGTCCATAAGAACAAAAAACTGACTATTGTCGTCCTAAAACATATGAGCACAGATAGTTTTTGATATCGTCGTGACAACCAAAATGAAAAATTATGACCTCGTCTAAAATTTGAGATATCTAAAGTGTCTGGTTTTGAAATGTTAAAGAAGAAAGATAGTCAGTTTGTAGTTTTTTGCCTATATCTAGAAATTGATGGAAAATGTCACCACTTCTAAGATGTGCTTATAATTATGCAACTTTTGTCCAATTTAACTAACATTGTATCTCGTATAGTTTTCGAGATATTTGGTTGCGAAACCAAAACAGTGAGCCCAATAATGTATATGCTGTAGTTTTATACTAAGTATTTTGTTATATTTACTTTACCAAGATGCTATCCCAAGAACGGAACAAAAATTTCATTAATATTTCCTATCTTCTAATGCTGTAGCGACTCAAAGTTCCCATCATGTACCTATGTCATATATTCATTGATAATGGTCGCGAAACCAAAACAGTTAGCTTAATAATGTGTATAATGTAGGTTTATACAAAGTATTTTATTATTTTTGCTTTACTAAGAACCAGACAAACATTCACTTCCTTTCATTAAGTGTATTTTAGAATTGGTAATAAATTAATGTTACAATAAAAGTCGCTAGACCAAGCCCAAATATCACACTTCAAACACATGTAAAACTGTTAATACACATTTAGTTTTGCATTATCCCTATCCGAATCTATTTCTCGCATTTACACACAGTTTTGTTCTTATCTTTCAAGGAACTATATATACAACACTACTTATTTTTACATTTTTGCTGCTATAGCTTGAGAGTTTAAAAGTCAAAAGGAAAATAGTTGATACAATTAAAAGTTTTAACATCCTATAGCTTAAAAGATGCATTTGAGGAAAAACATAAGTAGGGAAAAGTTCATCTTATTTTGTAACATTCTGTTGTCTAATGGAGTTTTGAATGTAATATCTCATTGTGGCTAACTTTTTTCTTCTAACTTTTTCTGTCAAAATAGAGAAAGATAATCTTTTCATAGATACCTCATGTTTGTGTTTATGGTATTTTTATTTCCAAGTTCTTAAATAATGGCCTATACTAAAACTTATTTGCTTTCTTACTGGATTAAATAGATATAATCACTCCCTTTTCCTGTAAACAGTGTTTAATCTTTACACTTTTAAATGCTCCCCTTTAATGTTTATCAGCTATGTGATTTGTAGGGGAACTGATAAAAGTTTTATTTATGTTTGTTTTAGAATGTTAAGTTACACAGTTGGGCTAGCTGTCTGAGTAATGCTAGACCAATGCATATTATAATATAAATTATTATGTAGAAAATAAACCTTTTCAATTGACAAACACATCTCTCGCAAAAACACAATGAATAAATTTCTTCAATTCCTTTTGATTAAGTTTGTTTCTTGCCTCGTTTTGAAGGTCACAGTAATCTTGAAAATTTTCTGCTTACGTTTTGTTTGACTTAATTTAACGCCATACCCAGTTTTGGTTAGCATAATCATCATAGTCTAAAGGCAATGTCGCTCTGTAGTTGCCACCATGACTCTGTCTCTAGCTGCTCCTTTCATTTTGTTGTAGCATCTGCACTTTTATTAACTGGACTAAGTTTTCCAGAAATTTTCCACTGCATCTATCTTTTCTCTTTTTCCAGGTATGTGTGAAATAATGTTGTCAGAAACGTATTACAGTATTCTGCGAATTAATGTGAACATTGGTAATTTTTGTATCATTGCAACATGGCAACACTGCTGTGACAGTTCTGACAGATGTTTCGAATTTGTTTGTGTGTACAGTAATGTGGCCTATGGCCTATGGCCTACCACCAAAACTCTGTACTTGGACAGCAAATTTCCTCTCCAACCGGAGCATTTATGTCGTGGATGGACATTCTTCTAAACTGTATCTAATCAATGCAGGATTCCCTCAAGCTTCAGCTTTAGCCCCTACTCTGTTTCTTCTCCACATCAATTATCTCCTCTCTAGCACATCCAACCCAGTTCACAGTTACCCACCGACCTGCTGTTGGTGATCTCTCTCTCTTTTATAGATATCTGCATGGGTACTCCTCAGAAGAGCTTTCTTCCACAGTTCCTCCACCTGCTGCCCCCAAGAGATCTACCAGGGGATCAGAGCGAATGCACCCTTTTACTGTCCAGGTCACCAGACATAGAACACCCTGTTATGCCCGCTCTTTTGTCCCGAGGACTTTCAAGTTGTGGAATTCCTTGCCGGCACATGTTTTTCCTTCTCCTCGGAACCTCCAAACCTTCATGTTCAGAATTAACAAGTTGCCTCTTTCCTCCTTGTCGACACCCACGATATGATAATATTTAGGCTGTGAGCCCTTGTGGTGTGTTGAAAAAAAAATGTGCACAAAACAGTGGCATCCCTTTTAGGGGACTCAATGCACTAATGGGTTAACGCACACGATTATTAAAAAATGTAAAGTTGAAATACTTACACGATTATTTTCTCCCAGGCACCTACTAGTACACGACATACCTAAACCACGAAGTGACTATTTTGGTGTAGTAAAGCGATCTACTCGACTCATATGTGATAGTACATAGGCTTAACAAGAGGTGGCGCCTGCATGACGATTTCGAATTATATCGTCCGGTTTTGGAAATAAGTAATGCGCACGATTAGCCGCTGCACACAATTACCCGACTCTCCACTAAGTGTTTTTGTGGTTTTGGGAGAAATAGCAAGGGAAGCCTATTTAGTAGCACTGAGTTGCCAGGACGTAATGACGTTTAAGAATGTGTCCTTTTTTAAAGTACTGGAGGATAAACTTAATAATATTTGAAATTAAATCATATATGTCTCTCGATTGAGATGAATTTGAATGTGAAATGTGCTCTATTATCCCATTTGCAGACACATCTACAAATATTGAGGGGCACGGAGATTTATTTTTTGTGTGTACAGTAATGTGGCCTATGGCCTATTACCAAAACTCTGTACCTGGACAGCAAATTTCCTGTCCAACCGGAGCATTTCTGTCGTGGATGGCCATTCCTCTAAACTGTATCCAATCAATGCAGGAGTCCCTCAAGGTTCAGCTTTAGCCCCTACTCTGTTTCTTCTCCACATCAATGATCTCCTCTCTAGCACATCCAACCCAATTCACAGTTACGCGGACGACAGCACCCTCCACTCAAATATACAATATTCTGTCTTTTTAGCCCAATTAGATGAGGATCGCAGACTCATGGAGGGTTCTGTCTCTGTGTATCTCCAAAAAATATTAGACTGGGGAAGTAGAAATCCTGTAAAATTCAACTCCACCAAATCTCGGCCTTGCTTTGTACCTCATAAGAGATACACCAGCCCTAGACCCATCACAATAAACAACCAAGTTATTCAAAGTAATGAGTCCTTTTCACTTGTTGGCACTTCTGTGGATTGAAATCTCAATTGGCACCAACATGTCACATCAATTGCAGAAGCGGCTGCTAAGAAATTAGGTTGCCTCTTACGGGCTCACAAATACTTTTCACCAGCTAATCTCTATACCTTATATACTTCGCAAATAAGGCCAAACCTCGAATACTGTTCCCACATCTGGGTGCAGCTGCCGCTTCTACACTCGCTTCCTGGACCCCATTCAGAAGAGAGCTATACGTCTCATCGGTGACCCTACCCTCACCCAAAGGCTGCCATCTCTTGCCCACCGACGTGCTGTTGGTGTCCTCTCTCTCTTTTATAGATAACTGCACGGGCACTGCTCAGGGGAGCTTTCTTCCATAGTTCCTCCACCTGCTGCCCCCAATAGATTTACCAGTGGAACAGAGCGAATGCACCCTTTTACTGTCCAGGTCACCAGACATAGAACATCTTGTTATGCCCGCTCTTTCGTCCCGACGACTTCCAAGTTGTGGAATTGCTTGCCGGCACATGTTTTTCCTTCTCATCCAAACCTTCAAGTCCAGAATTAATAAGTTGCCTCTTTCCTCCTTGTCGACACCCACGGTACGATAGTATTTAGGCTGTGAGCCCTCGTGGTGTGTTGTTGAAATAAAAAAAAGATAATAATAAAAAATGTTGCGTAGGCATTTGGGATGTAATTTTTTATGTTGCATGCTACAAGGTGCTTGCTAGCATCCTTGCAGATTCGGACACACCATAAAAACATTTACGTTTTATAGCTGTTGAATGCATGTTTACTGTCTTCTATATCTTTATTGGTTTTTATTTTAAATATGATGTTAATTAAAGTTCCGATGGACATACATGGAATTTTTTTGCATATCTTGGTATTTATTTTGAATATGATGGAATTAAAGTTATGATGGACATACATGGAATTTTTTTGCAGATTTTTAAATAAAAGTCTGCTCATTTTTAGATTGATGAATTATAAGTGTGAAGGGAAAAGCTATAGTGCTGTTTTAAAGTGATAATTTTGTGTTTTCAACATATCGAGGTGAGTTATTTCAACTTTAATGATAAGGGAAGAGTTTTAAGGAATGAGCCAATGAATCTTTTTTTTTACCAACATTATAAACATCATTTTCAATTTACCAAGTCATTATCATTAATAGTTCTCTAGTAACTCATTACATTGACGCGGCTTATTCCCTATAGCTTTTCCCTTTAACATTTTTTCTTTCATCATTCTTTTATTACTGTTATTTTGGTGTTGGTTCTAATATTTTTAATATTAAGTGTTGTTATTGAATGTAACTTATTGATTTAATTTTACAGATGAAAAAGACATTTCCAACATTTCCAACGGCAACAACGTGCATTGCATAGATTTCAATTCATCCTTGCATGATGAGTACAATCTGCCATATCAGGAGTCGCTGACGTCTGATGTGGATTATGAAGAAAACGACAACGATATTCAGGAAGTGGACGCAAATTATGATGCGTTGGATATTAGGCTAGATCCCAAAATGGCAATGGATAGCTTCATAGATGACAGCCCAAAGAAAAAGCACATAAATTCAGCCACAATGGATGTTGATGATTTAGCAAATTACGAGATAATCGTTGACGATCCAAACTTTGATTTTAAGAACTGTAAATACATCAATTATTCTAAAAAAATATCTGATCCTGATAAGTCCGCGAGAGATTTTTGTATCAGAGAAAAAGATAATCTCTACCGTTGTATGGTTTGCGATAGGGTGTATACGCATATAAGCAATTTCTGTCGACATTACATGACCTCTCACAAAGTCGATGTAAAATTATTCTCGTGCCCCGTTTGTACTAAAGAGTTCACGAGGAAAGATAATATGTTGGCTCATTTGAAAATCATTCATAAACAGAATGCGAGTTAGTGTCTTAAAAAGTGCCTTTATTATATTAAAATACCCTATTTTTAAAGGTTATATTTACAATGAAGTTTTTATATAAATTTTATATACCTAGAGAATCCAAATATTTTTATAGGAGCTATGAAGTTTGTATTTATGTGGTGATCTCTTATGTGATATAGGCTGAATTTTTATTAGTTTTTACTTCTGTCTGCTTATATTTTCAGGTTTTACTTAATTTTCTGTTTTGACTGGTAGGACTTAATTACCTATTTTTATTATATTTTATTTGCTGCTTATCTTAAAAGTAAGGCTGATGTGCATTTTGTTAAGACTTAACTTCTAAATTTAGTTATTTCTCAAGATCATTTAGTAATTGAATTGCTTATTATTAAAAGGGATTAAGATATTTTAACATGCTTTTGAGAAAAAGAGAGGAGAAACTTAATATAACTTGGAAAAGAGAATATTTTGTATACATTTAATTATTAATTAAGTATATATATATATATATATATATATATATATATATATATATATATATATATATATATATATATATATATATATATATATATATATACATGGTGTCCATTATCAAAATGGGGCACCAGGGTTTTCCCGAGAACTGCTGAGAATTTGGAAAAATCCAAAAACTCATCGATTTTGCTTGTGAGAGGGCAATTTTAGGACTCTGAGAGGACACTTTTTGCTTGTGAGAGGGCACTTTTAGGCCTGTGAGAGGACACTTTTAGGCCTGTGAGAGGGCACTTTTTGCTCGTGAGAGGACACTTTTAGGCATGTGAGAGGGCACTTTTTGTTTTGCTCGAGAGAGAGGGCATTTTTTTGCTTGTGAGATGGCACTTTTAGGCCTGTGAGAGGACACTTTTTGCTTGTGAGAGGGCACTTTTTGCTTGTGAGAGGGCACTTTTTGGCATAGAGGGCACTTTTAGGCCTGTGAGAGGACACTTTTTTTTTGGTGAGAGGACACTTTTAGGCCTGTGAGAGGGTACTTTTAGGACTGTGAGAGGGTACTTTTAGGCCTGTGAGGGCACTTTTTGCTTGTGAGAGGACACTTTTAGGCATGTGAGAGGGCATTTCTTTTTGCTTGAGAGAGGGCACTTTTTGCTTGTGAGATGGCACTTTTTGCTTGTGAGAGGGCACTTTTAGGCCTGTGAGAGGACACTTTTTTGCTTGTAAGGACACTTTTTGCTTGTGAGAAGGCACTTTTAGGCATGTGAGAGGGCACTTTTTGCTTGTGAGAGGGCACTTTTAGGCTTGTGAGAGGGCACCTTTTTTTGCTTGTGAGAGGGCACCTTTTTTGCTTGTGAGAGGGCACCTTTTTTGCTTGTGAGAGGGCACTTTTTGCTTGTGAGAGGGCACTTTTTGCTTGTGAGAGGGCACTTTTTGCTTGTGAGAGGGCATTTTTAGGCCTGTGAGAGGGCACTTTTTCCACGTGAGAGGGCACTTTTTGCTTGTGAGAGGGCACTTTTAGGCCTGTGAGAGGGCACTTTTTGCTTGTGAGAGGACACTTTTAGGCATGTGAGGGGGCACTTTTTTTTACTTTCGAGAGGGCACTTCTTTTAACACTTAACAGAATTTATAGCATTCAACCCCTAGCAAGTGACTTTCACCCTCATGATTTTAATAGGGAAGGTAGGGTGAGTGGGACCTTTTTGAAAAGCTCTTTTGCTTCTCGATTTAAAAATATAATGATTAGTTTTTTTAGATATTTGCTTTCAAAACTTAAGCTGCAATTTTAAAATCTACTCATCAATTTTTTTAGATAATCGCTTTAAACCTTCAAAATGAAACATTCAAAATAATAGCATCCATAAGCATGAAATTGATACTATTATTTTTATTTTGAAGTTTTGAAAGCAAATATGTAAAAACTGATCGGTAGATTTTAAAATTGGAGTTTTAAGTTTTGAAAGCAGATATCTGATGAAATAATCGGTAGATTTTAAAGTTGCAGCTTTGAATAGACAACCAAACGAGCTTTCCATAAAGGTACCACTTGACCTCGCTTACCTATTCAAATTAAGGGGGTCAAAGTCACTTCCGCTAGGGTTCAAATGCTACAAATTCTGTTAGGGTTAAAAAAACTGTCACCCTCACGAGCGACATCTATGTGTTTTAGGGTTTTTTGAAATTCTCAGCAGTTCTCAGGAAAACCCTGGTGCAACCTTTTACATTGGGCATTCAGTCGACTGTATATTTAAAGAGACTGAATAGTATTGTTATTAAATTAATTGGAATTAAACGCTGGTCCAGGTACAAGATCAAAGAAAAACTATTGACAACATGGATGAGCTTATCTCTTTACAATAAGTGACACTGCCTAGATTTACATTACTATTTTTGAATTATTACTATATTAATCTGATTAAATTAACGAGTTTTGTGAAACATCACAAATGAAATAATATTGCAAAGTGCCTTCAGTTTTCTACACAATATTCCCTTGACGCCACTGCTTGAGTGTGGATATGACGACACACAGTTCTTTGCATTGCTCACCCTCAAGCAGGAAATAAACAAATAAACCCTATTTTAAACATTTTGAAATGCCATAACAATATATATATATATATATATATATATATATATATATATATATATATATATATATATATATATATATAATAAATAAATAATCAAGGGAGGAGTAGCAGTAGTTACACAATAGTGTGATACACTACTGGTACTATAAGAGCAATTACAGCTAAATTACTCAGGGCTTAAACTTCAGGAAAGTCACTGTATAAAAATTTGATACATTTCAATCCCATTCCGGTCATCTTCAGCAGTACTAAAGATAAGAGTACAAAAGAGTGACAAAACTCTCTCAAAACAGCATAAGGGTATGAACTTGCAACATTGCAACTAATTTAAGTGTACCAAAGCATACTGAACAGGAAGTCTACATAATTAATTAAGGTTTCGGTCATCTTCAGCAGTACTAAAAATAAGAGTAAAAAAGAGTTACAAAACGCACTCAAAACAACATAAAGGTATGAACTTGCAACATTGCAACTAATTTAAGTGTACCAAAGCATACTGAACAGGAATACTATATAATTTATTAAGTTTTTCCAAATTTTTTTTTTGGAACTTGTTACGTTAGCCCTTTTTAATAATAAGAATAAGCGATTCAGTTATAAAATTTATTAAGGTTATTTATTAGTTTTATATGATTATATGTTTAGATTCTGTTACACAGTAAATATCGCGGATTCTTGTTATCTGGCAAAAGTTTAAATAATGCAGTTGCGGAGATGAATATAAATGAAAATTAATTGGTTGAGACTTCTTATTTTGTAAAAGCGTTCAATATGAAATACATATATAAATGTTTTTCTGGTATTTCTTGTATTTGCACTGCAATGTGACCTGTTTCGTGCCCAAGCTTGACAAAATATCTATGATAATTTTGTCAAGTCTTGCTACGCTATAAGGCGATCATGTTGCAGCTGTAGCTGAGAAAAGACTGAGAGCAGCAGCAGTCGTAAAGTTAGCGATTTCTACATTTACAATAAGTTTATTTAATGTTTCATTTTATAATAAAAAAAAACAAGATAGAAGTAACCATTTTTGCGTAGTTGAAACGAAGTAAATACACAAATACTGAGATGGATTTTTATACTTCTAACCCACTGGAACCTGCTTAATCTGCAAAAAAAAAAACAAAAGAAATGTGCTTCCTTGGAAATCAGAATAGTCTAATGCCCTTCCTTAAAACCAAAAACCATATTTCTATTACAGTTTTTTTTTATAACTACTTTATAAACACATGTTAATGTTTTTTTTAATGATTTATCTCATGATGATTTTACAATACTTTGAAGTGTTCTAAATATTTCGTAGATTTTTCTTCTTTTTCAATTACTTATTTTTTAAGAACTAAATCGTAAAGATATCTCAAATCTTTTTTTTTTTTTTTTGGTAAATGTACAGATTAATATGGGTAGCGTACTCAATTTTTTTGTCAGGAACTTGTCTAAAACCACCGCCTTGTATACATAAACCACGAGAGATGTTTTGGTTTAAACCTCCCAAGAAAGATGTGGGATCCGGAACAAATAAGGCTGCTGGACGAGGAAGAAAATCAAAAGGAATTATAGAGGCAAAATGTGAAAAAAAAGCCCAAGATTGGAAAAAATCCCTACCAACTACCCCAGTCTCTTAATTCACCCTGTTTCTCCCTGACAGACCAATGTTCTCTCAATAAAAAAGCTAGGGAAGCGAGAGCCACATCACAATGCACCTCCACAGAAATCCAGGGGAAGGAGAAACCCCCTACCAACTGCCCCCATTTCCGACCAAGTACGTCACTCTTGGGCCTCACCCTAATTTGTGCCAGGAAATTTTCCTCATGCCTTCTGCCGGACATTGTAATGTGGGTTTCTCTTCCCTTAGCTTTTTAATTGACATAACTGTGGTAAGACTAGATGCATTCTCGCAACAATTAGAACCGTAGACCGGTTTCGCTCTCATTAGAGCTCTTCAGTAAGGCATACTAATTGTAGCAAAAATGCACCAAAAATAACACGGCTATCGTATAGCCAGTCTTAAAACACTGAGTGGTGAACGTGTCGCCACCTAGTTCGGAACCAAGTACTATGTTGTCACGCCCGCTCCAAATAACACAGAGTGTTAAAAATAGAGACGGTATACAACTAACTAACAATTTAAAAAATTGTTAGCCCTGGCCCATTTCTACCCCAATATAGGGACAAAGTATGTAAGACTAGATGCATTCTCGCAACAATTAGAACCGTAGACCGGTTTCGCTCTCATTAGAGCTCTTCAGTAAGGCATACTAATTGTAGCAAAAATGCACCAAAAATAACACGGCTATCGTATAGCCAGTCTTAAAACACTGAGTGGTGAACGTGTCGCCACCTAGTTCGGAACCAAGTACTATGTTGTCACGCCCGCTCCAAATAACACAGAGTGTTAAAAATAGAGACGGTATACAACTAACTAACAATTTAAAAAATTGTTAGCCCTGGCCCATTTCTACCCCAATATAGGGACAAAGTATGTAAGACTAGATGCATTCTCGCAACAATTAGAACCGTAGACCGGTTTCGCTCTCATTAGAGCTCTTCAGTAAGGCATACTAATTGTAGCAAAAATGCACCAAAAATAACACGGCTATCGTATAGCCAGTCTTAAAACACTGAGTGGTGAACGTGTCGCCACCTAGTTCGGAACCAAGTACTATGTTGTCACGCCCGCTCCAAATAACACAGAGTGTTAAAAATAGAGACGGTATACAACTAACTAACAATTTAAAAAATTGTTAGCCCTGGCCCATTTCTACCCCAATATAGGGACAAAGTATGTAAGACTAGATGCATTCTCGCAACAATTAGAACCGTAGACCGGTTTCGCTCTCATTAGAGCTCTTCAGTAAGGCATACTAATTGTAGCAAAAATGCACCAAAAATAACACGGCTATCGTATAGCCAGTCTTAAAACACTGAGTGGTGAACGTGTCGCCACCTAGTTCGGAACCAAGTACTATGTTGTCACGCCCGCTCCAAATAACACAGAGTGTTAAAAATAGAGACGGTATACAACTAACTAACAATTTAAAAAATTGTTAGCCCTGGCCCATTTCTACCCCAATATAGGGACAAAGTATGTAAGACTAGATGCATTCTCGCAACAATTAGAACCGTAGACCGGTTTCGCTCTCATTAGAGCTCTTCAGTAAGGCATACTAATTGTAGCAAAAATGCACCAAAAATAACACGGCTATCGTATAGCCAGTCTTAAAACACTGAGTGGTGAACGTGTCGCCACCTAGTTCGGAACCAAGTACTATGTTGTCACGCCCGCTCCAAATAACACAGAGTGTTAAAAATAGAGACGGTATACAACTAACTAACAATTTAAAAAATTGTTAGCCCTGGCCCATTTCTACCCCAATATAGGGACAAAGTATGTAAGACTAGATGCATTCTCGCAACAATTAGAACCGTAGACCGGTTTCGCTCTCATTAGAGCTCTTCAGTAAGGCATACTAATTGTAGCAAAAATGCACCAAAAATAACACGGCTATCGTATAGCCAGTCTTAAAACACTGAGTGGTGAACGTGTCGCCACCTAGTTCGGAACCAAGTACTATGTTGTCACGCCCGCTCCAAATAACACAGAGTGTTAAAAATAGAGACGGTATACAACTAACTAACAATTTAAAAAATTGTTAGCCCTGGCCCATTTCTACCCCAATATAGGGACAAAGTATGTAAGACTAGATGCATTCTCGCAACAATTAGAACCGTAGACCGGTTTCGCTCTCATTAGAGCTCTTCAGTAAGGCATACTAATTGTAGCAAAAATGCACCAAAAATAACACGGCTATCGTATAGCCAGTCTTAAAACACTGAGTGGTGAACGTGTCGCCACCTAGTTCGGAACCAAGTACTATGTTGTCACGCCCGCTCCAAATAACACAGAGTGTTAAAAATAGAGACGGTATACAACTAACTAACAATTTAAAAAATTGTTAGCCCTGGCCCATTTCTACCCCAATATAGGGACAAAGTATGTAAGACTAGATGCATTCTCGCAACAATTAGAACCGTAGACCGGTTTCGCTCTCATTAGAGCTCTTCAGTAAGGCATACTAATTGTAGCAAAAATGCACCAAAAATAACACGGCTATCGTATAGCCAGTCTTAAAACACTGAGTGGTGAACGTGTCGCCACCTAGTTCGGAACCAAGTACTATGTTGTCACGCCCGCTCCAAATAACACAGAGTGTTAAAAATAGAGACGGTATACAACTAACTAACAATTTAAAAAATTGTTAGCCCTGGCCCATTTCTACCCCAATATAGGGACAAAGTATGTAAGACTAGATGCATTCTCGCAACAATTAGAACCGTAGACCGGTTTCGCTCTCATTAGAGCTCTTCAGTAAGGCATACTAATTGTAGCAAAAATGCACCAAAAATAACACGGCTATCGTATAGCCAGTCCTAAAACACTGAGTGGTGAACGTGTCGCCACCTAGTTCGGAACCAAGTACTATGTTGTCACGCCCGCTCCAAATAACACAGAGTGTTAAAAATAGAGACGGTATACAACTAACTAACAATTTAAAAAATTGTTAGCCCTGGCCCATTTCTACCCCAATATAGGGACAAAGTATGTAAGACTAGATGCATTCTCGCAACAATTAGAACCGTAGACCGGTTTCGCTCTCATTAGAGCTCTTCAGTAAGGCATACTAATTGTAGCAAAAATGCACCAAAAATAACACGGCTATCGTATAGCCAGTCTTAAAACACTGAGTGGTGAACGTGTCGCCACCTAGTTCGGAACCAAGTACTATGTTGTCACGCCCGCTCCAAATAACACAGAGTGTTAAAAATAGAGACGGTATACAACTAACTAACAATTTAAAAAATTGTTAGCCCTGGCCCATTTCTACCCCAATATAGGGACAAAGTATGTAAGACTAGATGCATTCTCGCAACAATTAGAACCGTAGACCGGTTTCGCTCTCATTAGAGCTCTTCAGTAAGGCATACTAATTGTAGCAAAAATGCACCAAAAATAACACGGCTATCGTATAGCCAGTCCTAAAACACTGAGTGGTGAACGTGTCGCCACCTAGTTCGGAACCAAGTACTATGTTGTCACGCCCGCTCCAAATAACACAGAGTGTTAAAAATAGAGACGGTATACAACTAACTAACAATTTAAAAAATTGTTAGCCCTGGCCCATTTCTACCCCAATATAGGGACAAAGTATGTAAGACTAGATGCATTCTCGCAACAATTAGAACCGTAGACCGGTTTCGCTCTCATTAGAGCTCTTCAGTAAGGCATACTAATTGTAGCAAAAATGCACCAAAAATAACACGGCTATCGTATAGCCAGTCTTAAAACACTGAGTGGTGAACGTGTCGCCACCTAGTTCGGAACCAAGTACTATGTTGTCACGCCCGCTCCAAATAACACAGAGTGTTAAAAATAGAGACGGTATACAACTAACTAACAATTTAAAAAATTGTTAGCCCTGGCCCATTTCTACCCCAATATAGGGACAAAGTATGTAAGACTAGATGCATTCTCGCAACAATTAGAACCGTAGACCGGTTTCGCTCTCATTAGAGCTCTTCAGTAAGGCATACTAATTGTAGCAAAAATGCACCAAAAATAACACGGCTATCGTATAGCCAGTCTTAAAACACTGAGTGGTGAACGTGTCGCCACCTAGTTCGGAACCAAGTACTATGTTGTCACGCCCGCTCCAAATAACACAGAGTGTTAAAAATAGAGACGGTATTTTTAACACTCTGTGTTATTTGGAGCGGGCGTGACAACATAGTACTTGGTTCCGAACTAGGTGGCGACACGTTCACCACTCAGTGTTTTAAGACTGGCTATACGATAGCCATGTTATTTTTGGTGCATTTTTGCTACAATTAGTATGCCTTACTGAAGAGCTCTAATGAGAGCGAAACCGGTCTACGGTTCTAATTGTTGCGAGAATGCATCTAGTCTTACATACTTTGTCCCTATATTGGGGTAGAAATGGGCCAGGGCTAACAATTTTTTAAATTGTTAGTTAGTTGTATACCGTCTCTATTTTTAACACTCTGTGTTATTTGGAGCGGGCGTGACAACATAGTACTTGGTTCCGAACTAGGTGGCGACACGTTCACCACTCAGTGTTTTAAGACTGGCTATACGATAGCCGTGTTATTTTTGGTGCATTTTTGCTACAATTAGTATGCCTTACTGAAGAGCTCTAATGAGAGCGAAACCGGTC
The DNA here is from genome assembly GCA_964006375.1 of Tillus elongatus. Classification (NCBI taxonomy): domain Eukaryota; kingdom Metazoa; phylum Arthropoda; class Insecta; order Coleoptera; family Cleridae; genus Tillus; species Tillus elongatus. The sequence continues at coordinate 27,899,577 of OZ023265.1, forward strand.
TACGGTTCTAATTGTTGCGAGAATGCATCTAGTCTTACATACTTTGTCCCTATATTGGGGTAGAAATGGGCCAGGGCTAACAATTTTTTAAATTGTTAGTTAGTTGTATACCGTCTCTATTTTTAACACTCTGTGTTATTTGGAGCGGGCGTGACAACATAGTACTTGGTTCCGAACTAGGTGGCGACACGTTCACCACTCAGTGTTTTAAGACTGGCTATACGATAGCCGTGTTATTTTTGGTGCATTTTTGCTACAATTAGTATGCCTTACTGAAGAGCTCTAATGAGAGCGAAACCGGTCTACGGTTCTAATTGTTGCGAGAATGCATCTAGTCTTACATACTTTGTCCCTATATTGGGGTAGAAATGGGCCAGGGCTAACAATTTTTTAAATTGTTAGTTAGTTGTATACCGTCTCTATTTTTAACACTCTGTGTTATTTGGAGCGGGCGTGACAACATAGTACTTGGTTCCGAACTAGGTGGCGACACGTTCACCACTCAGTGTTTTAAGACTGGCTATACGATAGCCGTGTTATTTTTGGTGCATTTTTGCTACAATTAGTATGCCTTACTGAAGAGCTCTAATGAGAGCGAAACCGGTCTACGGTTCTAATTGTTGCGAGAATGCATCTAGTCTTACATACTTTGTCCCTATATTGGGGTAGAAATGGGCCAGGGCTAACAATTTTTTAAATTGTTAGTTAGTTGTATACCGTCTCTATTTTTAACACTCTGTGTTATTTGGAGCGGGCGTGACAACATAGTACTTGGTTCCGAACTAGGTGGCGACACGTTCACCACTCAGTGTTTTAAGACTGGCTATACGATAGCCGTGTTATTTTTGGTGCATTTTTGCTACAATTAGTATGCCTTACTGAAGAGCTCTAATGAGAGCGAAACCGGTCTACGGTTCTAATTGTTGCGAGAATGCATCTAGTCTTACATACTTTGTCCCTATATTGGGGTAGAAATGGGCCAGGGCTAACAATTTTTTAAATTGTTAGTTAGTTGTATACCGTCTCTATTTTTAACACTCTGTGTTATTTGGAGCGGGCGTGACAACATAGTATTTGGTTCCGAACTAGGTGGCGACACGTTCACCACTCAGTGTTTTAAGACTGGCTATACGATAGCCGTGTTATTTTTGGTGCATTTTTGCTACAATTAGTATGCCTTACTGAAGAGCTCTAATGAGAGCGAAACCGGTCTACGGTTCTAATTGTTGCGAGAATGCATCTAGTCTTACATACTTTGTCCCTATATTGGGGTAGAAATGGGCCAGGGCTAACAATTTTTTAAATTGTTAGTTAGTTGTATACCGTCTCTATTTTTAACACTCTGTGTTATTTGGAGCGGGCGTGACAACATAGTACTTGGTTCCGAACTAGGTGGCGACACGTTCACCACTCAGTGTTTTAAGACTGGCTATACGATAGCCGTGTTATTTTTGGTGCATTTTTGCTACAATTAGTATGCCTTACTGAAGAGCTCTAATGAGAGCGAAACCGGTCTACGGTTCTAATTGTTGCGAGAATGCATCTAGTCTTACATACTTTGTCCCTATATTGGGGTAGAAATGGGCCAGGGCTAACAATTTTTTAAATTGTTAGTTAGTTGTATACCGTCTCTATTTTTAACACTCTGTGTTATTTGGAGCGGGCGTGACAACATAGTACTTGGTTCCGAACTAGGTGGCGACACGTTCACCACTCAGTGTTTTAAGACTGGCTATACGATAGCCATGTTATTTTTGGTGCATTTTTGCTACAATTAGTATGCCTTACTGAAGAGCTCTAATGAGAGCGAAACCGGTCTACGGTTCTAATTGTTGCGAGAATGCATCTAGTCTTACATACTTTGTCCCTATATTGGGGTAGAAATGGGCCAGGGCTAACAATTTTTTAAATTGTTAGTTAGTTGTATACCGTCTCTATTTTTAACACTCTGTGTTATTTGGAGCGGGCGTGACAACATAGTACTTGGTTCCGAACTAGGTGGCGACACGTTCACCACTCAGTGTTTTAAGACTGGCTATACGATAGCCGTGTTATTTTTGGTGCATTTTTGCTACAATTAGTATGCCTTACTGAAGAGCTCTAATGAGAGCGAAACCGGTCTACGGTTCTAATTGTTGCGAGAATGCATCTAGTCTTACATACTTTGTCCCTATATTGGGGTAGAAATGGGCCAGGGCTAACAATTTTTTAAATTGTTAGTTAGTTGTATACCGTCTCTATTTTTAACACTCTGTGTTATTTGGAGCGGGCGTGACAACATAGTACTTGGTTCCGAACTAGGTGGCGACACGTTCACCACTCAGTGTTTTAATAACTGTGGTCTTTTTGAAAGAAACGGGCAGAGGGTTAGAGGAGGAGTTTAAGCGAGGGGGGAATAGTGGTTTATTCCTTCGCTTGGGCTTCCAAAAGTTGCATTTTTATAACATTTTGCATTTACATTTTCTTGTTGAATCTTCCCTGCCCAGCACCCCTATCCGCTCTAGGTTCCATAACTTTCTTGAGGGTTGAAACCACAACACCTTTTTGTTGTGGTTTACACATACCGGGGTGGTTCCCATTATGTTTCTGAAAAAAATATTCAAAAAGCTGATTGAGATAATCTGCAAAATCACCTCTTTGACATATTTCATAATGATTTTTCAATATTTTGCAAGTTTTCTCTATATTTCTCTTCTCTTTCTACAGAAACATCTTTTTTTGGTACTACTCTATATTTCATAAGTTTGCTTCTTTTTCTATTATTTAGATCTTTTTTCAGAACTACTCCATAAACATATTATCTTAATATTTTTTATGAAGTATTTCATAATGTTTTCACGATATATTGTTAATTTTCTCAATATTTCATAAGTGTTTCTTCTTTTCCTATTAAGTACTTACCTACGTTTTTAAAGAAATTTTATAAACATATTTCAATGTCTTTTGTGACATTTTATAAGCAAAATTTTGGGTTTTCTTTCGGACAAATTTTTTATTTCCCAAAAATAAAAAAAGCTATGGTAACCAAATTTGGTATGTAGGTTTACAGTATTAAAAGGAAACTATATATCAAAATTTAGATTTCTATGTTATAAGAAAAAAAGTTTTGGCGCCAGATCATTTCTATGATAATTCACTACCATAACGCACTTGCTGCGTCCAGACTTTTATAATTGTCAGTTTTTTCTGTTACATTTTTTAAACTTAGTTCATAAAAATATCTCAATGTTTTTATGGCGAAGTGAAAGGTTTCGCTACATCGTGAGTAAACTATCCTGCCAATTTGTTCAAATTTCAAAATTTCTTATACCACCATTAAATTACCTGAGGTTTATGAAAGTGTACGAATGATGTTGATCACCAGTTATATTCTAATAAAATCTTGCCGGAACAGCAATAAACTACAGTTCAAGCATTTGACAAACACTTATATGCAGGTTGCACTTACACATGTGTGTTTTCCATATTTTGTGGGTTGTTTGCTATTTTAGGACCCAATACATTTCCTTGAAACTTTGAATTATAATATATACACTCATATTCATATATGTACTCAGTGTTGCCACAGGCCTATGTTTTTTTCGAGTGAAATGTTCTGTCAAAAACGGGAGATTTCTTCTCAATAAGCGATATTTCTTACGGTTCCTTGGACTGGATACAATTGACAAACACAGTGAAAAACTAACCAGAAACGCGATTTGTAACAGTGTTGCCAGATAGTGCAAAACATTATAGAAAACCTAAAAAGACTATTTTATTTGCTGGGTTGGTTTTATAACCACTCGGACCTGGACCAGCCATTATTTGTCTGAGTTTGGCTTCTTCTTCAGTCTTTTGGCAATTAGTTGGTTTTGGAAACCTCCTAAGAAATCTGTGAAAACAATGTAACAAAACAGGTATACATATCAAAAACGTACTTGTCCATTTTATTGTTGTTTATTTTTTAACTATCTAAATAACAGGTGGTCTGCATAAGTCACAGCAACATCCATAGATATATTCTTTATCTAAGATCAAGATCACAGCAACAGCTTTTTAACTGCAACAGCTGATTTCTGATTTACTTATACTTTATTGGCTGACATTACACAATACGTCTATAGAGTAAGTCCATTTTGACTTGTGTTGTATATAGTGACAATTTAAACAGTTTATTCTAAAAATAGTTGACAGTGCATTATCCAAATATGACATACTTTGAATTTTGACAAACCATTTTAAATAAACTTTTTGTACCATTTTTTCTTCCATCATACATTTCCAATCACTGCCTTCATTTACTACTAATCTTTACACATCCATCATTACTTTCCCATCATCATTCTTCATTTACTTTCCATGTTTATACCAAATTTATCAAATTTTATACAAAACCGAACCGCTTCATTCTGACAATTCCTGGTTACTTTTACGTCACTTCTTCCTATTCTTATCGAACTTGTGGACTACCACTTAATAAGCACATAGTAGTAGATATTATATGATGCACTGTCCTTAAAGTCTAAAGTCTAAAGCTACTCGCTGTCGTTCAGCCACTGTTATTAAACTGACACTACAACACAGCTGCAAGCAACCCTGATTCGAGACAGTGACCGAAACGAGTGAGACCTGACAAGCAGGACCGAGAGAATCACAAACAAACAGAGCGAAATCTTGCTCGATCGAGCGCGCCGTGGCAACATTGTATGTACTCGTGTAATAATTAATAAGTAAAATTTGTTTATTATTTTTTTCTAGTCCCTATTTAAGCCATCTGCAATCTGCTTTACCATGTTGTGTTTAGTATTTCGTCTATTATAGTTTTATTTACAATTGTTTTAAGACATTTCATTTCTCTACTACTCAATTTCCTTTTCTGGTTTTTTGTTGTTATCCATGACTCCAATCCATATTATGTTAGCATACATTGTGACAATAACAATCATTAATACGTAAAACATTTAAAAAAAGAGTCCGGTTTTTAATTTTTTTTAATTGGTCCTTTTTAAAAAAAAATGGTGTTTTTATAAGTACTTATCCTGAGATTGTACTTATTTTTCCCGATTTTTAGATATGATAATTTAATGGTCAACAAAGTTAGCTGGAGACTGCAATTTATTTCAATTTGTCATATGATAAATAAATTTTTGTGGAAGCGAGCCTAATTGAAGATATAAACATAACATTTACAATTTCCATAAGTTTAACTAAGTTCAGAAAAGGTAGGCTCTTATCAGGTCCCACATTGTAACCTTATTTGTTGTCCCTGATTTCTGTTATGTTTTTTTTATTATTACAAAAAGGTTTCAACTAAGATATATAATCTTGACTGATAAATTGATAATAATGATGATAATAAATCAAAACTATTTAGGTGCTATGTGATTTTTTTTTTAATTCCTAGGTCCATGTATTTAAGTAATATTACTGTGTAATTATTAAAACCACTAAAGGCTTATTTTGTAACTTTAAATATGGTGCCAAAAAATCTGTTGTTCAACTAAATGAGCTACAAGAACTTGCTGTTTCTTAACATTAAATAAAAAAACAATAAACCTTGCTTTTATATGATTTTTTTATGTAAGTCTGGAATTCAGAGTAGCGTTTTTACCAAATGTGTTAAAATGTGTTTTCAGTTGTTTGTAACATTGGCTGAGTTTACCAGGCGCCAACAGCTGAGCTTAAGCGCTCATCTGCTGACTGCCGATACATTACAGCAGTTGGAGACTGATCAACACACTATTGAGTTCAGGCACTATTTTGTGACGTTTGTCATTTTGTTTTGATAATCGGCACCAGTTAAGTTGCAGCACACTCAACGGGCCTGGTGAACGCATATGTTGACACAACTATTGGCAACTGTTGATGCCTGGTGAACTCTGCCATTGACACAGTTGTATATTGCCTGTGCTGCATTAAAGTCGCAGTCATGATCCATAGCAAGCAGACTGCTCCTTAGTTCACTGGTCACAGTGTAACATGGCACAAAAGTAACAGTATACCAGCAGCTACCAGCAGAGATCGAAAACCACATCATTACAAGCCCGGCACGGTTGCCCCAAGTGAGATCCATCGCTGTCTGAAGAGCACCAAATTGTTTGATCTGTAAACTACCCTTCCAGCTTTTTATACCCGAAATAACAATTCAAGACCAACTTCCAGAGCTCTGCGGTCATGGTCAAAATGCAATTGAGGTGGTAGTTGGTCGGTTTTGTCGAAGACACCAACCTTGGTGCCATCAGCCCAAATTTATAGCCATCATGTCAAAAGAATACAACTGACGAAACATCAGATGCAAAAGGGATTAAATCGGTCGATATCATGTTCAGTTAACTACTACTTTTTTCTACACAATCAAACTTTCTTTTTTACACTTGCGTCTCCACTAGACGAATGTGTGCAAATAAGTGCATTCTAGACCCCGAACTTGGTTCGAAAGCTTCTATGTGTCAGGCGATGTTAAACTCGTTCAAAATGTGAAATATGTAATTTTCCAAAATAGTTTGAAGTTTGTTGCTTAAAAATACTTCGAGATTGTACTTTACATGCATTCATTGTTGCCAAAGGTAGCGAAGTGGTAGCTTGGTAACTAATCAACTCAGTATTGACCCTGTTAACTCGGCAGTGATCCGTTAACTCGGTAGCGATCCCGCTAACTCGGTAGCGACCCCGCTAACTCGGTAGCGACCCCGTTAACTCAGTAGCAACCCCGTTAACTCGGTAGCGACCCTGTTAACTCGCTAGCGACCCCGCTAACTCTGTAGCGACCCCGCTAACTCTGTAGCGACCCCGCTAACTCTGTAGCGACCCCGCTAACTCGGTAGCAACCCCGCTAACTCGGTAGCGACCCCGCTAACTCGGTAGCGACCCCGTTAACTCGGTAGCGACCCCGTTAACGCGGTAGCGACCCCGTTAACTTGGTAGCGATCCCGTTAACTCAGTAGCAACTCTTTAACTCGGTATTGGCCCCATTGAGTCGGTAGCATATTTCAGGTCTTAGTCGTGCATATTTTTGACAGTTGATGGGATATTTGACTGAGCTATTTAACAATCACAGCATCAATTTTTTTAAATATATATCCTAGCATTCCAATGTCTTTTTCGGTTACAACATTATGATGGCAGTGTTCGAAAGCAATCGGTAAGGTAATTTTTCAGAACTTGTGAGGATAATTGCAGACTGCCTTCTGGAAACACTAGGTTAAACATGTTTTATATCAAAATGAGCCAAAACAGTTAAATATTACAGTCAGGAGATAGTTAAAATTTGAAAATATTTACTTTTAACCCCCAAAATTTGATTGCCTGTTAAAACTGCCTGGACAATACCAAATAACAAAAATATTTATAATTAAGCTTAGCTGTAGGTGTAGAAATCTAAAAAAGTCTTCAATATACCTTTTTTGATCTTTGATTCAACTTTGACCCATCCTCACAACTAACATCAACTCCGAAAGGTATTTTTACCCAATCGACCTTCAAATTTTGTAGAATCTTTGCTTTTTGTAAAAACAATGGGGATCTTCTATGTAACAGATATTGTATGTTAGAGTATATCGATATTTTGTATTTAAGGAAAAGATATATGAACATTGAAGAATTTTGGTTAGTTCGATGTTCTATTTTAAATTTTTAAGAAATTTGAAGTTCGACTAAACCTTAGGCATACTATTTCTGAGGTCGAAGTTCGAGGCAACATATTTGCTTGGGTTCATTCATAGTTCGGTTTGAAGAAAACGGGTTGGCACACCTCTAATGCATTTGCCACATTGGTCTTGGTTTTAGTGTAGTAACTGAATGAGAATGGCTACCAACAAAGAAAATTAATTGATCGACACATTGCTCATGGTTTGACAGTGTAGTAACTATAAAAAACTGCGACTAGAAACCGAAACAAAAAGCAGAATCACCCCAAAACCCACAAAATTAATAACAGGGAGTTATGTGCTAGATACGTATTTCCACAACGAAGTTTTCTTCATCAGTAGCCGTCGCTAAACTAACTGTATTGGCAAAATTATGCTTTATATACCTAAACTATACACTAAAAATGATGTAATACTGGCTGATGCAATACTGTCTGATGCAATACTGCCTGATGCAATACTGTATGATGCAATATCCGGTGCCTCAGTATCGGATGTTGCAACACTGGATGATATAACACCGGATCACATAATTCAAGGACTATTGTGTCGGTGCATACGCCTAACCGGTTATAAGTAGAGAAATAAAAATAATGATTGAACACGTGACTTATTAAAGCTTTCACAAAATGTTTCATTTACTTCGAGATATTGAATTTATAAAAAGAAAAATATGAAATTTCAACACCTTGTATTTCTGAAACGGTTGACTTTTCAATATAAGTTTATTAAGAAAACTCAATTCATATTTTCCATTGATTCTCAAATTATTGAAGGTGAAATCTGGATCACCCTGTCCTGCATAAGTATTGCTGCTTTTCATTTGATTACAAAAGCCACAAGTAGCGCATATAGTTGACAACAGATTTCACAGTGGTGCTTTTTAAAGACTATTACTACATACATTTTAATTTTATTGTCTTGTTCTAAATATATACTTCAGTTATTTTACTCTTACTATTTTTATATAAAATTTTATCATGTTGATATTTTGGTTACATTATGTAGTGTCAACCTATAATTTATTGTAAGACAGAACTTGGTTATACAGTCAGATTATTTTGGATTACCAAAATGAAGCAAAGTAAACTGCTTCATAATTTATTGGATAAATGAACATTCATATAAAAGAACATGCTTAACTCAGAAAATTTGTTGATAATGTTTGCCTGTTGTAGATTCAAAACATTCGATTTGATAATACTTGTATTATTTTTATGTACTTATTGTGATTAAAAGTAGTTCGCCATCATTGTCTGGAGCTCATGTTGTTGAAGGGCCTTGGCCTCTTTAAGGATTGTCAAACCAGAACTGCATATGCCATGAGTATGCTTAATTTTACTTAGTTGTGTTAAAGTGCCTAAAATTTAAGTAAATCGTGTTTTTTTTAAATTTTTATCAACGATTTTTATTGCTGGAGTAAGAGGAATTCCCACAATGGAAGTTATGTCTAGGGTATGTCAACTTCTAGTCTGTCCGTTTGTGACTGAAACTCTGACTCCCTTATAAGCTCATGCATTAGTAAAAATAAAATAAAGGTGCTTACTGTTACTTTTTTTATTATTATTTGATCAGGTAAACTCCTCTAGTTTGTCTGCCTGGAACAGAAACCAGAGTTTCCATATACTTTGGTTTGTTTTGTTTACTGGTTACTTGACGAGGCCAACTTCTAGTTTGTCCATCTGGAAATAGAACCCAGAATCTTTCTAGACTCGTGCATTAGTAAATAATGCCATGAAGGTGCCTAACTTTGGTTCCTTGATTACTTAACTTTAGTTTGAAGTATGTACTTGAATTTGTATATATTGACAGTAGTCTCGTTCTTTCCACTTCACCCAAGGTTTTATATCATTTGAGCCGAATGTTGATCGTTGCACCCCAAATCATTCGATCAAGATTTCTCTAAATATAGTAAAAGCTTTACCTTACGGCATGTACAGGATGTCCCATTTTGGTTGCAATCGCTGGGTATTTCGGCTATTAGTAATGATAGAACCCTGCGGGTTTTGCGAACCTGACCTTTTTTTGTGAAACGAAAGATGTGGCAAACAAAATACTCATAGTCCTCTTAGTTTCCGAGTTACAGGCATACCTGAAAATATTGCATTTTAAGGTAACCCTTGTATTTCAGCTGTCTCACAACTTCTAAAGAAGGTAAAAACGAATCCGTTTGGAACTTTTTACGCACAATCTAGTAACGTGGCTAGTTTTTTTAAATATTACTGTTTTTGAAATATTGACCAATGTTTGGTTTTTTAAATAGGACATCTGTATATTTGTTGAGAAATTAGTTTGCACTTTCATAGGCTTCTCAAAAATATAGAACTATGGGTCTATTTGAATGAACAACGAAAAATATCCTAATTTTCATAATTCCCATTTAAAATTTTGGAGTAGGCCATGTAAAAAAATGCTGCTGTTTATTTATTTCTATATACGAACACTAAATCAAGAAAATTATTTAATAATAGCTATTTACAATATATCTATTACAAATTTTTCACAAAACAGTGCTACCTACCTAGATTTACGTAACAAAAGAAAATAACATGAATACATAATTATTATCTAATAAGCCTATCGGCAAAAACCAACATTCAGAATCGTAACATAAGCTCTGAAGTAATCTAGTAAATCAAATGAGCTGTTCAAAATGATTTGCATTTTGTTGTATGGTTAGGTTAGGTTTGAATGTGAGTGGGCCATACCAGTCCCTCCACCGCGACCATAAGGTCTATTGTGGCTCACGCCTAATGGTCTATATTTTACCCAACAAAGCCAGCCTCCTGCAGAGGTCGATAATCTTTGTGGGCGAAAGTTGATCAAGATCTTCCGGAGCAAGCTATGTCTTGCCAAAGAGCAGGTATCTAGTCCTGTCCGCCGCCGGACAGGAACACAGTACGTGCTCTGCTGTCTCGTCACTCTCCATACACAGCCGGCACTCAGTTTCGTGACCGACTCCAATTCAGTGCATGTGGTGATGCAAGCTGCAGTGTCCTTTATACAGGCCGACTAGAGTACTCAGTGTTTGTCTGTTTAGCTCTAAAAGTTTTTTAGCCCTTGACTCAGACAGGCCATTTATGAAGGCCTTAGAGTGGGCCAATCCTGGCAGATTTTGCCATTGCTGGATTGTCATTCTTTATTTCCAGGTCTTTAAGGTGTATTTTGCTGTGCATGCTGTTATCCCCAGCACCAGTTCTGGTCCGATAAAGTCCCTCTGGGCACCACTTCTAGCAAGGGCGTCGGCTGCAACATTGCCATCATGGTCCGAGTGACCTGGTATCCAGACTAGCGACACCTCATTACAGCTGCCCAGTTCGTTGAGGGCAGATTTACAACTCCATACCGTTTTTAAATTGCAATGGTAGAAACCAATAGCCTTTATTGCAGCTTGGCCATCTGTATATATCTTTATCGATTTGTGTGTGCACTGGTTTTTATATACTTTCCCTTGCGCACATCTCGATGGCATACACTTCTGCCTGGTGTATGGTTGCGTACTTGCCGAGGCTAGTTGATAGTATAGCATCGGTGTTGCCCCCATATGTGCCTGCTCCCATATTGGTTTTGAGGCCGTCAGCAGACCAGCAGAATTCGGCTCTCAATAGGTTCATCTGATTTCGTTCCCAGTCCTCCCTTTCCGGGAGGACAGTCTTGAAAGACAGATCCCTACTGATCTTTGTAGGCATCAAGTCAGAGACCATTCCCAGAATCCCATCACCCTCAATGTCATCGAGGAGTCCAGGCCTTCCCAGATTGATTTCCTTCAGCATGCTGTCGGCCGTTTGTTTTAATCTGTACGTTGTCCACCTCGCCACCCTCTCCCTTTGTTGTATACACACTTCACATGCTTTTCCTATTTGTTAAGAAATTAAGCCAAACAACGGGATGATTTTGTATGTAGCAAAAACTTTGCCTTATTGCCGTTCCTAAATCTTGAATGTTATCATAATGAACGTAATTTTATTCTCCAGATATCTCCATAGAGAGGAATCCAGTATAGATAAGTTTGGGGACCTAGAGGGCCATCTTATAGGTCCATTGGTTTCGATCCATTGATTTGGAAAGTTATTCTCCAGAAATAACCTCGCCAATTGTGCACAGCAGCCCCGTCCTCTTGAAATTTAATTTCGTTTACATGCCCTAAAGGAACATCATCGAGCAATTCAGGTATAGCTGTCTCAAAAATATCAATGTAGCGATTGGCAGTTAGGTTTCCCTCAAATATATAAAATTCCATATGTGTTCCTAATATGAAGCAAGACACATTTAGACCAAACCTGCACTGCTGCCTCCTGGGAAATACTTGGTGTTGGTTTTTCTGTGACCAGAATCTGCTATTGTACCTACTAAGTATACCAGAATTACTAAAATGAGCTTCGTATGAACATATAACCTTCATTGCAAAATCTCTAGCCATATCACATCTTTCCCGATACCAGTTGCAAAAGACTACCCGACATTGGGCATCCACAGGGTGTAGGTGCTCGACAATCCTAAATTTGTATGGGTGGTGTTTGTGTTTTCTTGGGATTTTTTTTACTTTAGCTGAAAACCAACTATTTATTTGTTAAAATACGTCTCAGATGCCGCTTCTACAATTTCATTACTCAAGATAAAACATATCGTATTTCTCAGAATGTTTGAATGTTTTGTTTACTGCTATAGTCACAAATAAACCTTCACACAATAGATACAAAAAAAAAAACAGCCAAATTTGAAAATGAAACACAAAATTTATATAATTAAGACAAGCAGTGACACAACTTAGAACAAATTTTGGGAGCTGTCACTAGCTTTTAAGTGCAATAACTACGCCAGTAGACTATGTAAACAGTTCTAAAAGGAGTCATTTTTACGTTTTTGACAAGTTGCCAGACAAGTGAAATACAAGGAGTACTTGAAAATGCAATATTATCAATATCGCACTGTAACTTGGAAACTAAGAGGACTATCACAATTTTGTCTGCAGCATCTTTCGTTTCACAAAAAAGGAGCTTAGGGTCGCAGATACCGCAAGTTTCTGTCTTACTAATAACCGAGATACCAAGCTATGGCAACCAAAATGGGACACCATGTACATGTTCTTTTGATAAATGGTGCTTTACATCTTTTTGTTGATTGGGAATATTGACTAATTGCGAAAGCTTTGAAGCAGAATTTGTCAAATGTACATTTAAAAATCATTATGAAAGTCTTCATGCCTATATGTAGTATGGAGGTTTCTCTAAATCAGATCAACCAAAATCAAAAAAAAAGTATGTCAAAATTGACACCATATTTAGTATAGTTTTATCAAATCAGAGTAACCAAAATGTCAACACAACAGTATGTCAAAATTGACAGTTTCCCCTAACATAGTTGAAGTGTATATTTGTGTTTTTTATTCAGTTTTTCATGTAAGAGTATCACTGTTTTTATACCAATGTTAGTTTTAAGGTTTATTATATTTATAGACTTCTAATATGTTACTGAATGCAATAAAAATATTCCTATTCTTTTAAGTAGATGTAATATTATTCTTGCCCTTTTGTTTAGTCATTAACTTTTGGAAAAGTGTTAGTGAAAGCATGTGTTAAGAAGTGGAAAAAGAACTGAAAAACGGACACTGAAAGGAAGGTAATATGTGGCAATATATATATTATGTATACATGTTTTTATTTTGTATCTGAGTTCCGTATATGTTGCACCCACTTATTTTTGTATACTTAATTTTAGGCTGTAGATAACTTATTTTTTCTATTTTTTAAATGTATTTAGTTACCTTCACTTTATGGGTAAAATGATTTTATGATAGTAGTGTATTATTTACAATCTTAAGTGATTTTTTAAAATAAAGTTTTTTATCTTTATTATTTTTGTTGTTTTCTTTTTATTTTGTTCAGTTGTTTAGGTTGTCGCACTATATTATTTATAATAGATCTGTTTTTATGTAATTTTCTTTCGTAAAACATCACTGAAACAACAGACATTACATTTTCATTACAATGGCAAGATTTTGTTCAAAGAATAATTGAATTTTATTTTGCAAATTTTAATTTACCATTTCTAGTTTGTTATCGCTGATGTATTTGTAGATAGTGCTGGTTTAGATTGTAGTTGGAATTAATGGTAATTTTTGAAATAGTATTTCAATTAGTAGTAAAATCATAATGGAAATAATCTCATATATTAAAGCAAGCTTAAAAGATGGTAGAGACTTGCCCTTGACCCAGGGTAGTACTATTATTTGACCTCACAGATACTGATGACATGGAATATGATAGGGTTAGCAGGGTACCCAGCGACCTGGAGAACCGGGAAAAATCAGGGAATTCGAAATACCCCCTAAAATGACAGGGAAGTTTGTGATTTTGCTCAAATGTCATGAAAATTATTCAGTAGACCTGCAAATTATATATTTGTAAAATTCCGTCACTAGCAGATTCATTGTTATTTTGATTTCATATATATTATCTAAATTACTTTCACGTAAATATTTTTCTACTACGGCTGTCGTTTGGTATATTAATTGAAACCGCCAATAAACGCAGCGCATGTTACATGCGCTGATATAAATATGGCGTCTTCTTCATTTGAAGCATGTCTAATTCATTCATGTCACTTCGAATGTACTTCCTTGAATGCGTAAAATGCAAAATACATTCTAGTTATTGGCGGCGTAGAGCTGCACTGTGAATGTGTTTATTTGATTTTATCCTTTATGACCATGTAACATGATGTTAAAGTTGGGGTGAAAATATTGGGCAGTTGTATATGGGTATTTATATCCTAATCGACAAGAGTTTTCTCTTTAATATCACAACGCATTGTGTATGATAGTTTAAAATAATTAGCACGGGTGGGAATATAGAAATCCACGATAAGCAGAGGCAGTACGTCAAAAATTCATATCATGAATATATAAGAATTCTTGATGAAAATCAGAAACAATGGTTGAGATACGCAAATCAGAAAAAATGAAACATATGGTACAGAGAAAAATATCGACTAGAAATGAGTAAAAAACACATTAAAGAAAATGCAAAATACGAAACTGAAGTTTTAAAATCTAAAATTACCACATTGAGAAAATATGTATGAATGATTCCTATTATCTTATCTCAATGTGGTGATTTCTCTTGGCCTTTTTTATAGTAAACATTTGAGATGTGAATTACTTACTTTATTTTGTTGAGTAAGAAGGAAGTGTTCTCATTCCAATGCTTGTGGCTCACTTAGATTAAAATGAGTGACACTTGTTAAGTAGTTACTGCAAAAATGTGTAATAAACTCAAGTCATTCAAGAGGGAGAAGGTTATCACTTTTCTGTATTATTTTAACAGAATTAGACATATTTGTGTTTTTGATAATGTATGTGTCTTTAAAAGTTTTTTGTTCAAAACTTTTATTTATTTTTGCTGAAAAAAAGTATTCAGAGATGTGTGTCGTTCATGAAAATATCTCCCAAGGGGCCTGGAAATGTCAGGGAATTTGATTTTTGATATCTGCTGGGTGCCCTGGGTCAGTATTTGATCTAAATGTTGGTAATTGCCTCTTGAGCTAGCTGTCTGTGAACCAAGCAGCAGCCTGGAGAAAATCAAGGAACTAGCAGCCTTGTCTTTTTTATCGAGGTTACAGCTCTGAAGCAGTTCCATAGGCTGGCCACCAGTCAGTACCGAACCCATTGTTAGGCTGGCACATTGGCTGACGGGAAATTCTGAGGCACTAGTTCAACCAGGACGTCATCATTTAACCTCACAGATACTGATGCCATGGAATATGATAGGGTCAGTATTTGATTTAAATGCCGGTAATTGCCAGTTGAGATAGCTGTCTGCAAACCAAGCAGCAACCCGGAGGAAATCCAGGAACTGGCAGCCTTGTCTCTTTTTCATCAAGGTTACAGCTCTGAAACAGTTCCGTAGGCTGGCCACCAGTCAGTACAGTGGCCCGAATCAATTGATAGCGCTTTAGGAGACTGGCACATTGGCTGATTGAAAATTCTGAGGCACCGGTCGACAAGGATGCGCCTGTATGGGGTCTTAACCTGTGTTTTGAGAGGGCACTGCTAAGGTCACGGCCCCCTGAGAGAGCTGTCTAGAATCTGGATAAAATCTGCATAAACTGTTTGCCTGGATACAAGTCGCCCAACCAAATAAAAGTCTTCAAAACCAGGCACATGACAAAGACCAGAAGAGGGCAATGTTCTTTTTGTTTTAAGCATTTAAAGTGTTTTACTGTGATTTTTATTTACTTGTTAAGAACTTTATCTGTTTCTTACTATGATGAACTAAATTGATTGTTTCTTTACGCTATAGACAGGGTTCCCATTTGTCTGGAAAACCGAGAAAACTATGAAAACTCAGGGAATTTGAAGAAGAAAAATCAGGGAAAAATTGACTAAGAGTGGGAATTTTTGTCCCTGTCAGGGAAAAACGATTTGTTTCGTTGTTATGATAAATATTTGAAACAATGTGTTAGCTTTTTGAGAAATTCTGAACCATTTATTTAATGATTTCTTTTTCCACAAAACCAGAGTAATTGTTTTTTTTTAATTATGTGTTCATTGGTCGCTTTGTATTTGAAATGCGGAAATATGTTTTCCGCCATGACGCCAAGACCTACTGTATTCTGTAGTAGTGTGTTACACATTTTGGGGCTAAATTGTAGAAGATCAAAGTCAGGGATTTAGATTCTGGTATGTCAGGGAAAAGTTAGGGAAATTGATATGCTGTTTTTAGTGGGAACCCTGATAGATAATTCATAGTTTCCTTTTTTGGCTTCATCAAATTCTTATAAGGCAATTCAGGTTATTCTCTTCTTTTCAAGAGGTTTCCATGAATTTCTTTTCAAATTATGGCTATGTTTAACCCGTGAAACCATTCCATATTAGAAATTAATATAGACTTTTATTTTGGTTTTGTGAATCTCTCGTGCCTTAAAACTTTTCTAATATTCTCTTAGTATTGCAAAGATTGGCAGGAAACTATGAAGGAGTAATTAAGTAAACAGTTATTATCATTCATTAATAGTGTGCCTGCTTACTGCTGTGATGGTTGTTTATTTTGAAAAGATCTAAACTAAAACATATATTTGTGTACAATAAATAATTGGTTTTTTGTTTTTGTAATAAATATGAACTTCGTTGTACATTTTGACATTAAGACATAAGTAAAAATTATAAAAGACCTCGTTAATTCAGAAAAAATAAACTGTACCTCATCGAAAAAGGTGTTGCTTGTAATCGGGAACATTTTGGGCAGTATATCACCTTTGCAGGATTCGCCAAATCCAGAAAAGCGAAGTATTCTAACCGCTGTTTTGTAGTTGGAACAGTTTCCACTTCAGTAACTCCACCCCACAAAAGTATGCCATACGTAGCAGCACTATCGATGCTAGTGTAGTATAATATTTTTGCAACATCATTATTACTGTGTGTCACAGAACGAATAACGTCCTTCCAAGTTTACCACTCAAGATCTCCAGATGGGACTTCCACACATTTTTTTTTGAAAAATCCTAAACAGTCGTGACTTTTATACGTTGAGATGAGCAGCAAACCAGTCTTCTGTTCGTTCATTTTCAAGCAATTTGCACTGGACCACTCTCTTGCATCCGTCAAAGTCGAAGTTATGGCCTGCTTAATTACAGTTTTTCTTTATACTTAAAAATGTAGTCATCAGCAAAAAGACAAATGCTGTCCACAGAGACATGTGTAAGTGATTTATATAAACCAGGAACAGGACTGGACCGAGCATTGATCCCTGAGGTACTTCAAACTTGGTTTCATACCTGCTATTAAGGTACCTTCTATCCTGAGATGATTAATTTTAGAAGGATCGAAAAACGAAATATCACTGACACATTTTGTGGCCATCATGTATCATTTTCTTCCATGTCCACTAGCAAATCAAAATGAAAACCAACCCTAAATGATTGGTTTCTACAAAGTTAGTTGTATGCTATACAAGCTCTTCCACTGTACAGTCGGTCTGGAAATTTATCATTTAGGTACTCATCATTTAAATCAGCACCCCCCAACAAGTAGGATGCAATTTTTCTCGCAGCTGTAAATTCATTCCTATTATTTCTTCTTGTTCCCCTTACTGGAGTAATGTGTTTTTATTTAGCCTTCTATCTTTCAATCATTGTCCACTATCCCACACCCTTTCTAGCACATGTAGGTTTTTTTTTTGTTCATAAAAGGCGAAATTGGTGCCAGAGAAAAAAACCAGCATTTGTGATGCTAGAGAAAAAGTCTTTACGTTCTTATTTAGTATGGAATGGTTTCACCACAACAATCAGTGAGTTTCTACTTTCTATATTTCATGTAGCTTTTAATTAAAAACTATTATTTTTGGAACAAGTCATAGTAAGTCTCAATTGAAAAGTGAAAGTTATGAGAATATTTTAAGTGGCTATAAAAGAGAAAGTAGGGCTATTTTCTTGTTCATAAAAGGTGAAATCGGTGGCACATAAAAAAGCAACATTTTTGATGCCAGAGAAAAAGTCTACGTCCTTATTTAGTATGAAATGGTTGCACCACAACAATCACTGAGTTGCTGCTTTCTATATTTCATATACCTAGCTTTCAATTAAAAAAGAAAGAGTTGTAAGAAGTCATAGTTTAAGTCTCAGTTGAAAAATTAAACTTACGATGGGATTTTAAGTGGTGATAAAAGAGAAACATTTGACGGTCGGACGTTTGGGCAGAATCATTTGCAGAAATTGTCTCATGCATTAATAAAAAGTAAGCTCGCTTCTATGACATTCTGCAAAAATGAGATAAAAAGCAAATAAGGTATTATTATTGTTAGCAGGAATTTTATAAGCAATACAATATACAAGGTTGGATCAAACAAACTAAACTTTTCGGAGAAAATATCGTTTGGCGTGGGTGTCAACGGTCTCTTTGGATGCATGCGGTGGTATGGCTTACGATGTCTGAGTGAAAGGTTCATTTCTCGGTTGCGTAACACATCGTAATTAAATTTCTCGACCGAGGAGGCATGACACCAACCGAAATTTTGCAAAGATTGACAGCATAGTTTGGGAATTAGAGCGTCCTGTGTTTGTCTGATACAAGTACAGAAAATGTCGTGAAGGGGCCCATAATGAAAGCCACGATCGTCGTTCACGGAGGAGCACTATGGTAGACAACAGGCAGACCATTCGTTACCTTATTGTCAACTACCGACCTTTGATGGTTTCCAAAATTTCTGTGCAGGTCGGAATAAGTTACAGAAGCACTCAAGACATTATCACAAAAGCCCCTGGGGTTCCGTAAAATCTCTGCCTGATGGGTTCCTTCTCTTTTGAGCGCAGAACAAGTTTCCACGTCAGCACATCTGTGAGGGGCTTTCAGTATGATTTGGAGAAGATGGGAAGTAGTGCCGGCCCGAGGCAAGTTTCAAGATGGAGCGAGATCCAATTTTGGCGCCCCTCCTTGCTTGCTTGCGCCAGCAGTTGCTGTAACTGTGGCAGGGTAGATTGGGGACACTCACTGGCGCTTATCAACATATAAGCAGCCTATTTTGTTTTTTCTTTATTTTTCTTTACTTCTGAGGCGCCTGACCGGCGCCTCCTGGTACTTTACGCACAGAGTGGCCGCTTCGTTCGCCCTATAGTATGGCCGGCACTATGGGGAAGCATTTTTAAATTGCGTCAAAACCTGTGATGAAACGTAGGTACATCACTACACGCCCAAGTCGAAACAAGTCAGTATGGAGTGGCGAGGAAAAAATAAGGCAGCTCTATTAAAGGAAAAGACTCTGCTGTCGACTGGTAAGGTACTTGCGACTGTACGCACATTGCTTTCTTGCACGAATGTCGCACCATCAATGCGGCATACTACAGTGACTTCGTTCGCCCTATAGTAAGGCCGGCACTGTGGGGAAGCATTTTTAAACTGCGTTATAACCTGTGATAAAACGTGGGTGCAACACTACCTGCCTGAGGCGAAACAAATCAGTATGGAGTGGCGAGGAAATAATAAGACAACTCAATTAAAGGCTAAGACTCTGATGTCGATTGGTAAGGTACTTGCGACTGTATGCACATTGCTTTTTTGCACGATCGTCGCACCATCAATGCGGCGTATTACAGTGACTTTTTGCATCAGGTTAGACTTGCTTATCACCGCAAAGATGTGGCTGACCAATGCAGACGTAAATTTGTCTTGGCCAGGTATGGCATCGCTCACACACCAAACATTGGACACCACTACAATCCTGACCTATCTCACTGCGATTCTCATTTATTTAGGCCACTATCAAGCGTTGGGAGGCAATCAGTTCTCTTACAACGACGGAGTAGAGCTTTTTGTGCGCTACTGATATAACCTGCTTCATTTCATGACTATGGCATTACAAAGCTTCCAGTACCCTGCGAAAAATGCAGCTGCAAAAGAGGAGGTTACATAGAAGAACAATACAACTTTTTTTTGTGTGTGTACCAAATAGAATAATTACAAAAAAAAGTCTCGTTTATATTTGATCCACTCTCGTTGAACCTAGAACAGAACTTTGCTTGAATGTAAAATGTAATATTAAATATGCACGAAACATAGTAACTTTTATCTGTAAAAACATTATGATTTTCTGTAAATTTTCACCTGAAAAAAATTTAAGAAAGTAGTCTGCTATTTCAGTGATTTTTAAACTATACATCATTAAATTCTATAACAGTACTATACCCTATTAATTTTCAGATTCACACATAACGCAAAAACTGTTGACCCCTAAGATTGAAGTCGAAGAACTCAACCCCTATGAAAACGACGAGCACCCTCAAGGAACACCTTCCGATAACTTGAACAACAACAACAACACAACACCTTCGACAAGTTCAGCCGCAGTGCCCAACTCAAATGCAATGTCAGCTCCGTCCGGTAGGCAGCCCACTAAGAGAAGAGCTAGACGCCGAGCCACTTCACAAAGCCAAGATCCTGCAGAGCAGCTAACCGAAATGTCTGTAAGAGGTTTGAATCTTTTCAGGTATGCTTCCGTCAACGAAGGAGTCTACCATTGTACAGAGTGCGCAAAAGTAGACGTTCAGAAAACATTTAAAAACAAATACAGTTTTCAACGGCACGCTTTCTTGTACCATGAAGGACACCAGCGAAAGGTGTTCCCTTGTCCTGTCTGCCAGAAAGAATTCTCCAGACCCGACAAGATGAAGAATCACATGAAAACGGTGCATGATTGTTTCATGCCGAAAGATGTCGTCTTCCCTCCAATGGGGTTTTTTCCAATCCCATGAAAACCTAGATTTTATAATTATGCGCGGGCACGCAACAATCAAAAAATTAAAGAATTGATTTCGACAATGGTGCTATTTAGAAACTGACTCACGAGAGGAAGACCAAAAGGTTAATTCTGTTTATTTCACTGAAAATGTATCATTATCATTCAAGTGCCTTGGAATGCATAAATGATTTACATATTTACATATAAAGATTAAAAGAATAGGAATGTCAGAAATACTATAAAATTTACTAACGTTTTATTTTACTTAGTATTTTCTAGAATATGCTCTATATAATTGTTTTGGTGATGTAAGATTTTAGGTTAGATTCACTTTTGTGGGTATATGGCTATAGCGGCAGTAAATGTTCATTAATTCTACACTACTACAAGAAGATTGTAAGACAAAGTAAAGTTGAAGAAGTTAGTGTTTTATTGTTAAACTATTTGAAAATGGAAACATCAGGTTTAATCATATTTCCAAATATATATATATATATATATATATATATATATATATATATATATATATATATATATATATATATATATATATATATATATATATATATATATATAAATATATATAGACGTTGTGACGTTCAGAAATTACAGGTCTAATAATTATTATTTGCTAAATTGCCCATTCTCACTGCTTCCCGAGACTAACATCCATCTGCAGTCTTCACAACTGATTAAGAGTGCAATACACATGTTTAGTCTCTGTTTTCTAATGCTAAAACATATCTAAAGCCTCAAAAAGCAATAAGATACTATCTTAAATAACGAAGCTGAGGACAATTTTTTTCTTTTAGACTTCTATTCCTAAAGCTGGATTTTGCTCAAATCATTCTGTGGGGATAATTGTGTTACAGAGTTTCTAAATTTGTAGTTGATGATTTAAATTTACAAGCTCCAAGCTTCATGAAAGGGCATGGGCCCATCTATAATTTCAGGCAAAATATGTGTAGTACCTCATCCATAGTTCACATAGCCCCACAAAAGGCTATCCACCCATCCATAATTTCAGGGATAGTTTGAAGGATTAACGTCAAATATGTGTCGTTCGTTATTCATAGTTCACACGCCCCACAAAAAGATATGGACCCATAGGTAATTTGATGGACAGTTTTAAGTAAAAACCTGAAATATGAGTAGTTCTTCATTCACTGTTGACAAGTGTCACATGATGTTATGGGTCCATGGATACTTTTAATGACAGTTTGAAGGATCGCTCAAATATATGTAGTTCTTCATTCAGAGTTCATTATTTCCGCAAGAGGTTATGAGCACATATTGAGGCTACGGGTGCAACAGTTGACTAACTCAAATTATGACAAATGGCAGGAAATAGGTTTTAACAAACGGCAAAAATTGTCTTATCTGTAGTAATCTAATTTGAACAAATTTTACTTTAAATCAGTTTGGGTTTGTAAAAGTTGACTTAAAGTAAATTAAAAATGTTCAAAATTATGGGATGAACTCTTATTCTCTAGATTTTTGAATGTGGGTTAGTCCACTCTGTTTTTATAAGATTTCAATTATATATATTTTGGTAATTAACTACTCCATAATATTACAAATATTTTATTTCACGTAATTCTTACAAGAAAAAAGAACAAAATGACAATACTTGAACAATAGTTTGTTTTATACTTAATTCTAGTCATCATCGGATGGCCCAATTAGTTCTCGACCAGTTGCTTGAACTGACAATTTAATATTTTTATAAAAATTGTGATGTATGGGGGGAATAAGTTCCAGTAGCTCAGTGAGATTTTTATTTTATTTGATCATTTATGATATTGGCAGTAGGATATAACAATGGAAGTTCAATTTGGTTTGAAGTTGAATTTCTTTTACTTATATCAACTATGTCAAATTAAATGTCTTCTTTGTTTGAATGTTTATATTGAATCGTATAAGGTGATTCTTTTCTGAACCCCAACCATTGCATTTTAAGGCACTCCACCTTGCTTTTGGCTTCAGAAATTTTTCTGTTGGTTATGATACCTTCAAGTAGTTTAGTGGAAATAAAATCAGACTTTCTTATATCACCGTAAAGAGGTTTCTATTCCTAGCATTTTTGATTACTGTTTGCCAGTCTTTAGGTAGAAAAATAAGGATGAATTTTTTTCCATTTCAATTAGTCCGAAATCTTGATCGCAAGGTAAGTATGAATGGCCACTGACCAAAGATTGGTGGTTTATCTCTTCCACGTTAAAATGGAGATGCAGTGATGTAGTTACATGACAGTGACAGCTTTATGTTGCGGTTTTGACCTCCGCACTGGCCAGAATACATGGTAAGGCTTTTGAGGTCACGAAATTTTTTATGCAATAGAAAAGACAAGAGCCCACCTCTTGAGGACCTCTCGAGTCAACTGTTTCATCCCACACAAACATAAATGAGTTATCAGTGCCCATATCATGAATATTGAAGCAGTATGTCCATAACTGTCTTTTTTAATAAACAATTCTAGTACTTAATACAGGTGTAGGTAGGGTTTTCGTTAAGTTACAGCAAATCGCGGATGCTTCTTCCCTTTTTGCCAGAGTAGTGTCATTTTTTAAACCACCTCTAGCACTCTGGGCCTTTGATGTAGGTATTTTTCAAATTCAAGTTGTTGTTTTCTCGTTTCTCATCTGCAGCTTTTATCTGAATGTTGTCACACTTCTTACAAGAGTCTGTGATTGGAGGGTGGGAGTGCAAGTTAAACTCCTTATTGAAGATTTCTCGAAACATAAAATAGCACAAAGGGTTCCTTTCTCACTTCTCATCGTTATACAACTGGTACATCTTACTGACGCTTAAATCCGGTGAAAGATATGTTCTATGGTTACTTTTTTCTCTAGCATAATGAGATTCATAGTATGGAAATTTATCGATAAATGCCTATTAACCTCATTTTTCTTTTTGATGGTTGTTTTATTGTGTGTGGGGGATGCTTCCCACGTCTGTCGCATGGCAGTGGTGTTCCAACTGATTTATTCTTCAGCATATTTGCCCAGTAGAAATTTGGAAAACAGCTTGAAAAAATGGCTTGCATATCTTGTGTTCTACTCCATTTTCATCAGGTAGATAATAAATTCAGTTTTCTGTCTAAGAGGATCTTGATTTTGGGTGTATGTACATAATTTATTCACAACTTTAACCAAGGAAAACAAATAAGAAGTTTGCAAATCAAAGCTTTCTATGGCATAAAAATTTGTAAGCAGTCCCATTTGACGTTCATTGGGAATCAAAACCGAGCATCCACATTTACAAGTACATGCAAACGGCTTGAAAGATTTTGGAGGAATAATTTTCCCGTATTTTGTTTTGTATTCTTGTCCAGCATATCTTCGCCTTTTATTAACGTTTCTTTTCCAATATTTTAGATTACGAACTCACTTTTTTGGTTTTAAAATTCTGGATGTTGTTACTTCAGTTTCTTCAGGTTCCTGTCCTTCATGTGTGCTTTCTTGGTCCTCTTCACTTTCAGTGTTCGCTCTTTCTTCTTCAGATGGCAAGAACTCTGGTCTAGAATCCTCAAATGGATCTGGTTCTGATGTATCTGTAATAAAGATGTATAATTTTTAATAAAAGCATTTCTTATAGCGTAGGTCAAAAAATTGTAAGAATAGTCAGTTTCTGCATATAGACCATATTCCTTTGTGCAATAGTGGACCAACCACCAAAACTTAGAAAACATGTTAAACAAACTATTTTATTGTTTCACAAATATTATTGGTCTAATATAATCACTATTGGGGCATGCCGTAATGACACAAATTGTCATTATTGACTATTGACGTTTCTTTAGTTATAACTCGATAAACCTAACCTCCTACCTGTTTTAAAATCACGGCTTTTGTTTCTCTGTGCTAAACAATAAATTGAATCACGAAACCAGTACTTATCTTCAATTCTTGTAACATCCATTTCACTAAAAATGTAGCCACTGAATAATATATAATGAAAAAT
Source organism: Tillus elongatus (assembly GCA_964006375.1). NCBI lineage: Eukaryota > Metazoa > Arthropoda > Insecta > Coleoptera > Cleridae > Tillus > Tillus elongatus. The sequence goes on from OZ023265.1 coordinate 27,924,394, forward strand.
ATACACAAATTGCTCAACTATTAATGAAAAACAACATAACATACACACCAAGATTTGAGCGACACAGTGGACTAACTGATTTGGTCCACTTTGCTTCTATAAGTTCGCAAATAATATAAAATGCCAAACGTAGTAAAGTGCCGCCACCTAGTAAAGCTAAGCATAAAGTTGTTTGATCCACTTTGCAGTTAATAGATACCAATTTAACGGTTTGAAATCTGCATTAAAAAGAAAATCACATTTTTGTGGGTTAGTCCACTATTGCGCTCGTAGCCTCATTTAATTTCTGCTACAGTCTGAAGGAGAAATTTCAAATATGTGTACCTAGTTACTCATTTAGAGTTCTCAAGCTCCACAAGATCATGGGCTAATGTATAATTTCAGGGGAATTTAGAGTTCAGAAGCCCTTTAAGAGGTTATGGGTCTATATATAATTTTAGGGATAGTTTGGAGGAGAAACTTTAAATATGTGTTCTTACTCATTCACAGTTCACAAGCCCACAATATGTTCTAGGCCCATAGATAATTCTAAGGGTATTTTGCAGGACAAACTTCAAATGTTTGTCGTTTTCCATTCACAGTATACAAGTCCCTCATAAGAGGTAATAGGCCCGTAGATAATTTTAGGGACAGTTTGAAGGAGAAAGTTGAAATATGTGTAGTCCTTCATTCATAGTTCACAAGCCCCACATGAAGCTATAGGCCCATAGATAATTGTAGAGGCATTTTGAAGGAGAAACAGTTCACATACAAGAGGTTATGGGCCCTTAAATAATTTCAGTGGCAGTTTGAAGATAAAACTGCCCGTATAATTTTATAGTGACGCAACTGTTTACTTGCCTGGACAGGAATAGCCGAAAATGCCTACTTAAATGAAATCTAACGTAAAATTTTACATTGCTATAACAATACTCTTATATTCTAACATATCAGATTATTATATTTTTGTTAATTCGAACTGGTGTAGGGAACGTAACTAAATAACAGAAAATGAGATTTAAGACAATATTTTATTATAATTTGGGAGGCTTTCTGTTCAAATCTCAACTATCTTTTGGGTATATTGCAAGTGAAGTTGAAAACAAAAATGTTTGGGATTTATATGTTATATCGTATTCTATGGATCTTATTAAATGCTGATTTTATGACACTTAATACAATTTAATATAAAGAAACTATATATAAATATAATAAAAATTTAGTACAGTATGAATATAATTGAAAGATTTTCAGAAATTTCATAGCCAGTAACTTTAAGACATTCTCTTTGTTATTAAAAAAAAACACGCATAGTCCGCATATTAACTTACTAGAAGCACTGATCCAACAGCTGCTAACAAAATCATATTTCAGTAGAAGGTTCTAAAATAAGAAGCATGTATCACAGGAAAAAAAAGACTTCAATGGTTTTCATTTTTTATTTTAATTGAGCTAATCACTGCAAAACACTGGCCACTAAGATTGCTATATATATATATATATATATATATATATATATATATATATATATATATATATATATATATATATATATATATATATATATATATATATATATATATATATATATATATATATATATATATATATATATATATATATATATAGTTCAGTTTTTGTGTCAAATTTTCTATTTTTGCAGTGATATATTTTTTTGGGAAGAAGAAGAAAACTAGTAAGTCTTATTTTATGCCTTGCTATGGTGATAGCAACTGTCTGGGGAAATTAAGGTACCGAAAACATAACTATATCTCAGATGTCTAGCTGCCGATGAGAACCAATTTGCTTTTGTGATTTTCTGGATAAAACATATTTCTGATTTCTAATTTAAAAATTTCCTTAGTAGCTAATTTGTGTGAGAAAAAAATCCTTAAAAAAATCCTTTTAGAGAGGTATTGTTAAAGCCCCCAAAGGTACATGAAAATGTATCTACATGAATACTCCATTGATTACATAACTTACACGTATTCTACAAGGGAGAAAACTGCAGCAAATTACTGTGAGGTCCAACCATCCAAAGTATACTAACTCCACGGCCATTAAACCTAGGAACATCCAATGGTAAAGCAGAGAGAAGCACAGAAGAGTCAAGAATGTTATTTAGCAGCTTGTAACGAGGCTTTGATTTGCAGAGTTAATTACTTAATAAGACGGGTCAACGGGTTTATTAAAACGGTCTCGAGCGCCAGATTTAAAAAAAGGTACGTACACTCCCTGCGAGGATGTCTGCGACCTCCTTACGAGGCTCTGACTACAGGTGTGATCAGAGTGCCTGGATAGCTCTGTGGAGAGGGTCCGGTAGCCTTTAGAATGACAGGCCGCTTCGTTACCTCCGAGGTTGCAGGCTTTAATCGCTTCCTCAGCAATATTCTGACCTTCTGGATATCTGTATGGGTGTAGCAGATTTGTTTATGTGGGTATCATAGACAAAGTGTATCTGTTTTATACTATAGATTACATAATGATGCACTATGATTCAAAAGTATTTATAATACTGGTAATAATTATTACACTATATTAATATTGGAAAAAAATTGTGACAGGCCAACAAAGCAAAATACTCCCCACCGATGGAAAAAAACCCGATGTCAAGTAATCCCGGATTTTATTTTCCTTTTAGAGGAGAACGAACATTGGTACACCATCCGAACTTACGTGGCTTTACCCGGGAAATGCGACGAGGAATCTCCTGCGCCCAGTGGACTATGACTCGTAGATGCAGATAACAAGTTGATCATTTGTCATAAAATGACAAATAAATAGGTGTTATCTATCTGGTCGAAATCGGTACTGCGGGGTCAAAGTACCTCGGCACCAGGGGTGTCGAGAATAAATTGGAATGAGTAGGACGACGCCTTGCAAGAAGGCTATGTTACATACTAACCTGACCTAAGCCTGCTTGTGTTACTACAGCTTCCAAGCCAGGGTCAAACTAGAACGGCCGTGTGAAGTCTACCTGAAAAATCTGTGTCAACTAGAGCATCATTTTCCAAATGATTGACACCACACTAGCAACATTTAACTGGGATATGGATCAGAAGGAACCTTAATTCTGACCCACGATCTCGACGCCGACAGAGAGACACCCCATTCAAAAAATATGAAAATTCGCTATATAAATACCAAGATCTAAGAGATTCTTACCTTGACTGTATTTGGAAAGATTCTAACGCCGTGAGATATTCTACATGGAAACGAGAGGGACAGACAAGAATTTACTTCGCTTATACACCAGGATTTTCTCTAAACTTAAGTTAACACTGAGATCGACTTAAATTTCAACCTCACTGAGCCAAGAAGAGCTCTTTCCGATACCCGCCGTTCTTAAATATCGACTTCCGGCTACACATCAAAATTTTAATCGATGGTAGATACCTTACCGCTGTCTTGTGCAGACATGTTTTTAATATATAAAAAAAGAATTCGAAATGCGTACCTGGTAAAAATATTATTGATAAATACATATATTGCCTGCGAAAAATATTACTTAAAAAATAATTTGTATTAAATCTATTTTCAAGCAGACTCCTCTTAGCATCTACAGCTGTTCCGAAAGTAGCTACTTAACTACAAGCGTATAAAGGAAGAGCAGCATATACCGGCTGCGCCTGGCAGCGAGCAATTAATAACCTGTCATGGACAACAAGAGACTATGGGGATAGACAATTTCAGGATAGGTGCCTCTCCGTTCAAACATGAATTACTTAAAAAATCTTCGCTGCACCCTCTCAAGGTTTGACTCATGCGTGTTAGTTAGGCGACCCTACAATTGATACATACTCAAGTTTACTTCTGACCAGAGAATCAAAAAGCACCTCCAGCACTTGTGTGTCAACAAAATCTCTGGTAGATGTTATTACAAATCCTAAGATTCGGAGTAATGCTGTTACCGAACGCTCGATATGCAAATTAAAATTAAGTTTGCTATCAAAGGAAACGGCGAGGTCGCTGAAGACAGGTTTCCTCATCAAAGGAGTATCTTGTAGAGAATAATCCTCAAAAATAGAAAGCCGACTGTAAGGAACAACCCAGCACTTATCTACATTGAGGTTTAAACAATTATAAGAACACCAATTAATAATATCTGCAAGATTTCTTTACAGACAAATACAGTCATGTATAGAATTAATCGATGAGTAAATTTTCAAGTCACCAGCATAAAGAAGACTTTGAACATTAAACAACTGCACAATGTCATTAATAAAAATGTTGAAAAAGACAGGCCCAAGAACCGAACCTTGAGGCACGCCACAAATGACGAATCGTTATAAGATTTTCAAATTATGTCGCTTGTATGTATATTTTTTCTAAAGTCTCTGTGTGGTTTCAGTTTTTAGAATTTTATAGTAGATTTAAAATAAAGTTAAATAAGTTACCAATATATAGTAAGTTAAAGAATCTTATGTATTTAAAATATTTTAGATGGTAAAAATGAGCATCTGCAAAATATTTTATTCAATTACATGCAAAATTTGTTAAAAACCTTCAGCAGGTCTCGCATGGTCAGTAATATCGACTGTATATCAAAATACTGTCAATATTGCCGACCACGTTAGGGCAAATATTGCGACAGATTATCAGTACGTTGATGATGTTTTCGTGTTCCTAAAAGTATTTGAGTGGAACCAAAATACAGGTGAAAATACTGATGAAATACACATGGACTCAACGTTCCTGTGTCGTCACCAATAGAGGCGGTAATAAATAATAAAGGAGATGTTGATTATATTAGTACGAGAAGGGAATGTTGGGAATCTTTAGATGGTAGAAGAAATGGTAAAAATCTAAATCCGTATGGTCGTCAAGATTTAAGGTCTATAATTTACAAAATTCAATATCCAGTATTTTTCAAGGAAACCGTTTATAATTTATGTCATTTTATACAGCACAAATCGTACTGGACTTATTGCATCAAACATACCGTAAAATTTAACAGCGAAACACACCTTACAGATCTGGGCAGATGGAAAGACAATCGAACAATGGTAAAATCTGCCACTCTAAGGTCCTCATCAATGGCCTGTCATAGTCAAGCGCCAATAAACTTCTAGAGTTAAAGAGGCAACCACTGAGAACTCTGGTTGGCCTGTATACAGGACACTGCCACTTGCATTGGCACATGCTTGGACGAGAAACCTGGTGCCGGCTGTGTATGGAGAATGATGAAACAGCAGATCACGTGCTATGTTCCTGTTCGGATGCAGGCAGGACAAGACACTTGCTCTTTTGCTAGACCCAACTAGTACCAGAAGATCTGGAACAACATGCGCCCACAAAAATTATCAACCTCTGCAAGAGGGTGGATTTGATGGGTGAGATATAGGACAATTCGGTGTCAGCCACAATAGACATTGAGGCTGCAGTGGAGGGACTGTTACGGCCCATTCACAACGTAACCTAACATAACCTACTTTCAAATTTTGGACAATAAAGAATAGTATGGTATAGGCTCACCTGTACCTGAAAATGAACAAGAAGAAACAATAAATCAATTGTAAAAAAATATTGAAGCTTACAAAAATGAAACAAAAAGTTTTCTATGTGTAGATACATTTAGATGGAAAGAAAATGTATGTAAAAATAAGTCAAATTGTGATAATCTCTTTCTACGTGCTGAATTGTTATGTAATAAACACCTAAAACAAAACCATTGTAATGGACGAGAAACATATCGTGATAGTTTGAAAGATTTCTTCTTTAAAAATCTGTGGCTACTGAAAGGAAACTTGAGACTGGTTTGCAATCATAACCGTTCAACCTTATAAGTCAACGCCACATTGAAAATTTGTTATTAGTCAATGCCAGCTTTGTTAAACATTATGCTAAAGTATTCAGATCAAAATAAACAAAGAAAGGGATATTTATTTATTTATCTATTTATTTAATAGACCATTCAACAGCACGAAGCCAACTTAAGGATAGAGACCTACAAGCCATATAAAACAATACATATTATATTACATCATACTAAGTACAGAAACAAATCTTAATGGGAGAGACAGAACAGAATATATCCAGCTATCCTGCAAGTTGTACTAATTTCTACTAGAGGTGTGTGAAGAATCGAAATTTCGAACCGAACTCCAACCGAACCTTCCGTTCAAAAATCGGTTCGCACTAGCATTGTTTAAGTAGTTCGAAGTTCGAAATATGCAATTCCCCAAAATAGTTTGAACTTAGTTGCTCAAAAATACTTCGAAATTTAACTTTACAGGCATTGAATGCTACCAAATTTAGCGAAGTTGCGGCCCCGTTAACTCCATAGCGGCCCTTTAAACTCGTCAGTCTCATTGAGTTGATTTTTTAGTGTAATTTTAGGAGATTTCACTCATGCATATTTTTGACAGTTGGTGGGACACATTGAGATATGACTGAGTCATTAAATTTACAGAATTTATGAGGATAATTGCAGATTGCCTTTGGAAAACACCGGTTTCGTCATGCTTTATTTCACAATGAGCCAAAACAGTTAAATATTCATAATCAGGAGACAGTTCAAATTTTAAGTGGTTATTTTATACCTATCATGCTCACTTTCAACCCTCTCAATCTGTTTGCTAAAACTGCCTAGACAATACCAAACAAGAACATATTTATAATTGAGCTTATCTACAGATCTATCAATCTAAAAAAGTTTAAAATATTTTTTGTTTTTGTATTTTTCATTTAATGTTGACATCTCCACAACGATCAGCACCAGAAGGCAATCAATCAACCTGCAGGATTGTTATAATACTGCACCTCTGTCAAACGTCTTATGTCGTAAAAGGGCAATTGATATTCAAGGTCGCAGCTTGGCAGCCAAATTCAAATGTGGCTCGTGATGCTCATCTGTGTTCAAGGCATTAAAGAAAAAAAAAGAGTAATTTAAAGAAAAAGCGAAGTAATGCAAACAAATTTTTTTCTGTAAAACTGATAATACCGCTCTTAAGAACACTGTTCTGAAATTTTGAAACAAAAATTGTAATTTGTGATTGTCTCAGTTTTCCTGAATATTTGACGCAATAGGTGCTGAATCAACACACCATAAATAAGAAAACTAAAACATTATTTATTACTATTCGTTATTAGTTTCACCAATTTTAAGGTACTTTTTGTTATCAGAATTGTTGCAACTACAGAATAAATAACTTATATAATTTCTGTGACCCATTTATAAGAAATAGACAGAAAAAATTCTCATAAAATCAACATTTTTATGATCATCCTTCAAAAAACTAAGCGCAATCAAAATTATACTGTGATATAGTTGTTAGTGAAAATTTTTAATTTTTTAACCAAATTCTTTGCTTGCAATAAAATTTTTATATAAAACGTTGAGCATTCAAATATTTTTTTCTTATGTTATTCTAGTCTCTTATTCTGCTTGTTCTTTTGTATAAATTTTATTACATAGTTGTTATATCTTCATATTTTATTTACAAAATTTAAATATGTTGTCTTCTGTTTAATTTGTAGTCATATTTTATTTTATTTATTTTCTAGTCTAGCCATTTTAGAATTTTCATATTGGATTTTTTTTGGGTGAGATATTATTTAGTTGTTACAAATAATATAGGAAATCATCTGGGACCAACAAAATATTTTGCAGCCTATTTGTGTTAAGAATTCTCTATTTGCTGATTACATTATCCAAAAGTTAGCATTTTTTGAGCGTTTTTTTAATACAACAAATCAACTAGTTTTCATTCAGTTATGTCAAATTTTAAATAACGATAACAATTTTTAAAAATATTCAATATTATAATCTATATATAAATCAGTAAGGATTGTCTTAATGGCCTTAGATACCACAGCCATAAAAAATGTTTTATTTAGAGAGGGATAAAATAATTTAAAAAAAGTATATAAATTAAATCAAAACGATGGCATGATTAACTAGGCGACAAAAAAAGTGCTACATTTTGCAGAATATTTTGTGTTCATTAAGATTTTTAGGTTATTATTTGTAACGACCAAAGTTAGTAAAAAGATCACCTGCGCCAAATATTGACTTTTTTCGCTAATTTGGCTAGACTATTATTTCTACTTTACTGCAAAATGAGGTGACTTGACATTTGCTTTGATTTCTAAAGCAATATAATTTTCAAGTGATTTTTATAAATTTTGCTCAGATTAACATTACAAATTTAGTCTACATATTCATTTAAAAAAATGTAACTATCCTACAAAATGAGTGTCATTGGAGTCAAATCTCCTTCCGCTGAGCCTTTTTTTAAATTTTGGAAACAAGAAATAGTCACTTGGGGCTAAATCCGGAGAATTGGGGGGATGAGGGAGCAATTCGTAGCCCAATTTATGCAATTTCGCCATGGAGACCACACATGTGCCCCTTGCATTGTCTTTATGTAAACAACTTTTTTCTTGGCCAAATGCGGTCGTTTTTTCTTCAAATCGTCATTGAATCAGTCTAATACGTTGGTATAATATTCGCCATTGATTGCCCTTTCCTTTTAAAGGTAATCAATGTGGATTATACCGCGGGCATCCCAAAAAACGGTCGCCACTACTTTATTGGCTGACAAACCCACCTTAACCTGTTTCGGCGCAGATTCGCACGGATAAACCCACTGTTTTGACTGCTGCTTGGTTTTTGGTGTGTTGTGGTGAATCCATGTTTCGTCCACGGTTACGAAACGGCGCAAAAACGCGTCCCTATTGCGGCTGAACAATGCCAAACGCTCCTTCGAAGTGGTCACACTTGCATTTGTGGTCGATTGTGAGCAAACACAGCACCCATCTTGCGGATAGCTTTCTCATACCCAAGTGATCATGCAAAAACGAACCCACTGAGCCATGTAATATGCCTATGGCTTCCACAATCTCCTGCACTTTCAATCTCCGATCGGCCAACACCATATCCTGAATTTTTTAATTGTTTCAGGTGTAGCGACCTCAACTGGGCGTCCAGAACGTTCGGCGTCATTTGTGCTTGTACGGCCGCAACGAAATTAAGTAAACCACTTTTTTACCATGGAAATTGATGGTGCAGAGTCCCCATAGTATTTAACAATCTTAGCCTTGGTTTGAGCGATGGTTTTTTCCGCAAAAAATAATGTTTGATGAGCACACGAAATTCACTTTTTTCCATTTTCGTTATAACTCAAGAGGTTGTCTTCTTTCAATGGCTATCTAACACAAACTAAATGACACAGCTTGTTCAAAATTTGACAGAAGTTAACTGACAGATGATTGCGAGGAGGGAAATTCAAAAAGTCACGGACTTATTGACCTGCCTTCGTACATACATCTAGTTCACTTCTTAAAGCGTGGTGACTTGATCCATTCATTAGTTTTCTCAGTTTAAGTTATCTTGATTATGACTTGATGGTGAAAAATGTTTCTTAAAAACATAGTATACCTTAAGCTTCATTTGTGTGTAAATATTTTCAATATTTTTCTGCCTGACAATGGTGCAAAGAAACCATCTGCAGAGAAGACAAACAGCTATTATAAAGCCACAGGAAATACTTCTACATCAGTATGTTATATTATATCAAAACTAACCTTTTGTGAATATATTATAGACATTTCAAATTTGTGAAGTACGGGGTTTGTCCCTGAAATAGACATAAAATGGCTATAAAATTTTGTATAAATAATCAGATAACTGAATATTATCCCCTTTAAAACTCCACTCCCTGATATAATGCAGTTGTGCGACCTCTTCTCAAAGTACATTTTAAAGCAATCAAATGCCATCCCTGGAGCACCATTTTGCACTTTGGGAATAGAAAGTAGTCACACGGCAGCAAATCAGGTGAATAGAGCAGGTGGTCGGTGACAGTGATTGAATTTTCTGCCCAGAAATTTCCTTGCGACCAATGAATTACATTCTATATGTATTTTTGGGACACACGTCATATTTTTTGTTAACATAAGCTTTTATGGTGTCACCAATATACATTTAAACATTCTAAACTATTTTGGCAGTTAATCTGTGATTCATTTTAAGAGACCCTTAACCTAGATTGTAGCCTGGGATATTTTGAAAATCTTTTAATTTCTTCCTCATCTGTCATAAGTGAATTTCTACTATTTTGTGCACATTAGTCACTCACTGGATAATAACAACTTTTCTCAAAACTATGTTTCCTTTTCAATAGACAACACAGTCTGACCAGCGAATTTTATTTTTCATTTGACTGTTGGTGAATATTTTATTTAATTTTTTCAATATTATTTATCTTCAGCTTTCTCCTCCATATTTCTTGATTTTGTCAAGTTCTGCCCTGTGCTGTACTACGGCGTGGCAATTCTGGCTTGTTTTGCTACATGGAAATTGTATTAGCTCCTTGTTATAATGTAAGTGCTGGTTTATTTACACCGTAATACTGTGAGTCTGCCAGTTGATTTCCTATCAGTTTTGTAATTTAGTATAAGAATGTTGGCTCTTGAACCACGTATTTCCCCGCCGGCAGTTCTTCAGTCTTTTTTATTTCCCTCGATCCCATAGCAACTTGGCAATTGGATCACCTGCCTTGGTTTTTACCTGTTTATGTACCAGATCAGGCTTCCAGGGAAAAAGGTATACTACTTTCGTCACATCTCTCAATCCTTCTTAACATTCTTAAACAAGTAATGAAGACACTTTGTGAATGCTTTGAGATCTGCCTGCTTGTATAACACAACAAAGTTCCCCGTGACTGGATGACATAACAAAGATGGACTTTTTTTTGAATAGTTCCTCTTATTATTTTATTTTACACACTGCAATATTGCAGGGACTTCTACCTAGAATACTGTGGAATGTCTTCTCCAGAGGACACAATATGTCCATCCCTGGTCTCATGCTGTTGATTCCCACTCCGGCACCTGCCTTTGTTTTGCCCTGTTTATGTACCAGATTAGGCTTCCAGGGAAAGAAGGTATACTTCTTTTATCTTCAAAATATTAACCGTTTTCAAGATGCAGTAGAGTCCCGGTTTCATTAGAGTAAAATGAAGAATCCTCATGTACCATATTGTTCGAGCAAAATTTGGAAAGTTCTGTTTCATCCAAGCAATAACTGGTTTTGATGTGACTGTCTTTAATATGTACATATACATCATAACTATTATTGTTACATATACATATGTACACACAAAGTGCTATGGAATATATGATAGAAGATTCAATAATATTACTTACAGATCTAGACCAATGGATATACAATTAAAAAAGTTGACGAATGGGCAATGCTTACAATGTATAGCCTAACCTATGTGGGTGTAGCCTGCGTATGAGAAATATAATAGTACAATGAGGCAAACAGGCTAGTGAGGCAAGAGACAGGCAATTGTCAGCTGGCTGTCCCGTTGACATCAACTTCACAGATAAAAACATCTAATGTCGTTTAGACACTTAACTGTCCATTGATTTAGCAGTGTCCGTCTTTATCTAAGCAATATAACTGACCACATCTTAGACGGTTGTTAGCTTGCCTGTCTAATTGTGTATCTGAGGTTAAGACATAAGGCTAACCAATTTAGATCGATTCAACCCAAGAATTTAACAAGTCTTATAATTGAACCAATTACAGCAATGCATGCTTTATATGGATTCACTTTTGATCCATATCATCTTGAGTTTCTCGTCATCCAAATTACCTCTGACCTTGTTTAACTCTTAAGAACATGACTACTGTATTTGCGTTTTCCTACTACACTATGTCGTCTCTGTGTATATTTCTTGTTGGTAACCATAAAGTTTACTATCCCCTTAATTGAGGAAAATTTGTAAAAAAAAAGTTTAAATAATTGTTTCTGGCCTTTCACAGCTTTACAAATTTTCAAATGTATGTGTTCTTTTAAAAACTGAAATGTGGACAAATATTTCGTTTTGAATGCAAGTGTATTTATTTAAAATAAATCTCAGAATTAAGTCACACAAAAATTAAAAGTTACATATTTACTTAAAATCTAGATTTTGTGATTGATTTTTCTTTCCTTTTTTTTAGGATTTTGTATTGAGTTAGTTACATACTTCTACATTAAATATGTATTCGATCTGCGTTAATAAATAAAGCATTTTTAATAAAACAAACTTTAAACTAGTATTAGAAGTGTCCTTCAAATTTGTCATGTTTAAAGAATAGCTATTTATATAATGTTTTAAGTTACAGTTTAGGTTTGTTTACTGGCTTAATACCTTTATTATAAAATAACATAGGTGGCACTACCATAATATGTCTATTCGAATATAACATAGATGGCACTACAATGTTGTCAAATCACATCATAGCATCAAGTCACCTCATCTTATGGTTCATACTTTAGTTAGTCTTTCGGGATCTAGGTGCTCATTCTTTCTTATGTTTTTATTTTATTTTTAGTGCTGATCTTATTTTGGTAATTATTTTTAACTTATAAAAATATTTTTATTTAAATGTATAATATCCAGGAAGCATGTAAACATGAGGTGAAAAAATTACAAAGTGCCTTATAAATGTTCTAAGGTTTAAAGAAGTTGAACTTATATGCAAGAAGAAAACGTAATTAGTTTACTGATTTTAAAATTAAGTTTCATTGTTTTTATGAATTGAAATGTAACGGCTTGAATTAACCTTTTGGTCTTGAAAAAATCAACGTACTAATAAATATATGAATTATTTGACATTTTAGGAAAGAGTACAACATTAAAATAATATTATAGTTAGTTTGTTAATGTGATTAATCTGATAGATATGTAATAAATAGAAAATAGTTGTTAGTAAACTGTTAAAACATTAAGATAACCCCCTCCTCCGAACGTTCACACAACTAGTTTTGTTTTTAAAGTTTATATAATCTTGTGTTTAAATTTTGACATTGAATAATGTTTCAAGGTGTTAAGCTTCAGCACACTTAAATTTTTAAATACTGGCTGACTTCGTTGCATGTGTTGTAGACATTTTTGGTTTGAATTCTTATGTGGGAGTAGTGTCATCGATTCTAAATGATTGATCCCAATACTTGTCTTTGTTCATAAAATGGTGATGTACTCACTCAATAGCCACATGCATGTAATCACATTCTATGTGTTTATGCCCTAGTTATCAATTTTGCTCAAGAATGTTTAGATTTTTGATTGTCTAAATTACTTTTTGTAACATGCTTGCTTTTATACCATTTTGATTTTGGCCAGAGTGTAACTGCTGTATTTTGTTGTATAAACCACATTAACACGTGGAAATGACCCCCCCCCCCCCCCCCCCCCGTGTACCTTTATACACAGGCCACATAAAGCAATAGCTATGTTTCTTTGTGTTGTTGTAGGTATTAACGTTATATATGGTACCTACTACTTCTAGGTCAACATTGCCAGCTTTGACAACATTGTTAACTTTGATTACATTGTTTGCTTTAATTACATTATTATCTTTGACTACATTGTTCTTTGACTGCATCGTTAACTTTGACTACATCGTTAACTTTGACTACATCGTTAACTTTGACTACATCGTTAACTTTGACTGCATCGTTAACTTTGACTACATCGTTAACTTTGACTACATCGTTAACTTTGACTACATCGTTAACTTTGTCTACATCGTTAACTTTGTCTACATGGTTAACTTTGACTACATCGTTAACTTTGACTACATCGTTAACTTTGGCCTCATCGTTAACTTTGACAACACCGTTAACTCTGGTTACATTGTTAACTTTGACTACATCGTTAACTTTGACTTCATCGTTAACTTTGTATACATTGTTAACTTTGACTACATCGTTAACTTTGACTACATTGTTAACTTTGACTACATTGTTAGCTTTGACTACATAGTTAATTTTGACTACATCGTTAACTTTGACTACATCGTTAACTTTGACTACATCGTTAACTTTGACTACATTGTTAACTTTGACTACATTGTTAACTTTCACTACATTGTTAGTTTTACTACATTCTCAACTTTGACCAGATTGTTAACTTTCACAAAAAGTTAATTTTGGCTACGTCGTTAACTTTGACTACATAGTTAACTTTGACTACATTGTTAACTTTCACTACATTGTTAGTTTTACTACATTCTCAACTTTGACCACATTGTTAACTTTCACCAAAAAGTTAATTTTGGCTACGTCGTTAACTTTGACTACATCGTTAACTTTGACTACATCGTTAGCTTTGACTACATCGTTAACCTTGACTACATCGTTAACTTTGACTACATCGTTAACTTTGACTACATCGTTAACTTTGACTACATTGTTAACTTTGACTACTTTGTTAATTTTGACTCCATTGTTAACTTCGACCACATTGTTACCTTTCACCACATTGTTAACGTAATAGGCATAGTCAATAAGGTATGATATAAAAATGAATGCAATAACCTTGACTAGCTAAGTCAACTTGGATTATTATTGTTATTCGTCTATTGGAGTACAGATTTTACTTTAATTACATTATTTAATTTGGCTTCATTGTTTACTTTGATTACATTGTAAACTTTGGCAAGAGTGTTCACTTGACAGGATTGTTTCAACAGCATTGTTAGCTTTAACTTTGTTAACTTTAAAGACACCGGAAATAAGGTATGATATAACCATAAATGCAATATTTTTGACAACATTGTTAACTTTGACTAGATTGCTAACTTTGATTACATTGCTAACTTTGATTACATTGCTAACTTTGACTGCATTGTTATCTTTGATTACATTGCTAAGTTTGACTACCATGTTATTTTTGAATATATTGTTAATTTTGGCCAGCTTGTTAACAGACATCGTTGTTATTTTTGACTACATTGTTAAACTTTGATTATATTGGTAACTGTGACTACATTGTTGGTTTTGACCACATTGTTGTTAACTTTGACTAGATTGTTTACTTTCATCATATTGCTAATTATGGCTATTATTAGTTTATTGGAGTAGAAAGTTTACTTTGACTACATTGTTAAATTTAACTACATCGTTATTTTTGACTACATAATTCATTTTGAGCACTTTGTTATCTTCGACAACATTGCTAACTTTGATTACATTGCTAACTTTGACTATGTTGTTAGTTTTGACCAGATTGTTAACTTTCACTTCACCGCATTGTTAATTTTGGCTCCACGGCTATGTTTGACTGCACTGTTAACTTTGACTATGTTGATAATTATGAGTACACCGCTAATTTCGACTACATTTGTTAACTTTGGCTACATTGTTAACTTTGACCACATTGCTAACTTTGACTACTTTGCTAACTTTGACTACATTGTTAACTTTGACTACATTGTTAACATTGATCACATTGTTGCCTGTCCCCACATTGTTCACCATTGTTAGGCATAGGCAAAAGGTTTGATAAAAATGAGTGCAATAACCTCATCTAGCTAAACTAAGTTTGAGTATTATTATTAGCTTATTAGAGTAGAAATTTTACCTTGACTACATTGTTAACTTTGACTAGATTGCTTACTTTGATAGTAGTGTTAACTTTGACCACATTATCAACATTGACCACATTGTTCCCTTTGACCACTTTATTAACTTTGACTACATTGTTTGCTTTAAAGACTCAGTCAATAAGATATGACATACGAATGAAAGTAGTAGCTTTTACAGCATTGCTAACTCTGAATACATTTTAAACCTGCACTACATTATTAAGTTTGACTGCATTGTTAACTTTTGCAACATTGTTTTCTTCGACTGTATTGTTAAATTTATCCTTATCTTTAAACGTACAGTCAATACAGTGTGATATAAAAGTGAATGCAATAATTTATTCAGCGTTGCTTACTCTGACTACATGGTTAAATTTGACTACATTGTTAACTTTGATTAACTGTTAACTTTAACCACATTGTTAACTTTGACTACATTGTTAACTTTGACTATATTGTTTATTTCCGCTTCATTGTAACAACACTGTCTGTTCACTTTCACAACATTCTTAACTGGGGCATCATTGTTAATATTGTTTTGACCGTCGTAACTGTCAAACGCCAATTAAATTCTTAATGATTCCATTTGGTTAAACAAGCTGGTTTCAGACTAAAATATGTGATTGCGTGACGTCAAAATTCGGCACGTCGGAAACATTAATTAGTACTACTATGACTTCAACTAAAGATCTCTACAATACATTGCAGCCAGATACGCTATCTCTCTGTGTATCTTTCCATGTAAATATAAAAGTAAATGCATCAATTAATTTTGACCTGCATTGTTAACTAAACAATAATGAAAACTTTAAGATTACTGACATCAGGATTATTCATTTTGGCAGGGCTGTTAATTTTAGCAGCATTGTTAACTGTGACAGTAATATTTATTTTGACAGTATTGTTAATTTTGACAGCATTGCCAACTTTTACAGCCTTGTTTATTTTGACCACATTGATCATTTTTACAACATTGTTGACAGCATTGTCAACAATGGGGATTGTTATAAGATTTGGTTGAATAAGCTTCTGTTAGACCAAAATGCCAGTTAGTAATGTGTATTTTTAAAAATATGGTTAACTACATTTGTCAAATAAGAAATGGTTGGTTTTAGTATAAAAACAGAGTGAAGTTAGTAACATAACCAGCTTTGTCATCAACTGATAAACCAGTTTAACAATGCTTTCTGTATTTGCGATTAAGACTTACACCTTGAAACTTTAATCATAGCTTCTAATTGTGGTAGGACTAGTTTAAGGGTCTTTGCAAATAATATTACATAGAGATTAGTTTATTTACACCCTCAAGTTATTTTTAATATGTTTATAGATGCATATACATAGCAAGAGAATATATTTAGAAATGTAGATACAAATTTTATAAATATTAATACTTATTAAAGATATAAATATGGACTGCACAACGTAGACAATAAATCGGTTTTATATTTTGTAAAAATAATCATAAAGAGCTGCAAATAAAAGCACACAAATATAGTTAGATTTAATATATTCAAATAGGTGGTTGGGACAATCGAAAACAATAATATTGTAATGTATAAGTCACAATTTTTTAAAAATATTTTCTAAATCTTATTTATTCGATTTATTACTAATTCTCTATTGTTGTTATGTCTTTAGGTTTTTAAGGGTTAATACACAGGCACAAATTTATGCAGAATACTGTGATACTTTTATATCAACATCTGTTACAAAAAATGCTGATAGCTTTAATATATAGTCAATTGAAAATCAAAACATGTTAAATTTTGTTTGCAAATACAAATATTAAATATTACTAAAACATTTGTGTTGTACATGTGTTTCATATAATTAAAAAATATATATAATAATTACTTTAGTCACAGTCATATGGTCCATGGTTGTCCACAAGGTCTGTCCAGTAAATATGCAAAATGAGGTCATAAGATTCATTGATTGTTGTTGCCGTTACTTGGTGAAACTGCTCCATACTACATACAGACTTTGAGACTACTTCTCTAGCTTCACTGTTGGTTTTCGTTCTTGTAGGTGAAGGACGTAGCCAGCGCGTAAGCTAACTGGAGCAAGTGGCCATAATTCATAAGGGCCACTTGTTCCAGTTAGCTTATGCGCTGGCTACGTCCTTCACCTACAAGAACAAAAACCAACAGTGACGCCAGAGAAGTAGTCTCCAAGTCTGTATGTAGGAGATCATAAGAACTTTTATTTCACTAAATTTGGGGTACATCAATCTTACTCTTGAAAATACATCCCATTTGTAGCAATGCACTTGTCATACTTGTGTAACCACAAATGGTGCGTCAGAATCTTGTGCACAGACGATTTTTCAAATTTAGTTATGAGGTTTTCGTCAACACAAGAGATCGATGGTCCTCTTGTCCTTGCACTCTTCATACCCTCACGAAAAGCGGTGATCAACTTGAAAAGAGCTGCTTTCTTCAGTGTGTTATCTTAATAAACAGCCCTCAATATTTCATGCATTTCCTGAGTTTTTCTATTGATGTTGTTCCACTTGTAAATCTCCATCGTCGACATTAACAAACGAGGCAACGGAAAATTGACAGCTCTAGCTGCTGTTACCAGCCAACCAAAAAAACAGATAAACCAGTGCACACGGGAACATCACTTCAAGGACACACTAGCAGCCCTGTTCACGTACCTTTGGATCACGCCTCATATGACAAAAATACACAAGAAATAATGGCCCTGAAGATGTCTCTATAATTCACACTTTAATCTGTTAGCTATAGTATGAAATTGATAGTTTAATTAAATCGTTGGACAGGCCATTTATAAATCGGATTGGCAGACTAAAATTCAATCTTCCATGGTTAATATATCACAATTTATTTAAGACTGAAACACGCATATATCCAAATTAGGATAATTGACAAGTTCTGTGACATTTGAGGGTTTTATGCCTGATTCACAAATGTGTCAAATATTGAATTGATACATCAAAATTAAGTTAAGGCTGACTGACAGTGTCATCTATCATTTTGTATAAAGTACCAGTAAAGTTGTGCTTTAGAATATAAAACCACAGGAATGAGAATTATGAAACAGTTGGAAGCTAAAAGGATGTTGCAACTGTCATAGTATGACAGTGACAATGACGTGTTCGTTGTCGAAAATGAAATTAACAAAATAATTTCCTATTATACAAGACGAATAACAATAATAGCACCATTTCACACTAATTTCCCAACAAATGCAAATGTAAGATATTCACTAACTGGCACAAAGGGCCAGAAGAGGGGGTTCAAGATGGCTGACCCGTCACACGTTTTTCTCTAGTACAGAGATGGAAATGCTCCTTCCTGTTGTTTTATATTCTAAGAGTTGTGCCTTTGATGTATCAAATAATTTGATGTCATTAATTTGCATTTAATGTATCATGTGTTTCTAATTTCTTCTCGTTTGACATTAACTTTTAGAATTATATGAAAAAAGTGAGTTTTCACTTGGCAACTTCAACTTTTCTAAGTGATCTCATTTCTCATTTGATTAAAAATGGTTATAGAGAGTTTATGTCGATATAACAACTAATTATACCGTTTATCTATTTTCAGTATTTTAAATTCTGATGCTTCATAGTAGAGGTGTGCGAACCAATGTTTTTTTTTCGAACCGAACTATTAACGAACCCAAGCAAATATGTTGTTTCGAACTTCGAACCTCTCGGTATGTCTAAGGTTCACAGTCGAATTTCGAACTTCTCAGAAATTTAAAATCGAACATCGAACTAACCAACATTTTCAATGATCACATATAATTTCCTTAAATACAAAATTTAGGTACATTGTAGCATACAATATTTGGTACGTAGAACAAAAAGGAATGGTTTGACAAAATTTGCAAGTTGATTGGGTGATAATGCCCTCCAGTGCTGATATCGGTCGTACAGATGAGTCAGCATTGAATCAAAAATACAAATAGGGATATTGAACACTTTCTTAGACTTCAACATCTATATATAGCTAAGCTCAGTTATAAACATTTTGTTATTGTGTGGTATTAGCTAGGCAGTTTTAGATTAACAGATTGAGGGGGTTAAAAGTGAGGATGATAGGTATATATATATATATATATATATATATATATATATATATATATATATATATATATATATATATATATATATATATATATATATATATATATATATATATATATATATATATATATATATATATATATATATATATATATATATATATATATATATATATATATATATATATATATATATATATATATATATATATATATATATATATATATATATATATATATATATATATATATATATATATATATATATATATATATATATATATATATATATATATATATATATATATATAATAACCACTAAAAACTTTAAGTGCCTCCTGATCGTGAATATTAAACTGTTTTGGTTCATTGTGAACTAAAAGTTTGTTTAATTTAGTGCTTCTGGAAGACAATCTCCAATTGGCTTTATAAATTATGAAAATTTACTTTACGATCAGTTTGGAACAGTGCCGTTATAATGTTTTAACTGAAAAAGGCATTGGGATGCTAGGATGTATAAAAAAATTATTCTGTAATTGCAGGGGCTTGCGGTGACATTTTAAATAAGGGAAGCAATTCTCAGCAACTTACCTATTTGTAGTGTAACTCAATTCCTCAATTCTTCTGTCGTTTTTGACAAATTCGTCAATAATGTCGTCATAAAACTGTGGATTCTGGGACATTTCCTGAACGAGGTTATTTTCAACTGACAAAATTGAAAATTGAGAAAGTCTTTCCTGTCCTGTTGAATTCCTAACAAAACTCTTGATACGTTTCAATGTAGAAAAATTTCGTTCTACAGATGCACTAGCAGCAGGAATTGTTAATACTAATTCACATAATTTGAACACTTCAAAATATGCATTTTCCAATTTTGATTGTTTTAAGAAAGTTAAAAGTTCACTCGCGTTAGTTTTTGTGTCAATAACATCGGTTTCATAAATGACTGTAAGTTCTGATCGTAATAAGGCTTTGTCAAAATAATGTCCATAGTGGTGGAATAATGATTTGAATGAATCTTCTGGGAAAGGTATCCCTTCAAATCCTCCAAAATTACACAATTCAAGAAATTTCTGTTCAAAATAATAGTGGCAGCGGCCGAAATTAAGTCATTCTGAATGCGATTTGATGTCCCGCGAAAAACGTTAGACTGTTCCAAGTGATTTTTTAAACAAATGTCGTACTTGGCTATTAAAGAAACTAGGTCTTGAAAGTTTACTCTATTTTCAGATGTAGTTGTTTCGTCATGACCCCTGAAGCCCAATTTATGCTGACCAAGAAAACACACAACATCAATAAGTCTTTTTAATGTGTTTCTGTTTTTATCAACCAATTCATTGTGTTGGCGATGACTAATTTCTATCTGCTTGTCAACGGCGTGTTCAATTCGCGTTTTTCCAAAGACACTTAATTTTAAAATGCTCTGTAAATGCACTTTAGACATAAAATGTCTTTTTACTACTTTATGTAGATTATTCAAGTCGGAAAACCATGGACTACACGCCACTATGTAATTGTCAAATGATACTGTTATGTCTCAGTGTCCCACAAACTGTTAAAAATATGGTTGAAAGTAATTTGAAATTACGCTACCGACTCAATAGGACTGATACTGAGGTTAAAGCGCTGCTACCAGGTTAACAGGATGGCTACATAGTTAAATCTTTACTACCTTTGGCAGCATAGAATGCCTGTAAAGTTCAATTTCGAAGTATTTTTGAGCAACGAACTTCTGACTATTTTAGAGATTTTCATATTTCGAACTTTGAACCGCTTAACATCGCCTAAGGCGAACAATTTTTCGATCCGAAGGTTCGGTTTGAGTTCGGGTTCAGTTCGGAATTTCGAAGCTTCGCACACCTCTATTTCATAGGCATAAATCTAAACCAGATCTTAATATTATAAGGTAAAATATTTATGTTAGAAAGACAGGATGTTACAGCATAAGTTTTATTTTGTGTTCATTAAGTATTCTGTATAAATCATCATTGAAAGTATGATCTCTCTATCAAACAATATTACTCAAAGAATTAACATTTTGATGTAATAAAAGTGGGTAATTAACTTTCTATGCACTTTTGGCTTGTCAGATATTTAACGTTGATTACAAAAAATCACAGCTTGTCATAAATTTTTATTGCCGTGACAATCACACATATTGAAGCTTTGATTGGTTTTTGTGATCAAGGATTATGTCATCGTTTGTTAAATATCTGACGAGCCTTTCTGCAACCCGGCGGTAGTTTATATTGGCTGACTATATAATTTTTTGGTTATTTTCATCTACTAAAATTTAATCTTTACTTTGGCAAGAGTGAATGCAATTTTCATTTGCTGATTGCTCCTCTAACGAAGTTGGTTTGACAAGAAGGTGAATTAAGTTCCACTGTGAAATTGTCGTTTGCCATTTTTTAGAGACATGTTCTTATGATTAAATTTTTAGTTGATAAAATTTTGTTATCAACTAAAATCGAAGCAACTTTCTTACTTTCATACTTCAACAAATATTGAACCGATAATGGCCCAAATGGGTTCGTGCTATCTGTTAATTATTCAATGTTGAGTTGAGAAACATTTTTGCAGGATGTAACAAAAAGCGTCCAAAATGTGTTTGGAGTGGGATTTGGACCTTGGGAAGAAATAAATTGGACGTGCCGTGAACTTTTTTAAAAGAACTTGCTGAAAAGAGTATTTGAAGGATATAGAAATTGCTTAAGAATGTGAAACCAAAAATTCGAAAACCTTTGTCTAAAATTTAATCTGCGAGCGGAAAAACAATGCACTATCAGCATCGATCAGGGTACAAATAACTAAGATATTGTGCAATAGGAGATTAATTCAATAATCTGGCGTTTATGTATCAAATAACAAAAAAACACCATTCCAAATTTCATTAACCAAGTCTCTGAAGAAATATACGAGGTTAGAATTCTGAATGGTTTCTGTGCTGTTGTGTCGTTTTCGAACTCAGTGGCATGCTAAATTTTGCCAAGCTTAGTTGCTGACTTCTTCAGTAGCTGTACTAAAAATAAACAGATATAACAGAAAAGTCTCATTTATAATTTCATATGCATGCTTGTTAAGCACATGGAGAACCCAAATCACCATAACTGATATTTTTAAGAACCTTACGATCGTTTCACTAACCACGTTAGCATCATCAGAAGATGAAAATTTCTAAACTAGTTTAGAAACAAGTTTGGAATTTTTCATCTACTGATGATGCTAACGTGGTTAGTGAAACGATCGTAAGCTCTTTAAAAAATATGTGTTGTGGTGATTTGCGTTCTCCAAGTGTACTTATCAGTGGTCATCACAGGTTCCAGTTTTCACATAGTGAAGCATGCTTGTGGGATAATTCCAAAAAATGTACAAGTACACTTTGACCACTTTACAGTTCTTTTGGTTTTTATTTGAATTTTCTGACCTGTGATTTAGTACATAAACCACACGTTCAGTTTTTTTTCCTCCCTCGGGGCTCGTCCGCGGTTTTGCCACCCCAATAGCACTGCAGCCCTTGGCTTATTGTGCATGCCCTTTAGTCTCTTCACTCCACCCATTCCAAAAACACTGTGCCTTGAACCAGTCTGCACAGCAATTGGTAGGGTGAAGTTTTATATTGCTCTGTCTCCGGTCTAGACTGACTGTAGATCAGTTGTCTTTTGCCCTCCAGAGATTTACACTCGCACAAGATGTGCTGGGCTGATTCCTCCCCCTCGCAGCAGAGTCTGCATGCGAGGTCCCCCTCGAACCGCCCCGTTTTATGCAGGTGTTTCTTGGCGGCCATGTGTCCCTTCAAGAGACGTGTTATATTTCTGAGCTGTCCTCTGCTAAGATTTAGCAGCTCCACAGCTCTCTTTGAACTGGGTTCATCAATTATTGACTTCCCATGTCTGATCCCTGGACAGTCTGCCCAGTACACCTTGTGTTGGGTTCTGACCCAGGACTTAATGGCTCCCCTGGCAGTGCTCTTTGTCACGCCCAGAGCCGGTTGTAGTGCCATAAATGGTTCTGCTGACCCTCTCTTCGCGAAACTGTCAACTTCTTTATTGCCTTTGACCCCCGAGTTACCCGGCACCTAGATGAGGGTGACCTCACTCTGCCTAGCCAGGTCGCTCGTCTCGTCTCGGCACTCACTCACCAGCCAGGAATTTACCTGTGGCCTCCTTAGGGCCTTAAGGGCTGCCTGGCTTTCTGTGGCTAGGAGGATCCGCTTGTTGGTGTAGCCCCTCCTCTTGTTCTTCCGCGCACAGTGCAGGATGGCATATATTTCGGCTTGAAAGACCGTTGCATCGGCTCCGAGGAAAATAATATGACTTGCCCTCGGTCCTTCCGAATAAATACCTGCCCCGTCCGACGCTCCATGCCGGATCCGTCTGTGAACCAGACGAGTGCGCCCTGGGTATGCCCGGCGTCTGCTCCCGCTATGCCTCGTGGTCGGAGATTTCCGCTATAAAATTTTTTTCCCTGCAGATTCCCGGGCTCGCGAAGTCTGACCTCATTTCAAGCATGGGCTCCTTCATGATCTCCTGAATTTTGCAATGGCCCCTGAAGCATGGGTTGATCTTCAGTCTACCATTGCAGGCTAGTCTGTATAGTCCTAGCCTCGCCTCCCCCATAATAACTAAATGTAGGGGGGGCAGATCCAGCAACACCATGGCGGCTGTAGTTGAAGACATGGCCCCTGCGATGCCTAGGCAAGCCATCCTTTGGATCTTGCCCAGTTTTTGTTTGGCACTGGATTGTCATCTTAGGCCACCAGACCACACACATGCAGTACCAACCGTGTAATATTCAAATCGAATGACAACAGTTCACACAGGTGAAGCCACCTTTAAACTCCAGTAAAATGATCTGATAATTCAAAATTGAACGCCAAAGGTGGATTGCAACGAACTTTTGTGGAGGTAAGTTTTGTTGATCAACAAAATTTGAAACACATGTTTACACAGTCAATTTCCGCTTTTAGATGAAAGGTTGACCGAGTTCTTAAATTTTGTATGCAAATGTGTACGTATTGGTTCTATTTGGCACTTTAACAGATAATCTATTTACAGTATGTCCACATCTAGCTTTACCCTCAGACGTTCAAGTAAAAAAAAGAGCGAAGATGATTACAAATTAAGACAAAGATGATTACAAATATTGCTGGGAAAAAACTTGAAGTCAAAGCACAATCTGGAGAGTAAAATTAGTAAACACAAATACTACTGTAATTAGTTTCCAGTAAATATTGTTTTGGTTCATTGAGAATCGATAATTTTGATGTAATGTAATCATAATTCGAACTGTTACCGACAATAAAAAATCATTAATTGTTGCCCATACTCTGTGAAATCATTTGAAACCAAATACAGATATACAGACTTTTCTTCTGGCTTCAAAAGTGTTTGTTTTCTTCTCTGCGGTCGGTTTTGCTGTTTTACGACGCCTTAAAAGGTCAAAACCTGTTACAGAAGGAAACAAACACTCATGAGGCACTAGAAAAAGGCTACATATGTATTTGGCAACAAAAAAGGCTGGTTAATATTAAAAGGTAAATATAAATTGAAGCAATCGGAATGTAGTTATTTTAATAAAATTTGGTAAGTATGTTGCCCTCGTAAATACCTTATTCCACCGAAACTCAACTTTTTAGGTTTATAGAAAATTGAATTATACAAATTTAAAGCATTTTCCCAAAATTTTTAGTTTTTAAGAAGCCAGGACTCATATCTATAAACTTTGATATTATTATTTAAAAACAAAAAAAGTCTGGAAGCAGCAAGTGCGTTATGGAAGTGAATTTTTATTAAAAATGTTTTTAATAGCAAATGCGAGCAGGCATCAATCTGATTACCGGTATGGACTATGTAGTAGAAACAATGTACTATATTTTATCAAAATTACTTATTGTTTGAAAATGTACAAAAAATTGCTGAAAAGAAACTTAAATGTTGGTTCTCTAGCCAACAAACCTTATGTTAATACCAAATTGAGTTATTGAAATTTGAAAGATTTAATGAAAATTCGCTACCAAAACGCACTTACTGCGTCTTGATTTTTTCTTACAAATATGTATCATATTTCGATAAAAAATGCAAAAATGCATTAACGAATTTGATCTACGAAAATTAGCTAAAAATTATAGATTGTTAAACCAAGGTACTTGCCAAATTTGATCAAGATCGGTCCATTCTTTTTTGAGTTATCGGTATGTATATATATATATATATATATATATATATATATATATATATATATATATATATATATATATATATATATATATATATATATATATATATATATATATATATATATATATATATATATATATATATATATATATATATATATGCGGATCCTCACATTAGTTAATTTTTTGTAAGAAAATTCACTAAGAATACTGAGCTGCTTTATCCCCTTCTAGGCAGTTTATTGATGCTGATATTGGTTCTAGAAGTTTTAATAGTCTGTACATTTTTTCACAAAATTATTTATCCTCTATGGTATTTTTTATCTTGGTATCCATACTGTCTCCATTTCCTTTCTACACATGAGGCTTTTAAATGATCTTTATTAATGTTTAAAGTTTCCAATGTCATAGAGTAAGTACCCCATCTAGTATTCACTGGAACCTTCAGTGTTTTTTGTGTTTCACCACGACTTTTCTGTATCTCTTTAAAAACTTCCTCTTGGCCTTAACTTCACAAATCAGCTGTTAAAAAGTTGGTTCCTGGCCCACAAGTTGACATTTACATGAAAATAACGGAAAGTTTCCTGGGATGTTTCTGGTAACTTTAAACTAAACTTTCACAATGAAATTCCCTACTGGAAACTTTTCAAAATGGAAAGTTTCCTTCAAATGGAAACTTTCTAATAATTCAAACAATTTTTTCTGGAACATAATTTGCTAATAAGAGTTAATAAAAATAATTTTATTCAAATGTTTTGAGGAGATTAGAGATAATTATTACCAATTTATATTTTTTGTGTGGAAACCCAAGAGATGGCTATAAATAATTTAAACTGTGTATGTTATCTGTATGTTCAGGTTGACCTCAGCAGCTCGAGTTTATTGTTCATTGTGAAATTTTTAAAGTTGTTTTCATGAGTACAATTACTTAGATTTGCTTGATGTGTGATTTATCTTAGTAGTAGCAGCAGTGGTGGGGAGGCCAACGCCAAGCAAGTAGGGCCACCATGGGCCCTTTTTGCCAACCCCAGCAACCATGCTCTACGCGGTTCCGTCGCCAAACCGCCTCGACCTCGAGATGAAGGCAGTGACGGTCTTCAATTGGGTGGTACTTACCTGATTCCTCTGCAGAGTCCTCGATTCGAACAATTCTGCTCGAAGACTCCCAAAAGCCTCGCATTCGCACAGGTAGTGGTAGGACATTTCCTCATCCTCGCCGCATTCCTGGCAAATGGATCCCTCTCTACATCTATCAAAGTGAGGTGTCTTCTAAGGGCGCAGTGGCCTGTGAGCACCCCAAGGATGCGGCGTAGCGTAGTTCGACTCCTTCCGAGTAGCCAGACAGCTTTATCTCTGTCCGGCCCCTCCACGAAGTCCCTCGCCTGCCTGCAGCCACCAACCGACCCCCAGTGCCTCTTCATTGCTTCCTCGGTCCACCTATCTAAGGCGACGGAGACAGACTTCCTACTTATACCTATGGCCGGCTCCGGGCCACAGAACTGCCGCCGGGAACCAAGCCTTGCGAGATTATTCGCGACCTCATTCCCCACCGCGCCACAGTGTCCCGGAACCCACACTAGTTGTACCTCCTTTGTCCTGGATAGCCCTCTGGGGGCGTCAGCGCACTCCTGAACCAGTGTAGACCTGATTTTGGCCGCGCAGACTGCCTGGCTGTCTGAGCAGATGTACACACATTTCTCGGGACTCCTCTTCACATTCTGTCTGTTGGCCACAGACAGAATAGCGTACACCTCTGTTTCGAATGCCGTGGTATATGCGCCAAGGGCATAGCTCTCGCGTACCCCCAGGCCCTCGATGTATATTCATACACCGGAGGATTGTTGGTCCTCCAGCCGCGATCCGTTGGTGAAACAGACCACGCTTGCGGGCTGGAATGCAACCTCATTTTCCCTCCACTGATCCCTACTGGGGATCCTGAGGGTGTATGGCCTAGTCAACCTAATATCATCCTCGGTATTTATCTTAATAACTTTGCTCAGTTGCATCTGACCAAAGCGTTACAGAAGAAACTATAGAAAGGTGAAGCCAGAGAAGTAGTCTCCAAGTCTGTATGTAGTATGGACCAGTTGCACCAAGGGCAACAACAATTAATGAACTATAGATAAGAGCCATAAAGCTCCTCCAATTAACGTAGTCCTTCATTAACACTGTTTTCCATTCATATTGGGTATTTTTGAACTTTAAACTGGGGTATTTGCACATTTAATTATAACCAAATATAACTTGCAATAGTTTATCTAACATTTTACTTTCCTAATTTAAAGTTTTAATAATATGTAGGGGTTTTTTAGACGAGCAAAACCAAATGATCGAATATGTTTGAATTGGGGTGGTAATTTTTTTCACAAAAGCATATGCTGTTTAAATATTTGTGCATTTTTTCATGCATGAATATTAGCAATAAATAGATGAAACATAAAGATTATACAGCCGAGTATCAAACGTACTTGCTTTGAATATAAACCGTAAGAAATTCTGTTAAATACATGTCTCTTGATTCCGAGTCTCTTAATTCAGAGATTAGTTAATTTTGTTTGATAGAAAAATCATCATGTATATTTTATTGCAGAAACAACGTTATGCAATATGTTTAGGATCACTGTGTGATTGTTTTTGTTTTATTATTTTTTTGTTTTTAACGTTTTGTTAGGCCAAGGCCAGTTTTGTCACTGTTCTTCCATGTAAGATCGTTACTGGCAATAAACAAAAATAAGAATCAGTAACGTTCTTTAATTTGTAAGAATAGAACATAAGTGCAATTAACATAGAAACTTATACTAACATGTTAACTAGATTTTAGGTCGTAATCATATACAGAGAGATCGATATATCTTGCAAATCGAAAGATATTTGCAGTTTGTTAAAAATTTTACAAATTATATCTCTTTAAAGGTTAGTTCTTAGTAATATGTAAGATATCAGTTTATAAATGAAAAAGTGTTGCTAACGCGTTAATTTTAATTTTTTGTTTTTTTTGTTTTCATTAAAATGTGATTTAAGAAAATCGTATTATAATTTTTATTTTGTAGTTATTATTTTTATGTTATTTCTGCAATAGCAATTTTCTTTGACTTAGTGTTTAGTAAAAAATGCTTTAATTCTTTTTGCTTATTTGTATATTTTCAAAGTACTTTATAATTATTAATTATTAAGTTTGTTAGATTATTTTTAATGTCACTTTGGTGCAGTTGTATTATATTCGATTTCCATTTCACAAAGTTTATATAAGAATTAATTGTTTGTTTATTGTACTTTTCTTTATTAATAAATCTACCTCTTAATAATGTAATCATTTTTGTTTTCCTAACATTTTTCAATTTTCATATCCTTATTATTAATTACCTTACGAGGCCTAGCAAACTGCAAAAGTGATTTCTAAGCAACCAGTCACAAACTATGGCATATATTCCTGTGAACATTGTTCCGTAACTCTGTTAAATGCTCTGCTCCAATCAATAGAGAGTTAATTAAGTGGTTTGTGTCAATTACTGTATGCAAATATAGTTACAAAGCACTTCAATAGATGTAGGGGCGGCGTTGCCACATCTTCAAAACTTCCCCAACATCTGGGAATTCTTGCACAATCTAGCAACCCAACACCCCCACCCCCTGTACCTGGGGGTGACTCCCCACAGACAAAGTCGCACGAAGTTACCAACTTGTACCCTGTCGGAACGGATAACTGAGGTCTGCGCATTTCGGACACCCTGTATATACATCCTGTATACCCAGAGAATCCTTACACCCTGTATACACAGAGAGATCTTATAGTACGAGAAACACCTCTTGTGTAACATGGGAGTAATGACCATATTTGGATCACCATATACATCCCCATGTATACACACGGGGCCGATCTGTATTCACAGAACCTTCTAGCAAAAGAAGGTCTTGGAACATTCTGGAATGAACACTCCCGAAACGAGGTGGAAGCTACGACGGGTATATAAAGGTGAAGCAAGCCAGCTCAGGCAGTTCAGTTCAGAGAGAATGTTGAAGTGACTCGAAGAAGTAGTAACCAGTGTAAAGTGTTAGAGAGTACCCAACAAACACAGTTATGTAACATTCACATAACTGAAATAATATTTTGTTATTTACAAAAGTATCATTTATGTAACTTGTTATGAACTTGTAAGTTACATGTAACACGAAATGTCATGCATATAGTTCCTCTCGTGATATATCTATGTAACATAGTTGGGCATATATATCAGATATATTTATTGACAGTTTCATCAACATTACATGTTACATTTTGTTGTTAGGAGTAGAGCTTTATCTATATAACCACACACAATAATAGTTTAGAAAAACAAAACAGAAAATTATTGAAAACATAATTTATTAAACACTTGTAAGAAAACAATATAATATAATACATTCTTTTTGTATTAAAATGTTTATAAATTCAATTTTAATTTTACAATTGTTTATAATGTTCACATTTAAGTCAAAGTTATGCATAATTTGAAATTCAAAACTAAATCTAAACATCAGTTGATTTTTTTTTGTATAATTAAATATAACTGCAACTTTAAATTGTAACTAGAGTAGTATCATCCATATTAAAATTGCTTTTGTAATTATTTAACAAATCTGTCGTCATTGCTTGTGTCAAAAACTCAGCTCCTGTAAATTTAAACTGGTTATATAAGTAGGTAACGACAGTTGCAAATTTAATCAATAAGTTCAGATGACTCAGATGATCATGTAAAACTAACTAAGTACTACTAATTATCTTTGGCAATGTTTAAAACGTTGAGCTTTCTGACCTTATTATATTTGTTGGGTTGATATAGCGGGCATCAATACTGACCTTGTTATAGTGAATAGCTTTGTGTAAATTCGCTGTGTAGTCATTTTCATCCTTTCGATAATGATGATCAGAAACGATGCTGCAATTGAAACATATAGCTTAACTAGCATTCCGTCATAAAACGCTAGGATAACACAATCACAGATTCAAAATATACAATATAATTATTTTTAACATGAAACACCAATAAGAATTCAACACCCATATTAATGTAGTTCTTCACAATGAGTCGTTACTTTTGTCGATAAAGTCATGTACAAAACATAAATTCTTAAACCTTATATTAAATATTGTAATCTTTCAAGAAATGCAGAAAAATAAAATCCAATACTTACCACAAAATTTTCACGTTACCTTTTGTATGAGGAACAAGAAAACAGTATAAATCACAAACACGAGCACAAAGTAAACATAACATAACCTCATAATCTATTAGCAAACAGTAACATCAAGAATCAAGATCAAGACTCAACACTCGCTCTCGCTCTGCGCAGTTGCCCGAACAAAACGACGACAATGCCTGGAACATATAGGTGTTAATTTGTATTTCCACTTATTTTCCGTTTATTTTATTTATATAATTATAATAACAAAATAAATTATTGACGAAGTTTAAAGTTTACATCATATTTCGCTAAACAGGTTTTCTTAATTCACATTTCATTAGCTGGGTTTGATAATTATCTGATTTAATGTAAACTAAAAATATTACGTTGTTATCAGTGTGTGCTTTAAAACTATAGAACGCCATGAAATTTGTATAATGTGTATGTTACATAAAAATATTACATAGATTTTGTGTTATAATACTTGATGGTATGCTATATTTCATTTGTTACCTAAATGTGCTCCGTTTGCAAAGTACATTTGTATCATTTTTAGGTAACAGTGTAATGTTACGGTGATACTTTATTGAGCTTCCAATGCCATGTAACGGTTACAAACGTGTTTGTTGGGTAGCGACTGTAGTTCCAGTGTAGTGACTTTTTTCCAGATTAGTGATTGTAAGGCCAAATAAACGAAGTGTTTTGTGAGAGAGACATTCTAGAACATTTATTGTATCCATATTTAGAGAGTAAATAAAGTTGTTTTGTTAAAATTTAAAGTCTCACTTATCCAGAACCCGGCGAAAACGCAACAATATAATATAAATAAGATGGGACCTATTATGCTTCCCTGGGGAATGCCTACCAAGCTTTGTTTCATTTTTAACCTAGCTGGCTTCCTTATTTTTTGATACTATAACTGTCTGTTGACGGTTTGTTAAGTATCATGAGAACCATTTTGATTAGAGCATTATCGCTAATTCCGTATTTTTGTATTTTAGTCAGTAAAAATTTGTTTACCAGACAGTCCTTTGCCTTAGTCAAATCTAACAACATTCACAAAGCGACATGGCCTTCCTCCACAAAATTATTTACATTTAATGACAATTCAAAGATGGCCGTTTGTGTTGACCTTCCTCCTAAAAAGCTGCACAACTAGCGATTTGATGTTTTATTGTGGTCGTAAGGACGTTTATGCAACAGTTTTTATAAAACATGACTGTTCCTATAAACGTTTTGGTAACGTTTATACAACGCTTATAAACGTAAAATGGGCGCAGGTTTATACAACATTTTAGTTCTTTAGTTTATTTTATAAGGGATGTGTAAGGTGTTATAGAATAGTTTTAGAAATGTTTACAGAGCTGTAAAAGAATAGGATATACGATACTTATAAAACAGTTTTATAAGGAACGGATAATAAAATTAAAAATCATTTACCATGTTGCCAGTTATAGAGCCTTAATATAGTTACTGTAAAACTTGTTTTATTAGAATTTCTTTATAGTTTACTTTCGAACTTTTTGTTGCATACTGCAATACATATAAGAGTGATATGTCTTTTAAATGTTTTTGTTAGAACTATTTTATCCTAAAATTGTTCTCTAATGTTATGAAAGTAATATAAGTACTAAAATATGATGGCGTAAGAAATACTGTTAGTACGGTGTGAAAATTAAGCTCAAAAAGTCTCATTTTGGCTACCAGCAAGATGGATTTCACCTGTGAAGAAAAATTTTCTGTGTAAAATATCCTACATATACGATAAATTTTGAAGGGCCCTCGAAATAATGAATATTTCTTTAATTTGGAAAAATCAACTCGAAATTACATTTTTCGTTTTTTTCATTTTATTGACCTAAACCCATTCTGTTACACATTTCGCATATTTTATATTTATAATATATTGTGAAAATTGTCAGGTCACAAATATTTCTATATTTATTAATTGATTTTTTTTCCGTTCAAGATGGCTACCAAACAAATACAGGAATCGCATAAAAACATTGCGTCTGCTTTATAAATCACTTTTATCACGACTGGAACCATTATAGAACTATTTTATCTCTCAAGACACTGCTACAAAACAGACCATATATTAAAACCTGTAATATGAACAGACATATTTAAACAAAAATAAAGTAGGCCTGGCATTGACTTTTATTGTCAATTTTAAAGTTTGGCTTTTACAGTAAAAGTAGATTAGCGCCACCGATATTTGCCAAGTCTCTATGTATGCTTTACATTATTACTACATTTTTCTCCCCATTTAATTGTTCTATAAAAGCATTTTCGGCAACACTTATACATCAGTATAGTGCTAAACTCGCGTTAGCTGCGATATTTATGCAACATAAATGTAGTAGCAATATGTGACTTAACCTCAAACCCAACTTGTTGTGTTGTTTGTTGTGCTGCTTACTATGTAAAACACTACTAACATGTTTATAAACAAATTTGCTACTTTCTAAAATATTTTTATATTTATTGACTTTCTTTCGAAAAGCACCGCTTCTTTTTACCTGTTTCCATTTATTTATTGATTGCAAATTTGACATGTTTAGAACTTACACGCTACAGAATACACAACTTGCCACGAAATAAAAAGTATATAACGGTGCTTCTTACAAAAGCTATAATATGTTTTATAAAGATCCCAGCGAATGCACTTTTATGCAAAAGAATAATTTTGTACTATAATTGTTTTCTAAGTGTTCTATTACAGTCGCGTTCCATCCAACAATATAATTATAATAACGTTTTTTAACACCTGCGTTCAAGTAGACTATGCTATTTGCAGCTATATTGTATCGTAGAAAATGTTTGTGGATAGTTGAGTTATAAACTCAAGTATTAAAAGGCATTTCCAGATCAGAGTGAAGCTGACTGTTTCTGACAAACCATGGCGCTGCGGTAACCATTCTCAGAATTTTATTCTGGATAATTTGAAGGGTCTTGATGTGTGTTGCGGCCGTGGTGGCCCATGCAGGTGATGTATAGGTCAAGGCTGGCCGGATGATGACTTTGTACATGAGAAATTTATTGTTCATGGACATTTGGAATTTCTATTTAGAAGTGGGAACAGCTTCGAGATGAACATCGAGGCTTTTCGTCGGGCGTGTTGGCGATGGGGGCGCCATGTTAAGTGTTTGCCGAGGAAAACCCCCAGGTATTTGGCGGAATCTTGCCAGGGAATTAGACGGTTGTCTAATGATACGTGTTCGTGAGGTGTGTGTCTCCTCTTGGAAAATAGGACTGCTGAACATTTATCGGGGTTTATGGCTAGAAGGGATTTCCTATACCAGCCTTGCGGCTCGATTACGGCGGTCTGAAGTCGTTCGGTTATTATCCTCGGCTGTGTGGAGCTGCTGAGGATGATAGTGTCGTCTGCGTACAGTGTGTATGTCACGTTTAGGGGCGCTGTCGGAATGTCTGCGACAAATATATTGTACAGCAGAGGGGAGATAGCAGAACCCGGCGGGAGACCAGCCGTGGCTGAGTATTGTCTAGATCTGGCTCCCAGATGTTTGACCTGGTACTTCCTCTGTTGCAGGTATGACCTGATTAGTAGAATCAGAGGGAGAGGATAATTAAATGATAGAAGTTTATATAGGAGGTCCGCATGCCAAACCCTATCGAAGGCTTGAGCAATGTCAAGAAATATTGCACCAGTTTACTTGTTTTTATTAAATCCTTCGGTGATGTTTTCCACCACACGAAGGACTTGGTCTGTGGTGGAGTGCTGGTGTCTGAATCCAAATTGCCTGTCAGGGAGGATATGATTTTCAGAGGTGAATGAAGCTAGCCTTTTCTGAATCAGTTTTTCGGCGATTTTGCTGTCGACTGGTTGTAGGCTAATAGGCCTGTAGTTCTGAGGGAACAGCAGATCTTTGCTGGGTTTTCGGATGTTGATAATATCAGCAAGTTTCCACATGGAAAGAAAATGTTGAAATCGCAGCATGGCATTCATAATCGTAACAAGGAATACCACGGCTTTGCGGGGAAGGTTTTTCAGGGCTACGTTGGAGATTCCATATCGTATCCCGGAGCTTTCCTATTTTTTTAATGATTTGATTATTTGGGAAACTTCTTCGAAAGTTGCGGGCTCGATAGTTGTGCCTGTGGTGGCGCGAAGCGCTCTCCTGACATAGCGGGGCGTTCTTGCCGTGTGCGACAGATCAACGCGTTGTTATAATTCGGGCGGAATTGCAACATCCAGATGATCTGCGAATGCAGTAGCTTTCTCCGCATCCGTGTATTCGACTCCGTTACGGCCGTGAAGTGGGGATATCGGAAGTTTTGGGTGCGAAGGGCTTTTGCCATTAGCCAGATGGACTTGTCTTGGGTAGACTGGGTTTGCAGGCGCTCCTTCTAACGATTGTTGCGGAGTTCTTGTAGAGCGGATCGTACTTGTTTGATGAGTCTGTTTGCGTCTCGTTTGTCGGTGGGGTTTCCGCTGCGTTGAGCTAGTCTACGCACGCGGTTCTTTTCGAGTATTATTTCTCTGATACTGGACGGAAATGGCGGCAGATTGCTCGGGGCGGGGTACGTCTTTGATGCATGTTCGATAGACCATTGAATTTTGGACTGCAGATTATCCACTGCACCCTCGAGTTCAGGGATGCTGCGGATAACCGGAATATTGCCAAGGGTGTTTTTAAGGTGATCTGTGAAAACTGGCCACAGTACCTTTTTCCTTGGGAGGGCGGGTTCGTCATTGACATCGCCGAGCTGCAATATGACTGGGTTAGTAATTAGTATACCGTACTAACGAGTTCTAATTAGAGCGAAACCGGTCTGTGGCTCTAATTATGGTGAGAATACATCTAGGCTTACACACATTGTCCATACATTTGTGAAGAAATAGGCCAGGGCTGATAATTTACAACATTGTTAGTTGGCTGTAAAGTCTCTATTTTATAACATTTTGTGTTATTTGAAGCTGTCGTGACAACATAATTCCTGGTTCCGCACCGGGATTGCGACACTGTGGTACATCTCACAATGTTCTATCAAGTTCATTTCTTATGTGGCCTTTTGTTAATCCGTAATAGGGCTCTGAACCATAGAATCCTGTTGTTGCTGCTCTTTTTGCAAAGCTTATATATATGCTTCCTCATCTCCCCCATCAATGCCTTGATGCCCAGGTACCCACATCAAATTTACTTGTTCGTAGCCAGTTGCTTCAAGGATTTTTTGCGGCCCAAGTCGGTTTTGAAAGATTTCAGAGTCTATAGTATTGCCTGACTCTTTGGCAGGATGTAGATTTCTCCATTTCTTAGTCTTCTTTGTATCCACTCCTGTACTCTTCTGGCAAGTTTTTCTGCTTGGAAGGCGGTAGAAGTTTTTCCTAGAGACTTCCCAGTTTTGCTCCCTCAATTAGTTTAGACCTGTCAGTGTACCAAAGAGATAATAAGTTGTATTGTCTACTTTTCACTGTCTGTTCCATGTTTGACGGTCACTTAAGACCACCTCAAATGATACTATGAAGTTCATAGCTGTACTCTTTGACTATCTACCTACGGATAGACTAGGCATCTCCCAATCCCAATGCGATGCGTTGTAATGTTTGAAACCAACATTGAATAAAAAGTTTTTTTACACGGTCCTCGACACCATAGGCGTCTCTCGAGAATTAGGATTGAAATTTTCATAAATACGATTAAAATAATAAAATAAAATTTAAAAGATGTTTAACTACCTATACATTATTTAAGTATACTATTAACTAAAAAGTCTGGACCCAGCAAGTGCGTTATGGTAGTGCATTTTTATAGAAATGATTTCTCGAATAAAATGTTCGAAAGTCTCAATGTTGTAATGTTGTGATCTCGTCACAAGCGATTTTTTTCTATGCAAATTCAGTAAAAAGTGTTTTCAACAAAAATTTAAGAAAAAAATTAAGAAAAAACCTTCAATATCTTGCAGCTCTAACAGTTTTTCTAGAAATGACCACCTGATTTGTCTGCTGCCATGTTTTATAGATCTACAACTTGCCGGATAATTTCTTATAAATGTTATCATGTGGCAAGCATCTAAGAAAATATATACATTTTCATGGGTTACAGGATGCGGCAAATAAGCCTTTAAACCTTATTGAATTAATGTATGTAAATTTGCTCCCAAACATTTAACCATGCTTATATTTGCAGCCGCTTCATCAAAACTTACGGAAGTAACGAATATTCATGCTTGATGGATAAAACTTAAAGCACGATTCAAGAGGCTTGCTTTTTCTTCACGAGAAATGACAGTTAGGAAGAAATAACCCACTGGAACTTTCCAGTGGCCATTTAAAGCAACTAAGAAAAGCAAAACTTCTTTAGCCTCTGGAAGCTCGTTTAAATTATTTATATTCACGCCAATATCTACGTTACCACAAAACTTTTTTCCTGTCCACTCAACTTGACGTCTTATGAACATCTCGTCGATAACTAGGTTACAAAGTATTTTGCGACCTTTTTCAGCTGCTTCTCTTCTTTTTGAATCCAAAACCGCTAATGCTTCTTTGCAGAATCCAGGAACAATTTAAAAATTGTTTGAGAATGTGGCAAAGATTTCATAAATTTTCTCGAACGTAATTATAAGCTTTATTTGAATAAAAATATAGGGTAATAACAAACGACCTTACGTCTGGTGAATAGTTCCGTTGTAAACATTTTAAAAGCTGTTTAATCAGATCTATTTGTGTGGGTAAAGAGGCCTAAAATATTACAAGCAATGATACAAATTCAATAACACTCAAAAGTGAGACCCTCAGGGATGTTTCTGTATTTTCCGTAAAAGCAATACGACTTTTAAAATGCTCAATCAGCGATTTCTGGTGAAAAACTCTTAAGACGTCTTTTCTATTGGCGCAATATATTTATTATCCTCTTTTGTTTTTTTTTGTTACTCGTTTAGCAATAGACCATTTTTTAAAGATGTTTTTGGAGTTCGTGATAAGCTGGAAATATCTACAAAATAACGAAGTTTTTTCCTAAACAATGGACGATATTTGATAAGTTTTCAGTGAACGGGGTATAATTTTTAAAAATGGTTTCTAGTATTTTTCCCTCAATTCTAAATCCAGGCATATTAACCTACTTTTGACCTGGAGTAATGTTAGCTTTTGGTGTTAATTCAGGAGGGCTGCCAAGTGCCGCACCTGTTGAACAGGATAGTTTCAAGGCAGTGAGAGTTGATGATAACGATGATTTATCTTTATTTTCTTCAAAATTATGACTGCATTTTATCGAGTAATTTATTAATTTTAACAATAATAAAGCTTTACAACATAGGAAGCTAAGAAGAATTCTTCACCTTCTTTCCGCATGAGCAAGAGGTTTCATGCCAGAAGTAGAAGGTACTGGAGAACTGATGGAGACGCCGCGTTTTTAATACCCTTCTTCCACTTGGGTAAATAATAAAAGTCTTTATTAAAATGCTGTGAACATAAATAAGAATATTTCGGCAGCGTATCCGATTTTCTATTTAAGGCAGCGCACCATGTTTATCTCCTTTCTTTAGTAGATGGAAACCTAAAAATAGTGACAAACTGACGTGCCGCCACTGAAAATCGCAAACAGCAATGTGCTTACGCGTGCAGAGACACCGTTGCCACATCCCCAGGTAATCTTCTACAAGCAATATACTTTTTCATCATTTTGCAAAAACAAAACTCAAAACCTTTATTGCAAATCAAAGTAACACATAAAAACAAATTCTCAGTATACTTGCATACTATTCACAGACAAATACAAGCCACAACTGTGTATTAATACAAATCTAGATACTTCACATGCAGCAAGATAAAGATTTTAAATTGAGTTTTCTGGTTATATTTACATAAAGAAGGGAGAAACCAAGTAATATAACGTTAGTAAATATTTACATTCATAAATAAGCCCTAATGTAAGTGTAATGTCTTAAGTAACAGAAAAGTAATAAATTTATCATTCTCAACTTGTCATCATATTCGGCGATTTAAGGATGAATTATCACATAGTGGCAACGCTTGAGCCACCACCCAATCAGAGCAGAGGACCGATGTAAACATAGAGTCCCTTGAATGTTGGCTTCAAACAATTCGGCTGTGTGCCCAGTCTATTCTCTGATATATAGTCAAAGGCTGTACTCGTTCACATAAGCTATAAATATATGTATATACAATCATAGTTATATATGTACCTACATAATATTCACATTCGCCTCGAAACCTGTTATTACTTGGGTGAAGCCAATCCCAAAGAACTTCGATTGAATGATGTAGAATGCAAATAATCCATTTATTAGGAAAGATAATTAACATATTAAAACAGATTAATATGACTTAGCAATATCTAACATTAAAAATAAATTGCATACTAACAATGCTTATTTACTAACACACTTAACATTGTTTATTTCAGAGGAGTACTATGACTATCAAGAAAATAACCAGAACCATACTAACCTTCCTTCCTCTCTGACCGTAGAAATAATGCCCACAGGGAAACAAGAAACCGTGATTATATCCACCGAAGCAGCAAGAAACATGATAAATGACAGTATGGAGATTTCATCAGAAGAAAGCTATGAGAAAACCATGGAGATCAATGCTGGCGTCCATTTCTTAACTGACGAAGACAATGATATGAATCAAAAATCGGATCCAAACGATAATTACGAACGGAAAAAGAACGAACTGTTAGAATACTTAACAAGACATGATGGTAGTGTCGTGTGTAAATTGTGTGGTGAAGTATTGGCTTCCAGAACCCATTGGTACAGGCACAAATACAAATTACATGTGAACAACTTAATAAATCCAGCACCACTCTTCAAATGCATACACTGTAATGTATTCTTCAAGAGCAGGAAAGGTTATATGGGGCATACATCTGCGAGACATTCGGAAAATTCAGAACCACAAGAAGAGCTGAACATCACTATTAAAGAAGAGGTGGTTGAAACCATTGAAACGACGAAAATTAGCAGAAAGAAGGATAGTAATGTGAAAAATTCTGATTGGGAAGAACAGAGAGTGAAAGAAGAGAAATTAGTTGCAGATATTATTGACAGGGTAAGGAAAGAATGCGAAGCCCAAGGTGCTACGGTAAGTAGGAGAGGTTATAGTAGAAGATCCACTGTTATGAATTCTTGCAACTGAGATTTTTGTGAATGTCACCTTTTATATACATTCCAATGACTTGACATTTAGCCAAAACAATGTGCCAAATTTTTTAATCGTTGATAAGGTTTTAAGAATTATTACAATACCTGCAAAAAATGAGACGCATAAGCTAAATTCAGTAGGTATTGGTTCTTGTAAGAGTGCCAATTTCTAACAGAGGTTGCTCATGAGTTCTTGAAATTTAGCGTATTATTTTCCATTTTCGGAATTGAGATCATTACCAGTTGAACATATGGATAGGTATTTGTCCTAAAATTTTGGCAAGAATAATTTCCGGATACTTTCCAATCTGAAAGCTGTTACATTGCAATTATGATGAAAACATAAATGATTAGACTGAGGAAGTGGGTTGCAGTAGCAACTTTTTAGGCCAATTAAATTTTTTCTTATATGTAAAAAATATAATTGTTAGGTCTGAAATGCCTATTACACAACTACAGAAAAACTGTTGTAACTGTTCTTAAACAACAATATAACCAACATTTTTTGTTTATAAAAGTAAATATGAAGGTTACTCAGCGACACAGTCTAATCCTCCTTCTCTAAGTTACCACCAGCTTCATCAAATTATTGTACCAAATAAACTACATACCTACTTATCCTCTGGTTTTCAAGCTTTCACATCACTAGGATCCTGCACTTTAGATTGTAGTAACAAAAAATATTATCCAACTTATACGCGTATGTTAAATAATGCACCTCAAACCAAATATGACCGCCAAAATATTTTTTCTAAACAACTTGAGAATTATTACCAATATAGACCTAAGTTTCTGCAGCTACGTTGATGTTATTGTTACAGGCGCGATAATTCTACCCGTAATTTTTTCTCTGCACTACTTACTTTCTTAATACGCTGGCTTTAATACTACAAAACGTTTTTATATTTATGAAATTGCACACATATTTAAGTAAGTAGTAGTTTTGGAATAATTGCACCCCGTCTTCACTAAAAGTTATCTCCCAAAAAAAGGTGTAACATGTAATAGTTGGTGAAAAACTCGGGTAAAGATAAATTGAGTGAGAACAATCGACTCCAACCAAATTAATCCTTGGGGGCGTGGGGTGACATTTCAAATAAGGGAAGCAATTCTCAGAAACTTACCTATTTGTAGTGTAACTCAATTCTTCTGTCGTTTTTGACAAATTCGTTAATAATGTCGTCATAAAACTGTGTTTATTTTCAACTGACAAAATTGAAATTTGGGAACGTCTTTCCTGTCCTGTTGAATTCCTAACAAAACTATTGATACGTTTCAATGTAGACAAATTTCGTTCTAAAGATGCACTAGTAGCAGGAATTGTTAATACTAATTCACATAAT
Source organism: Tillus elongatus (assembly GCA_964006375.1). NCBI lineage: Eukaryota > Metazoa > Arthropoda > Insecta > Coleoptera > Cleridae > Tillus > Tillus elongatus. The sequence continues at coordinate 27,965,621 of OZ023265.1, forward strand.
TTGAACACTTCAGAATACGCATTTTCCAATTTTGATTGTTTTAAGAAAGTTAAAAGTTCACTCGCGTTAGTTTTTGTGTCAATAACATCGGTTTCATTAATGACTGAAAGTTCCGATCGTAATAAGGCTTTGTCAAAATAATGTCCATAGTGGTGAAATAATGATTTGCATGAATCTTCTGGTAAAGGTATCCCTTTAAATCCTCCAAAATTACACAATTCAAGAAACTTCAGGTGACTGAGATGATCAAATCTGCAGTTAATTTGCTGCTGAATTTGATCTATGATTTCACAGGAAAAGGCGGCGGTAAGAAGTTTGAAGGTCTCCCACATTATCAGTACGCAGACGCTTTCTTCGTGGCCCCACTTCTTCTAATTCAATTGTTTTTTCCCAGAACTTACCAAATTCATTCTACTTAAGGTAAACACTTTACATTCTTTAATGTGATTTATAGATTGGGATAAAATTCAACTTAATTTATGAGCACAGCAGTGTACAAATAGAGCACTGGAGAACGTTTCCCACACTTAAGCTTGAAGACCTAAATGTCCGGCCATAACAGCAGCCACATCATAGCTTTTGGCAATTAAGTTATTATCAGCCTCCTCAATATCTTTCATATTATTAAGCACAATTTTATATAGAGCGTTTGCTGTACGATCTTATGTCACATTTTTAAGCCTAAAAATCTTTCTTGTACACTCCCATCCATTTTTACGTAGCGTATTACTACAGGTAGTTGACTTAAATTAGTTAAATTGGTTGTTTCATCTAGAACGATAGCAATGAAACGAGTCTGTTTCATTTCAGATTTAATTCTGTTCAAAATAATAGTGGCAGCAGCCGAAATTAAATCATTCTGAATGCGATTTTATGTCCCGTGAAAAACGTTAGACTGTTCCAAGTCATTTTTTAAACAAATGTATTTGGCTATTAAAGAAACTAGGTCTTGAAAGTTTCCTCTATTTGCAGATGTAGTTGTTTCGTCGTGACCCCTGAAGCCCAATTCATGCTTACCAAGAAAATACACAATATCAATAAGTCTTTTTAATATGTTTCTGTTTTTATTAACCAGTTCATTGTGTTGGCGCTGACTAATTTCTATCTGCTTGTCAACGGCGTATTCAATTCGCGTTTTTCCGAACACTTAATTTTAAAATGTACATCTGTAAATGCGCTTTAGACATAACATGTCTTTTTACTACTTTATGTAGATTATTCAAGTCGGAAAACCCACTTTTATTCGACACCCCCCTTTCAGTCCCAAATAGACTACCAGGCCAACAAAACAGTTTATTCCTGTTTTCACAACCCGTTAACCATTCATATTGTTTTTAAGTTTTTTCCCCGTTGAAATGTTGAGTACATGTTTTAATTCTTGTATTTCAGTTTTTTAGAGCAGGTTTCGGCCTACCTTTATTAATAATAGCAAGTTTTTTACAAACGGTAAAGCTGGAAATCCTTTGGTTATCAAAAAACATACAATACAATCACAATTATTATTACCATTTATTTGTAAAGTTTGTAAATCCCCACCCCGACCGTCGCCGCTGTTAAAAGCTGATCTACTTGCAGCCATATTAATAATCATAAAATGCCAATGTATTTAACTTATTCAACTGCTTATATCTACGAAATAATCAACGACATTCACTTTGTACGTGCACCGGGTCTTCCCAGTACAACACGTTCTAGAAATACGCGTACATCGCGTTGAGCTAGGGTTTCTTATAGAGTTGCCTGCTGACTACGTGTATTTAACTGAAGTCATTGCATCCACTCGTAGTATCAGGTTCATGCTGTTCGCTAGCGGTCGCAATTACTGGGAAGAGGTCCTTGCTAGGAGCGTATATACAAATACAGTATGATGCATAATAAATAATTATGTGTGTAAGCTTGGGAAATAAAGATTGTAATAATTAAATTAGTTTCAGAATTTGAAATTTAAAATACAAAATGCGGTTTAGGTATGCAGTCGTTATTTTAAGGGAAGCAATGCTTCCCTTGCTTCCATGGACCGCACGCCACTATTATTCTTTAATTATATGATCAGTGTGGTCTATCTATGGCCGAAAATTCGGTGCCACATTTTAAATGGACAGCAAACTGTAATCTCAAAACAAATTAAAAAATATAGAAGGCATTTAAAAAAAATCTAAGATAAATAAGTTGCTCAGAATTGCTCTTACCGCGTAAATCCAGAGTGCCGTTAAAATTAACAAATACTGTTAGGGGACCTAGATATCATACATCCGACTTGAAGGACCAGTGATAATACAGGGGGTGGTGTATTATTAGGGTAAATTGGTGACTCACTGCATTCGCGATTTTGTGTTAAAAATAAATAAACTGGAGCAAATTGATGAGTATATTTGCTGTTTACTTGATTCAAAATCTAGGTTTCCAAACCAGCTTACTACATAACGAAAAATATGATGTTACATTTGAGGATCACAGGTGTTTATTAAACTGGGCTACAATGGTTTAATAAAAAAAAAACTGGTTTTTAATTTCTTCTTTTCGAAACGAATAAAATATTCGATTGAAACATCTAAATTAGGAAATAAATAGTACACGAAATATTATTGTTCATGTTTGAACAAATATTGATATTTTAATTAAAAGATTACTTACAAAATTCATAATTTTGTGAATTTTGCGTAAACATTTTTCAAAGTGAAATGACAACAAAACAATATTTGTAAACCATTGGTTTAATTATTGACAGATATACTTCGCTACGACAGATAAAACTTTGCTATTTGTTTCCAAAGGCTTCTTGTTTATATCGTGATGGTTGCGCGAATTTATTGTTATACCTACTTTTTTATACAAATTTGATTATAACTTTTTAGAGTAAAAAGATAGAGATTTTTTTTCTTTACATAATTTGTCCAGAAAATAGTTCTTTTTAGATATGCCAAAATATAGGTGTGTTCCTGGGAAAAAAATTCGATGACGTCATTACCTCAGTTTCCAAATATCAAAAAATATGCAAATTTGGCTTAAAATGGACCTTTTTTTTTGTTCCCTCAGGGCTCGTCCGCGGCCTTGCCGCCCCGATAGCACCGCAACCCTTGGTTGATTGTGCATACCCTTAGTCTTACTCCACCCATTCCAAGATCACTGTGCCTTGAACTAGTCTGCACAGCGATTGGTAGGGTGAAGTTTTATATTGCTCTGTCTCCGGTCTAGAGTGACCGTAGATCAGTTGTCTTTTCCGGTCCAGAGCTATACACTCACACAAGATGTGCTGGGCTGATTCCTCCCCCTCGCCGCAGAGTCTGCATGCGAGGTCCCCTTCGAACCGCCCCATTTTATGCAGGTGTTTCTTGACGGCCATGTGTCCCGTCAAGAGACCTGTTGTGTTTCTGAGCTGTCCTCTGCTAAGGTTTAGCAGCTCCACAGCTCTCTTTGAACTGGGTCCGTCAATTATTGACTTCCCATGTCTGAGCCCTGGACAGTATGCCCAGTACACCTTGTGTTGGTTTCTGACCCAGGACTTAATGGCTCCCCTGGCAGTGCTCTTTGACACGCCCAGAGCCGGTTCTGGTCCCATAAATGGTTCTGCTGACCCTCTCTTCGCGAGGCTGTCAGCTTCTTCATTGCCTTTAACCCCCGAGTGACCCGGCACCCAGATGAGGGTCACCTCATTCAGCCCAGCCAGGTCGCTCGTCTCGTCTCGGCACTCACTCACCAGCCAGGAATTTACCCGTGGGCTGCTTAGTGCCTTAAGGGCTGCCTGGCTGTCTGTGGCTATGAGGATCCGCTTGTTGGTGTAGCCCCTCCTCTTGTTCTCCCGCACACAGTGCAGGATGGCGTACATCTCGGCCTGAAACACCGTTGCATGGGCTCCGAGGGAAATACTATGACTTACCCTCGGTCCTTCCGAGTAAACACCTGCCCCCGTCGCACGCTCCCCGCCAGATCCGTCCGTTAACCAGACGAGCGCGTCCCGTGGCATGCCCGGCGTCTCCTCCCGCCATGCCTCGCGATCAGGGATTTCCACTGTAAACTTGTTTTCCCTGCACATTCGCGGGCTCGCGAAGTCTGACCTCATTTCAAGCATGGGCTCCTTCACGATCTCCTGAATTTTGCAGTGGCCCCTGAAGCCTGGGTTGATCTTCAGTCTACCATTGCAGGCTAGTCTGTATAGTCCTAGCCTGGCCTCTCCCATAATAACTAAGTGTAGGGGGGGTAGATCCAGCAACACCTCCATGGCGGCTGTTGGGGTTGAAGACATGGCCCCTGTGATGCCTAGGCAAGCCATCCTTTGGATCTTGCCTAGTTTTTGTTTGGCACTGGATTGTGTCACCTTAGGCCACCAGACCAGTGCCGCATATGTTAACGATGGTCTGACCACCCTTGTGTACAGCCAGTGGGCCATACTAGGTCTTAGTCCCCACGTTTTTCCATATAGCCGCCTAGTGACGGCTAAGGTCATGACTGCCTTACGCAGTATTTTTCCAATGTGACCATTCCAGGTTAGCTTAGAGTCCAATACGACCCCAAGATATTTTACCTCCCTGGCGATTGGAACGCTCCTACCGTATAGAGTGAGAGTTCTGTGGCTTTCACACTTCCTCCTCCTCGTAAACGGCACGACGGTTGCTTTCTCGGGGCTCACCCCGAGCCCTTGATCAACCGTCCACCCTTCCACCACTTTCAGTGCAGTCTGCATACGCGCCCACACTTCCTGTGTGACCTTTCCTCGGACTATGATGACAATGTCGTCCGCATAGCCCTGTACCTCATACCCCCCTCTAAAATGGACCTTACTCAATTCCATTTAAGAACCCCTTTTCAGATTTTTTCCATCGCTTTTCTATTTCTTACAATAGAGCCGAGACGTCGAGTTTCGCTCATCCTGTATATTCAATTTTTTTTACAAAGATTCGCTGTAAAGTACAATAAAAACATGCATATGTGTGTGTGTACATAAAAACAATAAGCTAAAATACATTTACGAGGATTTTTTCACAACATAAATTGAGTGCAAAAGTGATTATAATTATAGTAAATAATCATAATTAATGATGAGTATTGACCAATTGTATTGAAAAATCATTTTTATATAATTTTGTTTTGTTTGAAGCACTCAAACGTTTTGTTTTAATAAATTTATTAGAAGCCTTCTATTTAACATTTAATATATTACCCCAAGCAAGTGTGAATGTTTCAGATCACCAGTGTTGGGAAAATCGAATTTTGTTTGGATTTTATAACCAAATACACTACACATATGTGACTCACCAGGAAATTAAAACAAGTAACATAATTTTGCTAGCTAGTTTAGAGAACCACCTGCTACAAGAAAATAATTTAAAATGGAATTTTTCTAAACGTCAAAATGTTTGGGGTTGACATCTTTGGGTGATGAATAAAAGGCCTTTTCATTCCAAACAAATACTTTATTCCTTGTCCCGACGCGTTTCGACCTTACCTAACAGGTCATCCTCAGGGGAATTTGTCTTGCTAAACAGGACTAAAAAACTATACAGTTGAATGCCCAAGGAACATGCTTCATCTCTTGTTATAGGATTGATCCATTTGGTATCAGAAGTGCTAACAACTTGGAAAATAACAACTCTGTTGAAAATCAAGAAAGAATTTTTGTTTTAAATTTAAAAGGTGAGATATAACGTGCATAACACGTGATGGAGAACAAAAGCCGGCACAACATCTCAGCGCAAGGTCGATACTTAAACAGTTTAAAATGGAATTAACAAGAAAACTATTTTTAGACCTTTCCCTGTCAAGTCATTGGAAAAAAGTGGTCATTTAATTGCACACAAAATACCAACAATATATAGAATGGCGCATTGAAAACGAAACAGACCGATTTGCATCCAGAGAATTTTTTTTAAAGAAACGCTGAAACACTTCAATTTTAATATTGAGGGGGACATGTTTTGACATAAAACTAAAATTTGTCACATCAACTCCTTAAAGGTGGTGATATATTTACATAGGGAACATGGGTCGAGTGTTACATCATTTGAAAGCTTTTTCTTTTCTGAATTCAGAACACTAATTTTTTTTGGAAGTTTTATCAACTCGTTTAAAAATTATTTACAGTTGGAGATGCAAAAACGCATTTCACTCATTCCGATAAGAAATGTGCTGATAGTCACTGTTTTGTTGGTTTTTAAACAAAAAAATTGACTATCAGAACATTTCTTATCGGAATGAGAGAAATGCGGTTTATTATTTCAGTTTATCGGTCGGTTTGATACTTGAGAGTACTACCGAAAATTAATTTTACAATGATGTATTCTGTAGAAGAAAGAGTTGAAATATTTACTCGTGTTTTTCAAAAACGATGACTGTGCCAACCGTACCGCAAATTTGTTCAATGAACGACATCCGAACAGACATGTTAACAGAAAATACATTTTGGAGTAAGTTGCAAAGTTTCGACAAAGTGGTTCAGTAGCCAACAAAAAAAAACGGAATCCTGAACGTGAATTTCCGGTTATAAATGAGACTACTGAGATTGAAGTTTTAGGACAAATTGCTGCAGACCCAACTTTGAGCACGAGAAAATTGACCACTGTTTCAAACATCAAAAGCAGAACTATTCAGCGTATATTGAAGCATAATAAATTTCACCCGTATAAAATTCATCTTGTACAACAACTGAAAGAAGATGATTTTGATCGGCGGCTGGAGTTTTGTGAAGTTATGACTGCACGAATAGCTGATAAGGGAACTTTCTGTTCAATATCTGTTTTTCAGACGAGTGTACTTTTTATTAAACTCTACAGTCAATCGTCATAATTGTCGTTATTGGGCAGATAATAATCCAAGAAATTTTCACGAAGTCCACACTCAAACTCCACAGAAATTGAATGTCTGGACTGGCATTTTTGGAGACCTTTTAATCGGACCAATTTTTCTTGATGGGAATTTGAGTGGCGAAACGTATTGGTATTTAATAGAAGATATCGTTTACCCTCTACTAATTGATATTGTTAAAAATGATGATCGCTATCAAGAAAATCAATTAGTGTTTCAACAAGATGGAGCTTCTCCGCATTTTTCACAAGGTGTTAAGGAGATTTTGAACAGAGTATCCAGAGCAATGAATTGGGCGTAGAGGTGCTATTGCGTGGCCTCCAACATCACCGGATTTAACTTGTTTGTGACTTTTTTTCTATGGGGCCATTTAAGAGTAGAATTTTCGCAAGAGAACCGGAGTCTCTGGAAGAATTACGACGACGCATTGTTGAAGAATGCCGTCTAATAACTCCACAAATGCTCCAGAATGACAGAGCTCGTTTCGAACAAAATTTGTACTTTTGTATGGAAGCTGGTGGTCAACAATTTGAACACTTACTTTACTGGATAAACATTTTTGAACGTTTCGTTTTGTTTTTTAGTTTTTTTAACGAAAAATTGACTAATCAGTGCATTTCTTATGACAATGAATGAAATACGTTCTTGCAACTCCAACTGTGAATAACTTTTACGAGTTGATAAAACTTCCAAAAAATTAGTGTGCTACATTCAGAAAAGAAAGAGCTTTCAAATGATGTAACACTCGATCCATGTTCCCTATTCAAAATATAAGGGTTGTTATCACCACCCTTAAGGGGTTGATGTGACAAAGTTGAGTTTTATGTCAAAACATGTCCCTCTCAATATTAAAATTGACGTGTTTCTGCGTTTCTTTAAAAAAAATTTCTCTGGACGCAAATCGGCCTCTTTCCTTTTCAATGCGTCATCCTGTATGTGCAACAGATGGTAAAATATACGTTCCAAAACAGCGTTACTATATGTTTGTAAATAATTATATTAAAAGTGAAGGGTATTGCTTTATATGTATCAGATAGTTTGATTCGACAATAAATTTAAGGTAGTGGTTTAACCGCCAGTTCATTCTAATTACAGACGTAGATGCGTTTCTCTGGTTTCACAAATAATAGTTATAATAATAAAAAGAACAACTACTATGGTAATAAAAACAACAATAACATTCCTTATTGACATCATGTCTCTGTGAAGGCATTTGTAAAGCCAGAGAAAAGATCCCTACGCCCGTATGCAGCAAGTTTATTGTTTAGAGGCAAATTACTCACAGAGAAACATGTTATGCCTCCAACAATTATTTTCAGGCTTAAATTAGGCTTTATTGATGTTGCTAAAGCAATAATTTAGCTACTGTTACCTTTTTACAAAAGCATTTCTTAACATACTGAAAGATACAAGCACAAGTGTTTTTATTTTATGTTAGAAAAAAAATTGAATTTTTGCTGTGAGTCTATTTACATGAAAGCAATACTCTGAAGTGAGTAAACAGTGAGAGAGTGAATTTATTTTAAATAAAACTGTCCATTTAGAATTAAAATATTGTATATAGTTACGAGCTCAACAAAGAGAAGAAAGCGTGATTTTAAAATGCCAAATTGTTTTTCTTGTTTTGTTTTGAATGCAACTTTGTTATTCGTACTTCATTATTAAATATTTTGCTCAATTTTATTAAATTAACATTGTCGATAGATATGTAACAAGCATTGAAATTACTGCTTTAACTTATTAATTAATTTATAATTTTGTTGCTAACCAAAATCAAAAGTAAAAGCAGGCGTTACAAATAGAGTTGATATTTTTCATACTTCAGAAGTATGATATTTAGACACTATACACAAAAATTTTGCTTGTAATTATGGTTTTTACTTATGTGTCCCACGTTGGACGCCAGTATATTAATTGTAATCGCAGAGGAGTGGGTGTGTAGTCTGAGGTGCAGATGCTACACAAAGAGAAGTATAGAAATATAAGCGTTAGGTTTGGACGCGGTACACTCCGGTGAAAAGCAAGTGTAATGATGACTGGACCTGTTGCATGAGTGACACTGGTTTTGCTAAAATCACACACATTAGGTTAAACACACTATTAGATTACATAGATAACACAATTAACATATGATTGTTATGAGTCAGAAATAATTAAAAGAACACTAAGTCATGGTAGGCCAATGCAAATCCAGTGATCTCAGCCAGTTAACGAACTTATTAACTTATTCATCTGTTAATTATTTGTGACTCATGTTGTAGTTGTCCCTAAGCAAGTAAAACCTTGCGTGTATGATTTCAAAGAAACCAACAACGCTGGTAGAACAGGCCAGTTATCTTTTTAACATCCTTCTACACACGTCCTTGTGTAGCACTTGAACCACCAATTACCCCTTCCCTGTAATTGAAATTATTACAGGCTGTATTATGCCTTAATAAGGCTTAACGCCATTTTAACGTGCTACATAATTTCAATTTAATTTAATCTTTCTTGTATGCTTATACCCATTTTGGACAGACTAATCTTCTACAGTTGTCAACAAGCTTTTAACGAGTTTGATTGTAGTAATGAATACTTTTTCTTCCATTTTCTACAGGTTATATGCACGTACGACTGCAGTTCCTAATAGTGACTCAAATCCGAGTTTTAGCTGATGTGACAAATCAGTAAAATATTTTTAATAATTGTTGTATAGTCAAACATAAGTGGGTTTATCAATTTCTTCGTCGCGTCTTTGCACTTTGTTTGTATTAGCTCTGTGTTTGGCAAGTACTGAAAAAGAGAACATTGCGTTTATATTGCTATTTTAAAGCAACTACGCCAGTGTTGCTTTCGATTGCAGTGATATCTCCTCTCTGAAGATTTTTATTTGTGGCCAATTTAGCATTAGGTTTTCTGTTTTTTCACCTTTGCAACAAATTGTATACACTTTGATTTCTAATTTAAACTTCCTAGTTTTGATGAATTCCTTGAAAGACAGACGCTCCATAAAGGGCATCAAGGTTTCAGCAATGCAACTTCTCGTTCTGAAACGTATGCTCTTTTTAATTTATTTACCAGGATTTCTAGCAAGGGGCTTAATTTTGCCCAACGATGTTTTGTTTTTGTTATTTGCACCATCTATTTACTGAAATGAAGCATATGCAGTACTAATTCGAAGCAATTTCTAGACATACCTTGGTATAGTTTATTTGAATAGGAATGACCTTCTCTTCAGTAATCTGTCGTCTTGGAAAATCATGCTAGATCCATCCACGAATAAAGACCTAATACGTTTTTTGTTTGGTCTCCATTGGTTTCCATCTATTTATATACTCGTGATCTTTGAGGAAGCACTTGGTCTATTGTTTGTTGTACGTACGGATTTTTTTAGTGCTAGTGAGATATATGATCATATCACGAAAATATTCTCAAGAAGTCGTAAGTGCTCTTTTATAGACAAGCTTTAATAATAGTATCTGTGTGTCCAACGGTATCAACAGTAAAATATAAATCTTTTAGAAATGGCTCCGTAACTGGTGTAGTCGGACGATTTCTTCAATTTCATCTTCATGACTGCTTTCATCTTTAAAACTACAATATCTAGAAATTACTTTTTCAGTTGTATTTTGCCAGAAGATGCCAGCATCAGCAGATAAGAACATTGTCGAGATGTAGATGCAATTGGAGGAATAATAGCTGGCAGATACTCCATGACTAGGTCTAACATTTTGATAATTTACAGTTTTTAAGCAAAAACCAGATACCAGTGTGCAGGTGTGCATCACTCTAAACAAGATTCCAAACTGGACATTTATTTTGGAAAAAGAACACTTACTCATGTAATCTATAATAACGAAGCTTACCTTTGTCGTTTTTTTTTTGTTGCAAATTTTCTGCATCTGAAGAATCTTTACATTCATGTTCAGGAACTTATTAATCTGAACCATCTTATTCACGTGGTTCTTATACTTCATGAGAAAATGCCGTGATTCAAAGTTTCAACAACCGCGTCTGTTCCCTCTCGTAATAGCCACCCATTTTATACACAGCTACCCTTCACACAAGCTCAGATATGAGTGAGTCACCGCATACTTGACAACGGATATGATCTATGAATGACTAGATAACAGTATAAAACAGTCAAGCTGATTCTCAAGGTGAATGAACTTTATCCTCCGCAGTTTACCTTGTATCATCGGCACCACGAAATCATCTACCTGCCGACTCGTACAACGAAGACTATAGTAACTCAATATTAACCCTTTTCAGATAATCTCAAATAAACATTGTAACGAGGTAAATAAATACACCTCGGTACAAACTTTCGGAACATTTTGGTCGTTCTAATAACTCGGTAAATACTTTTGGGAACCTTTTAGGCATGTGATTCTCGGTTCTTGTCTGGCCTGGAGATGCTGTATACGTGGTTGTTAAAACTTTTGCTAACAACTCGGTAAATACTTTTGGGAACCTTTTGGGCATGCGATTTTCGGGACTTGCCTGGCCTGGAGATGCTGGATATGTGGTTGCAAAAACTTTTGCTAGTAACTCGGTAAATACTTTTGGGAACCTTTTTATGCATGCGATTTTCGGTTGTTGCCTGGCCTGGAGATTCTGGATATGTGGTTGCCAAAATTTTTTCTGATAACTCGGAAAATACTTTTGGGGAGCTTTTGGGCACGTGATTTTCGGTTCTTGCCTGGCTTAAAGATGCTGAATATGTAGTTGCCAAAAGTTTATATCGTTCCCCTAAGTTCTGCTGGATCAATTCTGCTCGGGCATTTGTAAGGTTGCCTACTTCCTGCTGGATTAATTTTGCTCGGGCGCCATTTGTAAGGTTGATTTCTTGAGTGCCAGGATAACTCAGTGAAGAAAGTTTTCTATTATATCTATTTTCAATTGCCTAAAATATAAAAGTATTTACAGTATGTACATTATTTACACTATATATAAATCGAAATATTATGCCTGGTCGGTTCTTCCTACTGAGAAACGGAACTGGGACATTTCTTCCGGGCAGAACTCCTCAGGTTATAGCCTAGCCAGCCGACGGTGAGCTTTCAGTTGCCTTTTTAGTGTGCGAGGGGGGGGGCGAAGGGGGGGGTTATATGGAATAAGCTTCCCTTGTTTAGTACGCAGGACTCAGCATCAGGTACTAAACAACTTTGGCTTTTTGGCCAGTCCAGCGGGTTACGATCGGGAATCAGCGCCGCTCATAGGCACCCTGATCGGTCAATACAAGGAGGGAAAAGGGGCGGCGAAATAATATTCTCGGAATGAGTTCTTCGAGATTGGGAGTCGGCAGTAACGGTGACAGTTACTTGTTTCTTTGACGTTTGTCTCACATGGCGGGCGATAAAATCTTTCAATTGCCCAAATTCATTGAAGATAAGTTCCCTACCTCTCGATTGATCACAGTAGAGCATTTTAACCTGCACGTATTTTTACAGGTTCTCCTAGCTTTTTTTGCTTTAATTGTGATTTGTTTTCGATTTATATATTCGGGTCCGCGATCGAGGAAATTTTTTGATCTTTTGTGTATCCATTAACTAACGTGTCTCCTCATTTTCTACTTACTTTCTTTATGCAACTTCACATTTTTTAAATTTTTAGTGACGATAGGCTGAGCTACATTTTCGATATCTTCGGCTGAAGTTTCATTGATCTATTCGTTTTCTGATGGTTCATAATCTGGATCTATATCAGAGTTGGCATCAAATGGATCCTCATGAACGCCTTGTTCTTTAATAATTTGTTCCTGTTCAGTTTTCTTACTATTCCTCTCGCCACTTTCTCTATTTTCTAGAATTATAATAATGATAAATTTCAAATTCTTTAAAGTTTACAGTATTACAGGTTCTACCAACCTGTTGAAGAGCACCCAAGTAGAACAACAGGTTCAATATCAATTGCGTACTTACTTTGATCGTTAGTTATTCGTTCCTATTCATAACTCACTCTAGCATTAATTTTTTCAGCATTTCTGTTTTCTGAGAAAGAAATAATAACACATGTTGGTATTCTTACAGTTTAAGAGTAATGATACTAGCCTGTATAGCACTCAGATAGAACGTCACGTTCAACATTATTACAAGAATTAACCTTCAGATTAAATTGATTCTGGAACTTTTGGAGCACATTTCATTAGTCAAAACAGGTATCAGAATTTCTCAACATAACCTCAAAACCACAGCGAAAACTATTGTAACTCGAGCTACAACTGACGCACCCTCCTTCAACGCCAACGAAGACTGCAGTAAATAAAATAAAAATACGATTGTATCCATAGACTTATAATAAAAGGAGACTCGACTATTCATTCATAAATAGCCATTTGTTTTGTAACAACCATTAGCATAAGTGGGAAAGAGATGCAAGAGAGAGAGACCACATAACATTCCGACTCTCGACAACGTCGCAAATAATTCCGACTCGTGTTTGTTATGCCACCAGTGAAAAATTGAATCCAATTTTCCACACACCTGACACTGGCGAACCATGTTCTAATGTTTATAGATAAACTTTTCTTTAAATAACACAATTAAAACTAAAAAAATCACTAATACAAAAATTCCGACTGCTAGCAACACCGCCTAGAAGAGTTGTAAAATTGGGCGGCCGACGACTAATGACAGAAATGTTGACTGGAAGAAGTGAACAGGGTTGCCGCTTGATATTGAGATTCTAGCATTACCGCATCCTCATAAATTTTATATTTATTATCAAGCATCAGCTCCATCAGTTCTATTGATATACTTATTGTACCTATAGGAGACTGTTATAAATAATAGCTTCACTATGAAATAGGGACAAGACGCTTTTATTATTTAATATTATAAATTAAATTTTGTGTCATAAGCTGAAAACATTGGGCGTGAACGAACGTTTGGCAACAGTGTTAGGTAAAGCGTAGTAAAATTATACAGTGGACCATACAATCGCCCAAATACATTAATATGTTATCAGATCTCTGATTGCTTTAAAATGTAAATAATTGTATCTCTATTCTTTATATATCTATGATTGTATCCGACGGGATGACGCCCACAAATCTGAGATACTATATACACCAATAGTGTAATATTGGTTGCATAATAATTGTTTTATGAGATACGATACACTTCCAGGAAAAGTTACGGCTAAAAATAACGTTTGGCATATGTAACTCAAAAAGTGAGAAAATTAAGTCTTCGTTGGACGTATCGTTGTATTGTCACAGATCTCATTATTTCCCCTGTAAAATATCCGTTTTACGAATCACATGACGTAAACCTCTTAGAGGCTCTACCATCCAAATGTCGGGTCTCAGCCCATTATTCAATTAACATGTCAATCTCAAAAGAAATAGGGCCCACAATTGTTTTATTTAGGATCTCTTTAATCTAAAAATTAAAACTTTAGTAGGGCAAATCTTACGTAAATTACCAATAACACGATGTTTCAGTAACAACGTAATGCGGGTTAACTACCCTACTCTCCTTTTAAAGCGGTAAGTAATAAGGTGTGTCAGACCCTAATATTTTGCAATAATTTCAATGCTTTGTTAAAATGTACCTTTGAGTATTATTAGTGCCAAATAATTTAAGTACCTTATACCCTTGTATTTAACTATATAAGAAAGTGTATAAAATAATATTTTTAATATCAGATAGAAAGTAAGTGAACTTCTTCCTTTAGAGTAAAAGTTTTCCTGTCTTTGAAGTCTGAAAAAGTGATTAAGATATATGAGCTATATTTTACTCAACTAGATGTAAGTTTTGATGTTATTTTTATGTAACAAGTTTGATTTATATTTGTAGTTAGAATAAAGAAACCGAAGAAATTGATACTCCAATAACTAACTGACTTAATAAATAACAATTTATTCCATTGCAGATTAAGTAACGTAAGCAGATGATTATTTTAACTGTTTACTTTTAACTTTCATCTAATAAATTATGACTGAAATCATGATTTTTATTTATAGACTGTTTAGTTGTGCCTTTTTTTCCATTCTAGCAGCTCATAATATAAATTTTGCAATATGCGGTTAACATGGGTAAGTATATTTAGCTGAAATCTAAAATTTACAATAACAAGTGCATAGAATGAAGTTACCTACCTTGACAACATTCACTAGCTGAGATACTGAAAAAGCAAGCAGCTATGATAAACGAAACATCTACCCATACAGCACAAGATATTCTCAGAATGTTCTCACAATGCGAGAACATTCTTTTTTCAGAATATTTGTTTCAGAATGTTCTAATAACATCTATGGAATTACAAACTTCAATCTTGAATATTCTGAGTAGATTAATTCAATCACATCCTAAGAAAATTCTTCATCAATATACTGAGAATATTTGAATAGATTATTATACCGAATATTCGCTCAGAATGTGCTTGAGATGTCCTTATAATATTATATAACTTTGAAATTTAATGAAAAAGATAGATGATGATTACGGTATAGTGGTGAGAATTATAATTGTAACTATTTTGCATGTTTGATTCTGTTACCTGTCTATGGTAAACACATCCGAAATTGTATATTAAGGCAATCCATTCTTAAGGCATAGAGCGCATGTCCATGCCGCCGGGAAGGAAGATGGTAAGATGGCCGCTATACGTAAATAAAAAATAATGTCAAAGCGAATGGCCTGTAGTCAACGTTGTATAAGGTTATATTCTAACATAATTAATTAAAAATAATAATTTTATGTGAACACGGAGTACTGTGTAATTGCAAACAACATAAATATAGAGTACAGAAGCAACTAAAACATGGTGTGAGGTTATCAAGAACTAAGACGCACCTAGTAAAGAAAACAAATTCTAAAGCATCTCCTGTAGTTCACACTCATGATGGGTTCGTCAATTTTGCTTGAGACTGGATCATCTTACTAATTAGGTACACCTACATTGTATAATATATAATTTAAACATTGTGTTATTTTCAACAGTACCTAAGTCATACAATATACACCACCACAGTTTGATGTAGATGGACTGGAAAAGTGCAAGAATAATTGTCTAAGCCAACATCTCAGGCTTTTTACTCCTGTGGAAGAAGTTAATTCTGTAAGAAGTATCACTATACAGTGAAGAAAATGTGGACCTGGACATATGGTAGGAAGATGAATGTACAATAAAACTTACAATTTATCAGATACGGAATCACTTTGCCAAAGTATGCCTTTACAACCAGAATATCCATGCTGTTGGTGACAAATATTGGGCATTGGGATATTGAAATAGCTTTAGAAGTCAAAATCAAGTCTGCGAAATTTGCTATGGTATTTATTTTAGTATACCTGCAAATATTTATTTTAGAGCTGAGAACATATATCTTAATCATCAGGTTGGGTTCATTATAATTACAGATAGCTTCTACTAATTAAAATTCATTAATATGTGCTATTTAAATTCATTTATTGATTTTTACTTGATCAAAAATTAATTTCGCTTTGCACAGATGGCTATACAACAATTTTACTGATTAATTATTAACGAAAAACAATACTTCTGGTTAATTACAATCTGTTATACATTCCATTTAATTCATTACACAAATTTTACGGTGTCTAGGTGACACACATTAAATACAAACAGAAACATTTAAAGCATTCATTACATAAACATAAATTGAAAAATCCTATTAAAACATTCAGGTAACATTATAAATAATTACACAATTACCGGTTAAACATTGATATAACATAAGCAATATACATCGACAATTCTACAGAGATCACAGTCTCTTTCTGTTCATTTCAAGCAAATTTTTGCTTATTGAAATTTATTGGCACTCAATCTTTAATTGGTGCTGTTAAAATGGTGAAATTCAAACCGCATAAAGCAACCATAAAAGGGAAGGGTCAAAAGGTCTGATCGATGACAGTTGTAGTTTTGTGCAAGTGCAAGTTAGTGTGATTTTGTGGCATGTTCTGTCCAATTTAGTTGTATTCTATAAAGGTGTAAGTACTATTATGTAATGCAATTCCTTTAATGCTACACTGAAAGCCTGTATGATCAATAGTCCAGTCAAATTTCAAGTTACTTCAGTGGGGGTAACCGTGATGATTCATCTCGGAAAGTTTGTATTTGGCTACTACATTTTTTGGCAACTCCAAGAACTGTATATTTATTTGATTTTTATGTTATTGAAATTTTAATTGTTTTATTAATATTTTATTCAGACATTTCTTTGTATTTGTTATAAGTACATACTTAATCTGAATAAACTTGCAATACTCGAATTGTTGACTTATGTATCTGAACTTGAGTTTACAGGTGTGTGTAGCCACGGGATCAATATGGTAACCTAAACAAGGGTGAGTGATTGAAGTTTAAATTCTAGCCTCTCGGACTTGTTTATACGAAAATATATAAAAGGCCAGTTAAATGGTGGAAAATCGGTAAATTTTGAAGAGAAATCCAATATTTCATATCTTTGCATTTTCTTAATTTCTGTATCAAAAAATGTATACAGGGTGTATCGCATAAGAACCGACATAGGGCAGGGGCATGTAGGTAAACTTAAAATATGGTGATTTAACGCAACTTACCTCTATATCAAGTTGCACCCCTAAGAAGTTATAGGCCTTCAGTGAGGTTTCAAATTTCGAAAAAATCAACATCTCTGTAATACTTTAACTTAGAAAAACCAAGTTTAGTACCGGTTTTGAGTGTACCAAGAGCATTAATCAATGGTAAGTAGAGTTCAATTAAGGCATTTGAAAGGTTTCCTAACAGATTGATGGATTTAAGAACATATTTCATTTTATGAGGAATTTTGCTCTAAAACTTTGTTACTCCTGTTATTTTCAAAACACTTTGTTGCTTTCATGGTTGTTTGAATGGAAATTACCCACTCGTGGTTATGCTTAAGAGGGGTTTCAATAAAATGTTTAAACTACACTATATGTGTAGCTTGATAAACTGTCCCAATGAAAACTTTAGGCTCAAAATATAATATACAGACTTATTCTAATAAGACATATCGTAAAAATTTTGACAATAAATACAATATATTTATATATATATATATATATATATATATATATATATATATATATATATATATAAACTATAATAGGATTTATAACACGGCATTTCTGTACTATACAAGGAGAAGCGTTAAGGCAAAGCCGCAAGGAGACAACCGCATACACGTGTTTCAAGCTTATTAGCCATCATCAGTACGGTATAGCCAGGTGAAGATGAGAACACTCTGGATGAAGATGCAAAGATACCCGGAGTCACAACAGGCAACCAGTGCACAATTGCAGCAACATTTGGAAGACCCACAGTCCGATGGAAACAACAAAAAAATCCACGGAGGCAAAGAAATCACCTGTTCCCATCTTCACCTGGCTATACCGTACTGATGATGGCTAATAAGCTTGAAATACGTGTATGCGAATGTCTCCTTGCGGCTTTGCCCTTAACCCTTCTCCTTGTATAGTACATAAATGTCGTGTTATAAATCCTATTAAAGTTAATATAACTTCCTGGGCTCCGGATGCTCACGCAGGTGATTTCTTTGCCTCCGTGGCTTTTTTGGTTGTTTCTCTCGTATTGAGGGTCTTCCAAATGTTGCTGCAGTTGTGCACTGGTTGCCTGTTGTGACTCCGTGTATTTTTGCATCTTTATCCAGAGTGTTCCCATCTTCACCTGGCTATACCGTACTGATGATGGCTAATAAGCTTGAACCACGTGTATGCGGTTGTCTCCTTGCGGCTTTGACCTTAACCCTTCTCCTTATGTATATATATATATATATATATATATATATATATATATATATATATATATATATATATATATATATATATATATATATATATATATATATATACGTGTTTCAAGCTTATTAGCTTATTAGCCATATATATATATATATATATATATATATATATATATATATATATATATATATATATATATATATATATATATATATATGCGACATACTTGGTTCTCGGGTTGAGCCGCGTCCAGGATTTATTAAAACTCGATTTTTCGACGCCTGTTTTGGAGCCATTTTCAAGAGGCAAAGGAAATATGTTAGCACATAAACTCTAAGGCCTCAATCTGCCTACTCCTTAGAGCGGTGGACAAAGGTGGGTTGCGTTGTTGTAGCTCGATTACGGGGCCTCAATCTGCCTACTCCCAAAATTTCGCGGGAGATCGTCTCTAAGGTCTCAGTGTGTTCAACCCTAGGCCTCAGAGAGACCTGGCAGTTCGTTGCAAGTCTTGTATTTTATATATCGTTTCGTCTACCCGTTTCGTTATCAGCGTAATGAGTCGGGTCACGATAAATTAAGTCAGGGGCTTTCGTCACGGTACTTAAATTATTAAGAGGATTGCAGGTATATGTTGAGTCAGGGGCTTTCGTCACGGTACTTGAAGGATTAAGAGGATTGTAGGTATTTGTTGAGTTAGGTAATGGGGAAATAAAATTGTCTATTGAATTTATTTTGTCTTTTTGTATGTTTGTAATCAAGATATAATAGGTTTCCAAGTAATCGGAAGACGAAGACCACCATCTCTCTTATTTAAACAGTCGAGACGTTTTTCGATCTCGATGGCTTCGCGGAGAATTCTGGTTTTGAAGTTGTAAACCGGGGCTATTGTTTTGGGATTGACGAAGTCTATTTTGCGTTCTGTATGAATATGATGCATGGCCAACGCCGATGAGGGATCGCATTTTCTAACCGCGAGGGTGTGTTCATATATTCCATTGTGGATACGTCTATTTGTTTGTCCTACATAAGTTAGGAAACAGTCGCAACAAGGAATTTCGTAAACTCATTGGAATTCATTTAGAATCGTATCCTTGGGAGTTTTTATCAGATATGGCAGTTTTTTCTCTGTTGTGAATATAGTTTTGATATTATGGGTTCGAAAAATTCGGTTGATTTTATCGCTGACACCTTTAATCTATGGTAAAAACGCTGTGTTGTAGTGTGGTACTCTGTCTGTTTTTGTTGTAGTGTAGTGGTTTGTTGTTGTGCGTTTCTAATGTTTCGTAGTATGTGATGGTTGTTGTATCCATTTTCTAGCAATGTCTGTCTTAAAATGTTTAATTCTGGCTGTTTATTGTTGTTGTCCGTCAGTCTGAGGGGTCGTGTTACTAGTGTTCGAACCACGGAATTTAGTTTCGATGGGTGATGGTGAGATTGTGCGTTAAGATAACGATTAGTGGGGGTCGGTTTTCGGTAGACAGTGTAAGAAAATCCTCTGACTGGGTTTTTAGTGATACGTACATCTAAGAAAGCAACGAAAAATTATTTTCTATTTCCATGGTGAACTGGATTTGGGGGTTGATGTGTCTTTAACATTTGAGGTGAGTGAGCGGGTGATACACTTTAAGATATTGCACTGAGAGCCTCGGTGGTTCAGTGGTAAGAACGTGTGCCTCTGAACCCAAAGGTACTGGGTTCGATCACAGGGTACTCCTATCACTTTTTCAGTACATACTGTACATATAACATCAACCGAGGTTCTGGCATTGTATTTGAGCAAGTTGAATGTCTGCACGTTTTGTTCTTCGAAGGGGGCGTAAGGCCGTCGGTCACGTGTCTATGCGATGTCAGGCACGTTAAATATCCCTACCCACCTTACAGAAAGACAAGGGTTTGGCAAAATTTCCAGGATAGTGAGGTGAAACTGCTCCCTGGCGTCGGTGATTTGCCATAGTCGCAGAAATAGGCCGACGATAAAGAAATAAAACACACACACATGATATTGCACTGATGTATTACTGATACATGAAATTAATTACAGATTACAAGAAATGGACAATCGGTTCGTTATTGTGCTGTACCTTGTTACAGCTTCGTGCTACCAATGGCCGGCCTCTTGGAGGGACGAATGAAAATTGTTAACGCGCACATGCGCATTTGCTTATAATAATAACAATAATAATATTAGGAGGAAAATACAATAATATCAGCCAGATAATGTATCTAGGTTTGGCAATCAGAGATGTAACGCTTGGATGAATGAAAGTGTTTTATGTAAGGGTAAAGAATTAAAAAACTTGTTCTGGTTGTTTAAACAAACCACTGTGAGCTCTGGAGAGTCTACACTGATAAAAAAAACAACGAATATAGAGCCTTGATAAATAGATCTAAACAAAATACTTACAGCAAAGTACTCGAAAATCTTGATTGCAGGGCGAGACAAAAATACATTTGTAGAATGATGGAGCACCGAACGGGGAAGGTCGTTGTTGCGCAGCCCATTATTGTGAAGGTTAGTAATGAGATGATATCTAGGCCTGCTGATGTTGCTGAGAGCTTTGATACGTATCTTTCACACGTAGTCCCTGAACTTTTACGTGCGTCCTATCCGCACGGTTTCTCACTTTTTCCTTCTTTGGTTCCAAACGCTAGTGTTATTTTTTTCTTTCGGCCAGTCAGTGCAACTGATGTTGCCTGCGTAAAAATGGCACTAAAAAATACAACTCGGTCGCACATGATTGTTTGCCGACTAGGACCATAAAGACGTTTTGTGAGTTTACTAGTGAACCACCTGATTTTCTAGTGAATAAATCAATAGAGTTGGAGCAGTTTCCAGATGTTCTTAAGATAAGCAAGGTTATATTATTTTTTAAGAGTGGTGATCCTCTATCGCTGCTGAATTACAGACCTCTTGCCATTCCCAGTGTTATATCAAAGATTGTTGAGAGGGTGGTTTATGATAGGGTTATGTCCTTCTGATGAAAAATCATCTACTGACTGACTCCCAGCATGGTTGTCGTTCGGGTAGGTACGGAAAGTGCGGCTGTTAGTTTCCTGGAGTTTATTTCTGGCTATGCTGATTCTGGTAGGCATGTGGCGGCACTTCTTGTTGACCTGCCAAGGCCTTTGATTGCTTTGACTTGAAATGTATCGGCAGCAAACTTAGCGCCCTTGGATTGAGAGGACGAGTATTGGGTTGGTTGACGTCTTACCTTGGGGGGGAGGAGAATGTATGTATCGGTTGCTGGCCATGATTCCAGCGAGCAATATATGGAGTATGGGATACCGCGGGGATCAGTCCTTGGTCCTTTAATCTTTATTTTATTCGTAAATGACTTACCAACTTTTATGAGATGTGATTTTAGAGTTTGGTGATATCACTCTGGTGGTTGTGGATGATGATGTTGAGGCTCTTCAAGCGAAGTTGCGCATTGCATACTCTGACTTGTTGGATTGGTGTTGGACAAATAAGTTGGTTGTAAACAATTCCACTGAACACTGAAAGCTTAATCACAGTTTACAGTGCACTTGCGGGATCAGTGTTAGCGTATAACATTATTCTGTGGAGAGTCTCTGTATGTGTTAACAGAGTACTAATCCTTCAAAAAAGAATACCAAGACTAATATTTGACGTGCCTTCTGTCTGGAATTGTCGGACGGTTTTTGTGGAAAGGAGGGTCATGACTATCTATAATATTTACATCTATAGGACTATTTTATATATATAAAGAAAAACATTCATCGCTTTGATGTAAATTCTTGAAATCACAGTTCTGATACTCGTGGCCGTGGTGATTTAAGGTCGGTGTCTTATAATACAGCAAAATATAAAAGATCTTTTATATTCAATGATATTAGAGTTTATAATAAATTACCAAGTAGGTGTAGGGTACATACTGGGTTTAGGATATTTAAAAATAATTTGAAAGCACTCCTAGCATCCAGGTGTTACTACAGTATTGAGGAGTATTTACGTGTTAATGACCTGTCATATTTCTGTTTTGTTTTTTGTTTAGTTATAGAGATTCGTTTGCTATTGTTATGTTTTGTTTTTGTTTAGTTATAGAGATTCGTTTGCTATTGTTATGTGTTATGTGTACTGGTTGTGTTGCCTTATGTTCATTTTTATATCGAAAGGAATGATAATGTGTTACTATTATTATTATTAAAGGTCTACTTACGCTTTAGTGAATTTTCGTAGAAAAAATTCACTAATGGGGAGATCCCGACTTTTGAATTTTAAAATTTTTTTGCAAGTAAGCGCGAACTAGGTCCCGTATAACCTATATCCGGGGTCACTTTTAATTTTTATATGTTATATATATATATATATATATATATATATATATATATATATATATATATATATATATATATATATATAGTATATTAGTACATAATTTCACAATGTGTTTCACAAATAAGCCTAATACTTGTGCTTGCAATAAACACAATTTTGATTTCTGATCTGCCTACAGGGAACTGCCAAATCTTGCTACTGTTACATTTACAATTTTGTTAGATACTAAATAATTTTGAACTTCCTTTCCGCCACTAATAGTTGGACTACCACTCTAAATGTTCAGCTATCGTTTTACAATAACTCCGCCTCTTAAACCAGAAAATTCTTCCAGAATACTGATATTACGTACAACACAAAAATTTTGCCATTTTGATTTGACAACAAATATATATATATATATATATATATATATATATATATATATATATATATATATATATATATATATATATATATATATATATATATATATATAAGGAGAAGGGTTAAGGGCAAAGCCGCAAGGAGACAACCGCATACACGTGTTTCAAGCTTATTAGCCATCATCAGTACGGTATAGCCAGGTGAAGATGGGAACACTCTGGATGAAGATGCAAAAATACACGGAGTCACAACAGGCAACCAGTGCACATTTGCAGCAACATTTGGAAGACCCTCAATCCGAGGGTAACAACCAAAAAAGCCGGAGCCCAGGAAGTTATATTAACTATAACAGGATTTATAACACGGCATTTATGTACTATACATAGAGAAGGGTTAAGGGCAAAGCCGCAAGGGGACAACCGCATACACACGTGTTTCAAGGTTATTAGCCATCATCAGTACGGTATAGCCAGAGGAAGATGAGAACACTCTGGATGAAGACGCAAAAAATATACGGAGTCACAACATGCAACCAGTGCACATTTGCAGCAATCCTGTTATAGTTAATATAACTTCCTAGGCTCCGGATGCGCACGCAGCTGATTTCTTGCCTTCGTGGCTTTTTTGGTTGTTGCCCTCGGATTGAGGGTCTTGCAAATGTTGCTGAAAATGTGCACTGGTTGCCTGTTGTGACTTCGTGTATTTTTGTATCTTCATCCAGAGTGTTCCCATCTTCACCTGGCTAAACCGTACTGATGATGGCTAATAAGCTTGAAACACGTGTATGCGGTTGCCTCCTTTCGGCTTTGCCCTTAACCCTTCTCCTTGTGTAGTACAGAAATGCCGTGTTATAAATCCTGTTATAGTTTATATATATATATATATATATATATATATATATATATATATATATATATATATATATATATATATATATATACACATCACACCGATAACTCAAAAAATAATTGGCCGATTTTGATAAAATTTGGCATGTACCTTCCTTTTGCAAATAGCTTGGATAACTTCTTTAGTCCGGAAAATCGAACGAGGTTTTTTGGGAAAATTTTGAGGTTTCATTCGAAAAAAAAATTATCTCAAAAGGTAATAAAGCCATGACAACCAAATTTGGTAGGTAGGTTTGCGATATAAAAATTAAACTATCCACCAAAATTTACATTTCTATGTTACAAAAAAAAAGTTATAATAAAATATTTTGTGCCAGATCATTTCTATGAAAATTCACTACCATAACGCACTTGTTGCGTCCAGGCTTTTTGAATCTTTGGATCTTGTGTTCTCGGATTATACCGAAAAGATAGCGCCTCCGTGGCCGTGCGGGAAAAAAGATTCAGACTTTCCAATACGGACTCGGGGAACGACGGTTCGAGACTCACTGGTGGCGGATGATTTTTCAAATCACTGTCGTCGTTGAGATCGAGCTCAAGGTGGAGGGTAGGTTAGTTTAGATGAGCAAAAAGGGCCAGCAATGGCCTAATTGCCAGTAAGCATCTTACCTTTACCTTTATACCGAAAAGATAAGTAAAGTAAAATTGTGGTCTTACTGATAAGGTTTTACTGTAAAAATTGTGATCTATTCACATTATTTATTTAGGTATTTTATTGAAGTAAAACTGTACTTACAGTTTAGATAATATAGCTGTGTGGTCAAACTAAGCACTAGTTCACATTGACTGCGGTATTCTAAATTATTAATTATTATTACTTCGGAAAATTTTACTTTTGTTAGAGATAACATTAAACACACCGTTCGGTATCAAGTACAGGGTCGCCCTCTCCTTGCAAAACATTGCTATTCGAAATAATTAAATTTAGTCTCACACAATGGATAAAAAAGGTAACTCCAACAATTGCTTTTAGATCTGTATTTGCAATCAGATTAGTGTTTATATTTTAGGATTTTGTTTTCAGTCGGTACCGCCATCAATTTTAGTATAGCGATAAGTAGGAAAAGAATGGGTATAAAAGTAAAATAAAACGATAAATCAATTTCAAATTTGTTTATTTAACATTATTAGTCTAGCTTTATGTACACAACATTCATACATTTGTTCAAATATAACAATCAATGTTCAGATGATAATCCGAAAGAATGTTTATTCAATAACAGTCCGCTTTTTATTTAACTTGTATAAACAAACAAGATCAAATGGGCTGCTGTAATTTTATCGAATTTATATTTGAAGAGGGCTTAGGCAAATCAATTGTCGCGTTTAGTATCTGTGGTTAAAGCATAAAAAAGCAATGTAAATAATAAACGTTTGTTAAGGAAAATTGAAAAGGAAAGTCAACAATAGTTGGGTTGACAGCGAAAGTATGTGTGGAAGATTATTTGTGCAAAAAAAAAACGATTCTATAATAAAGATTACGGTGAGCTTTTCTCGCAAGAGCTAACTTTTTCTCTGATTTCACTAAAACATACGGCTTGGCTTCAGCCAGAGTATTTGAACTAGTAGTTGACTTGCTTTAATGGTTTTTTTTTTAAATTTATTTTTTATTTCAACAACACACCACGAGGGCTTACAACCTAAATACTATCGTGCCGTGGGTGTCGACAAGGAGGAAAGAGGCAACTTGTTAATTCTGGATTTGAAGGTTCGGGGGAGAAGGAAAAACATTTGCCGGCAAGGAATTCCACAACTCGGAAGTCCTCGGGACAAAAGAGCGGACATAACAAGATGTTCTATCTGTGGTGACCTGGACAGTAAAAGGGTGCATTCGCTCTGTTCCCCTGGTAGATCTGTTGGGGGCAGCAGGTGGAGGATTCATGGAAGAAAGCTCATCTGAGCAGTGCCCGTGCAGATATCTACAAGAGAGAGAGAGAGAGAGAGAGAGAGAGAGAGAGAGAGAGAGAGAGAGAGAGAGAGAGAGAGAGAGAGAGAGAGAGAGAGATAGGTCATCAACGACACGTCAGTGGACAAGGGATGGCAGCCTTTGGGTGAGGGTAGGGTCACCGATGAGACGTATAGCTCTCTTCTGAATGGAGTTCAGGATAGAGAGTGTAGAAGCGGCAGCAGCACCCCAGATGTGGGAGCAGTATCGAGGTTTGGTCTTATTTGTGAAGTATATAAGGTATAGAGATTAGCTGGTGAAAGGTATTTGCGAGCCCGGAAGAGGAAACCTAATTTCGTAGCAGCCGCTTCTGCAATTGATGTGACATGTTGGTGCCAATTGAGATTTTGATCCACAGAAATGCCAACAAGTGAAAAGTACTCATTACTTTGAATAACTTGGTTGTTCATTGTGATGGGTCTAGGGCTGGTGTATCTCTTATGAGAAAGAAAGCAAGACTGGGATTTGGTGGGGTTGAATTGTACAAGATTTCTACTTCCCCAGTCTAATATTTTTTGTAGATCCACGGAGACAGAACCCTCCATGAGTCTGCGATCGTCATCTAATTGGGCAAAAGAGACAGGCTTAGAATATTGTATATTTTAGTGGAGGGTGCTGTCGTCCGCGTAACTGTGAACTGGGTTGGATGTGCTAGAGAGGAGGTCATTGATGTGGAGAAGAAACAAAGTAGGGGCTAAAGCTGAACCTTGAGGAACTCATGCATTAATTGGATACAGTTTAGATGCATGACCATCCACGACAATAGTAATGCTCCGGTTGGAGAGGAAATTTGCTGTCCAGGTACAGTTTTGGTGGTAGGCCATAGGCCGGAAGTTTATTAAGCAGCGCTGCGTGCCAGACCTGGTCGAATGCTTTGGATTTGTCTAGAGCAACAATCTGGGATTCACTGTGTAGTTTCATAGACTTGTTCCAAGACTGGGTGACAAAGCAAAGGAGATCGGCAGTTAATCTGCGCTGACGGAATCCATATTGCCTGTCGTGGATTAGACTGTGTTTTTCAAGAAATTTTAGTAATTCGGTGTTTATATACTTTTTCATCACTTTAGAGACGACTGAAAGGAGATAAATAGGCCTGTAGTTTCTAGGAAGCGCTTTGGATCCTTTCTTGGGGACGGGTTGTACTCGAGCAGTTTTCCAGTTACTAGGAAATATGCCTCTATTGTAAGATGTCTGAAACAGACGAGTCAGTGCAGGAGCAAGTTCTGGCGCGCATTTTTTCAGAACAATTGCTGAGATCTCGTCAAGGCCACAGCGTTCCTGGTATTAAGAGAAGAGAGCATCTTTCGTCCCTTTCTAGTTTTGAAAATGATATCCGCCATTTTATGCGCGACATTGAGGACTCTTGGTGGTTGAACATTTGGAGGTGGGTTGAGAGTAGAATTGCCGGCGAACAACGAGGCAAAACGATCAGCCTTGCCCAGGGCCCTGGAAACAATTTCATTCCCTTGAGACAAGAGGTGGGAACGTGCTCTTGCAGAAATTATTCCCAATAGATTTAGCAAGAGTCCAGAAGGGTTTGCTGCTGGTTGAGCTTAAGAGGACTTTGTTTTTGAGTTTTTTGCCTCAGAAAGAATGCGGATATAGCGGTTTCTTGCGTCGTTAAATGCTTGACGGTTTTCTTGACTGGGATTGTGTAGAAGCGTTTTGTGAGCTTTGACCTTTTCAATTTAAAGCACTCGCCTTTTTCTTAACAATTAGTAGCAACTTATTTGTTATTAGTATACGTAAAGCTACATAAGCTATCCTTTAATTTTTTTATTTACTTCCGTTAAAATTATATATGTCTTACTTTGAAGCTTAACATTGCACATGTGAAAAATATATTTTGAATTTAATGTTTCTTCCAAATTTATGTAGCTGCCAAATACCTCTTAAAATGTCACTTTGAAAATTTAAGTAAATTTTGATTTCTTTGACAATATGGTTACTGTAGCTCAATTTTTACTCTTGAAAATTTTAATAGAGAAAATTAACTTCAAATTTCCTTACAGCAGATATTGCACACATTTTTTGATCATTCTAAACTACACAGTAAAGATTATTACGCAGTCATTGGCTTCTTTTTGGGAGGACAATATCTGCATGTCTTTCTTTTTTCCAGCTTGTCGGTACGACCATCACGATTGTCACGACTCTTTCGGCGCGACAGGCTCAATTATCGGTGGAATAATATTTTTCAAATCTGTTGGCAGATTTTAAATCCTCTAGCAATGTGTTTTCGGATAAGATTTATGGCTGAATTGTATATACCTATAGGTACTTGGAACTACTTTCGTTTTTATTTTCATGAATAGTTTCAAATATAATCTTGGAATTTGCACAAATTACTGCAACTATATTATAAAATATTGCCAGGGGCCATCTAAGTGTTCTTCGGTTTGGGGAATAATTTGAAATCTTCTTGTCCAAAGTATCCACACCTGATTGGGTTGAAGAAACTAACAGTCCGCGGGACACTTGCCGATATATGGCAAAAAAGGAAGATGCTGTGCATGTGCAAATGAACAAACAGCAATCTTTTGTCAAAAATGCAATATAAGGCTTTGTTTAGTGAATTCTAGGAATTGTTTTCTTACATTCCATGTAAAAAAATAAACATGTTAATGAAATGGAGGCTTGTGGGATGCTTGGCAATGTATCCTATAGGATACAAACTAGAGTTTATTTTCATATCGCCTTAATTGTTTTCTTATGATAAGTATCTGTTTTCACTAGTTTTATTTTGATGTTTTGCAATAAAAAATAATTTTTTAAACAGTTCCTATCTATTATTGCCAACTTAAGGGTTAAGAGTTCTCATGAGGTTTCTGCTTAACTGTGTGGCCTGTTGTAACGATTCACATTTTATCTGGAATCATTACTGGTTCAAAATACACTTAGAAAGCCCCCAAGTATCTAAATAATACCAAAAACCCTATCCATATTAAACATTTCAAGTTTTGGTTTCAAAATTATTTTGATGAAAATTCGCTAAGAAATTCTATATCGTAAGACCCGTACTGAGTTACCTATAATATACGTCGAAATCTGAATATTGAAAAACGTTGCATTTTTGTTGGGGAAAATGAATGTCTCTATTGTCCTGAAATTCTAGGTAAATAACAGAAGCTGACGTAATTACGAACGGACGAGTTCATTATTGTGGAGGTGTGTATAGAAGACGTCGTGACTTCGCCACCGATTGGAGGTCTCGTTCTATCCCATTCGAAGAGTAGAGGCTAGAAAGAGCTCGCGTACAACCACCAACGGTCACCGTAAATTTCTTTTCGTGCAGCAGTTAGCGAACTTCTGAACTCAACACAACCATTTTTATTTCATTTTGTTTGCTATTCCAAATTTGATTTATATGAATAAATTTAATACTTTGTTACATTAACATATCTGTTTGAAGAGAAATTCCTCCCTAATATCTTCTTTCTTTTGGCGTCTGCACAGACAATTTATTCTTCCTAACGATTATCTAGATATCTAAATTTCAATATTACCTGGCACTAGTCTGGGGAGCCCACAAATAGAGGACTCCAGGCAGTGCGATACAAACAAAGAAAGAACGTGAGTATCCAATTACACCCAGATCTGTCAACCTCATAAAAGTATTGCTAGTCTTAATAAATATGATAATCTGATAGATAGCTATTTTAGGGTAGGGTGTTATAGGCAATCGTGATCTCACTATTGAGCAGATCTATATCCACCTGAGGTCAATCACTATATAGCACGGTCTTCTCTAAGTTTTTGTTTGAAGGAGATAACACTGTTCTGTTTACTGTCAGTCGGTTGACTCCACAGCTTTTCATTTCGCAGTAAATTTTATACCTTGTCATCAGTTCACTGTGTAATAGTTTACTCGGATTCTTTTATTGCATGTTTACTCTGTTTTAACTTTTGGCTTGCTTTACTGTAGCTCTTTTGGATTTTACTGTAGTTTTTCTTAGATTTCACTGTAGTTTTTTTAGCTTGTTTTACTGCTTGACTTCAGATGGTGGTTTTGATGTTTTCACTATTGATTGTTTTGAGACTACTGTGCTCCAACCAGCATCATCGCCTACCAGAAAACAATATTTTCTGACAGACGCTTTTATTGTGTTTTTCGATTTACGCCTGAAGATTGCTACCTAGTTGGCCGAAACACGCAGAGAATTAATATAAGTTTTATTATTTGGAAACAAGCCTTTCTATTGACATTTAAAAATTATTTCGTAATTTTTCAAATAATACATATTCTGCTCTCGAAGACCCGGTAGCTTAAAAGAATGAAAGTTGATACCAGCAAGTTTTACGAGATTCTAAATAGGAATATGTCGTCAGTTTTTATCTAAAAGAATATTTGATATGGGTGACGTATGTCCATGATTATAGATCAAAAATAAAGCTGCCCATTCGATGAATGCACATTTTGAATACCGACCTACCAATCAAAGTCTGCCAAAAAATAAATATTTTACTTGGTTGCCTAAATACAGACATAGGGGCTTTCTTTCTGGCTTCACAATTCCTTCTGCCTTTCTCTACGTCTATATTTATTATGGAACGCTTTCACCAAGTAAGGGCAACAACAATTAATGCAATGGGTAGCTAATCTTTAACTTGGGCACACTGTATATTCAAGCTACCATTATTGTTTCCATCATGATCATGGTCGCTTCGTTTACTACGAAAAGCAGAAAGTGTTCAGAGGCACATGTCCTAACCACTGGACCATCGGGGCAGCTTACCAGTACTTATAATAGTAATAACAGCTTAATAAAATTCGCGGAGGAAATAATTCTGAGATTCATATTAATCAAAACTGAAGCATAATAATACATTTGTAGCAAAATATAGGCTTAAAGGATTAAAGGACAAAAATTTCCAATTAAACAATTTGCTTTTCACGATATTCCTGTAATTATAAAGCGCAAGAAATTATAATTGGTTGTATTTAGTTCATCAAATTACCTTTTAAAGTAGCTTTATTGTGCCAAAATATCGATTAAGGAGCTTTGAATTTGGACATTAAATTCGCCGTCTATAATTTGATTGGAAAGTAATTACTCCGAAGGGTTGTGTTCAGCGTGCTATTACAATTTATTGAACCACCTTTGATTAGGCACTTAAGCCCATGTCATCCAGCGATGATAATTAAGCTGTTGCAGGACAGGATTTAAGGATTTTACACAAGGATTATGTACTAAACGTTAAATTATATTGGTATATCGAGTAAAACATTCTATCGAATTACATCAGACAATCATCTGATGCATACGTTTTATGATACACTGTAATACCTGTCTTTTGGAGAAAGCTGTATTCAGAATTTTTTGCGAATTGTCATCAAGAAAAATTCGCTAATAGAAGGGTCACGATGAAAAGCTTTTCAAAAAATTTCTTTGGATGAGCCCGAATTTGGGTCCGTAGAACCCAAATATATATATATATATATATATATATATATATATATATATATATATATATATATATATATATATATATATATATATATATATATATATATATATAAGTGTGTGTGTGTGTGTGTGTGTGTACGTATCCGAGCGATATCAAAAAATACTAAACTGATTTCAATCAAACTTGGAAATCTTGCTTGGGCGAAAACTGAGGTAGAGTTCATTAATCAGCCTTTTTTATGCTCAAGTTTTGCCGGTGAAAAATCAGGGAAAACTTTTTGAAAACGATATATTTTTTAAATAATAAAAGTGAGTGGAATGGAATTTTTCACATATATAGAGCATTCAAAGGTATTCTCATGTATTAATTTTGAGGCGTTTCTTTCAACACAATTTTGAGTTATCCAGAATTAAAGAAGAAATATAAAAGTTACGACACGCTCCTAAAAGTTTGTTAAGGCGTTGTGTACTGTGCGTGGAAGAGGTCTAGTTTAAATTTCAAAACTCAACTTTCTAGGTTTATAGAAAATTGAGTTATACAAATTTGAAGCATTTAATGAAAATTCGCTACCATAACGCACTAGCTGCATCCCGAAATTTTTAGTTTTTAAGAAGACAAGCGATTCATACCTGTAAAGTTTGACAATATTATTTAAAAACAAAAACAAAAACACAATTTTCGATGTTGTGACAT
Organism: Tillus elongatus; assembly: GCA_964006375.1. Taxonomy (NCBI): domain Eukaryota; kingdom Metazoa; phylum Arthropoda; class Insecta; order Coleoptera; family Cleridae; genus Tillus; species Tillus elongatus. The sequence continues at coordinate 27,997,754 of OZ023265.1, forward strand.
ATTATTTGATACGGTATTATTAAAAAATTCCAACAAACAAATATTAAGTTTAACTTTCAGGGAATGATGTTAATTTAATGCAAATTAGCCCACCTTGACAAAGGACATCTTGTTCACCAATATCTCTTTGCAGTTGACATTGGAGATTGTTGATGAAAATTGGGAAGGAATAGAACCCAATCCCGATCTTCTTAAAGATTATTATTATTTACCTGAATTGTTATTTCGCTCTAATTATTTTTAATCAATGGTATTACAGACAACCCTTTATATGTTCTATGGGTAGTTATCATAGTCCGTTGTTAGCCACTATGAGAATGACAACACTCCTTGAATTGTCAATTCCTCGCCTTTCATTCAGTTCACTTCTCATCTACCAATACAGAGTGTGTCAATTAAAACTTACCACCTGGAAAATATCGCAACCAAAAGAAAAAGAACACAAAGCCTAGACACGTCGACTTGCTTTTCAAAGGGGACACATGAAGCTGTAAGTTTTGGTGTCTCGAAACCTACCTCTGAGGCAGGGGCGTAAAGTAGCCTTAATTTTTAAATGGCACCCTATGTTGAGTGACACCTCATTTAAAAACTTTTTCAATTCTTCTAGCGACAACATGCGACTTGTTTAATTTTGGTTTGGATGATATAGCAATAAAATCATCAACTAATGCATAGGACACAATATCAATGAATGGAAGAAGGTTATTTAATTAAATGTTCAAGTTGTTTTCCCTCTACTTCCATCCAATTATAAAATCCTTGCACCATTCCCTCCTGGTACTTGTGGTATTCATCTTAATTAGTTTCTTGGTTAATGCATCTATTTCATCTTATCTTGTTCATCTGTTATGTTAAAGATCTTCTTCACTCAGTTTATCTTCAAAGGTATCATTTTTGATTTCCATTGAGACAGCAGGTCCACTATGAGTTATTATACGAGTCTCGTTAATTTTAAATTCAAATTATTTATTGCTCTTTTATCGGCAAAGAGCTGTAAATTATGTTTTATAAAAGCAATTTTTACTGTAGTGGAAACGGCCAGTCTATTTATCTTTACCGTTTTAATATTAAAATTTAGTTTAAAATTTCGTTCACAGCTACCAGTAGTGGCTTGCATTGATAATAGCCTTTTTGCTATTTTCTTAACAGCTTATATTTGGATAAAATCCAGTCCACCATGTTATTGTTGAAACATTGGTAGATACTCTCCAATATGCCTCGTTAGAAAAAATACTTGCCTGAAATCTATGTTCAACAAGGTTTTTGAGAAGTTCTGTTTCATTGATGCCCATGTTATTACTAAGTGTTGTTACAAACTGCATTATGATATTAAATTCCTATATTATCTATTAATCCATGTTGGTTTGGGTCCAATAAACATGCAGCGCCTTGAGCATCATGTGTCATGAATACTTTCCGTGATTCCCACGTGTCCATAATTTTTTGTTGGTCTGTCAAAGCAAAAGCATCAGGGCACTGTGTTATATCATTTTCTATATATCTTTAAGATGTTTGTAAGAATATTGAAGAGTTGCCTTATCTTCTTCTAGGCAGTTTATTGATGCAGCTATTGGTTGTAGAAGTTTTAATAGTCTGTTCAATTTTTCACAACATTTGTTATCCTCTATGATATTTTTTATCTTGGTATCAATACTGCCGTGCCATTTGCTCTCTACACATGAGGCTTTTAAATTATCTTTATTAATGTTTAAATTTTTCAACATCATAGAGTAAGTACCCCATCTAGTATTCACTGGCACCCTCAGTGTTTTTTTGTATTTCACCACGACTTTTCTGTATTTATTTAAAAACTTCTTCTTGGCCTTAACTTTGCAAATCAGCTGTTAAAAAGTTAGTTTCTGGCCCATAAGTTGACAATAACATGAAAAGCACTAGGGAAATTTCCAAATGTTGTTCTTGCTGCAAAAGCGAATCATAAGAACGATCTGCCAGGCAGGTCCACACAAGCACTGTCCTCGCTGTTTGCTCGCTTAAAAAGTATTACTATATTCACTTTATTTACTTATATAAGCTGATTCGATTTGTTAAGAAAAAAAAAAAACAATTCTTACTTTGGTAAGAATGAAAACCTTCCTCGGTCAATGTCCACCCGTAACTCAGATAAGCTTTCCTAACCTAACTTAACCACCAAACTTCATTAAATCGTGGTAGATGGGTATCTCGACATATAATAGGCTACTTAAGCCCAAATGAAGGCCTCGGTGATCCAGAGGTAAGAACGTGTGCCTCTGAAACGAGGGGTACTGGGTTCGAGCCCAGGGCTCTCCTTTCACTTTTTCAGTACATACTGCATGTAAAATCAACATCAACCGAGGTTGTGACATTGTATTTGAGTAAGTTGAATGTCTGCACTTGTCGCCCTTCGGAGGGGGCATAAATCCGTCGGTCCCGTGTCCCTGCGATGTTGGACACGTTAAAGATCCCTATCTTCGATACAGAAAGGCTGGGGTTCGGCAAATTTTCCAGCATAGTGAGGTGAAACTGTTACCTGGTCTCGGTGATTGGCCATAGTCGCGAAAATAGGCCGACGTTAAAGAACAAAAAACAAACAAGCCCAAACGCTTAAATACTGGCTTCCCTGGTTATTTTAGAGTAAAATTGTATTAGACCTTTTTGAAAGGCATCACATTAGAAGCCTACTGCACTTTTTGTTTTATTTTTAACATTAATATTCAAAAAATAACAATATTACGCAAGAACAAGTACTTAGTGTCGAAGCTTGTTCACAAATTAAAACAAAAAGATAGAAGCGTGGAATTCAAATTAGATACAATCTTTAAATAATCCCCCATTAGCTACCAAACAATATTCTAAACGATTGTAAAATTCAGATCTAACATAGCTCAATTGTATTGTATTGTGTGATTCTAACGCATTCTGCCGAAATTGCGTTGTTAAGTTGTTCAAGGTTTTCAATACGATCGTTAGTATACATTCTTCATTTAATGTGGCCCCAAAGAAAAAGATCGATTGGTGCGAGATCTAGAGATGTCGGAGGCTATAAAACATTATGGTTTGACCCAACAATATGACCTTGAAAACTATAGCGTAAATATTCTTGCACTGCGAGGGTACTGGGTTCATCCATCTGATACCAGATCTATTGATTTTCTATAGCAACATCGTTCAATAAAGGTCGTATTCTATTCACCAATAAGCCTAAATTCAAATTTCCATCAATATAAAACGGCCGAAAATTTCGCACCAAACATTGACTTTTTGGGGATATTGATTTCGGGTTTTAATAAATCTTCGTTCATTGATGGTGGTTCAATACATACAGTTCTTAACACTGGGCTCGTTATTCTGGATGAACGTACTCTCATTGGGAAGCAAATGTTCTTTAAGAAATCTCTCTCATTTGCTATTTTTATCATTTGATAACTAAAGTGGGCTATTCACTTTCTATCACCCTCCTTTAATTTTTGAAGGCATTTGAATGACTTATAGTTATGATTTTTCAATGTTCTAAAAATGTTTGTAGTTTCGCTAGCAAGTTGTCTAACATTCAGATTTTTATTTTCTTCAATACGCAGTAAAAATTCAGTTCCTTTTCATTTGTATTTGCTGTTACGTGATTTCAATTTGATTCATTCCTGTACTTGCAGTTACTCAAAAGTGTACCATTCGTTTCAATCTTTGCTACCAATCGTTGAACTGTCGATATATTTGATATTGATCTATCTGGATATTGAGCACTGAACAAATCACATACATTTTGCAAACTATTGCTTGAATAGTGTAATTTTATAATTTGAACTTTGATTGTGTAATTCATCGTAAGAAGCTTTGTGATATTAATTCCCAATCATTAAACTTTAAAATCTTTTGATTTGACATTGGCAGTTATTCAAAGTTTTGACATTCACAGCTTTCCTTGCCTAGAGTACTAGATTTTCTAGGTTGAGCAAGCAGTTTATTTAACTTTGAAACCTGCAACTCAGGGGCTTTCGGTCAACTCCTACTGGAAGAATGGCGAGTGAGAAGACCACTCTAAAAGGAGATTTAGCGAAAGCGATAGTTGTAAGTGCTATGATTCGCTCACACGGAAAATCAAAGATATAGTCATATGTCGGGGCGTGCTAAATTATCCGTTACACATAGATTGCATATTTTAATTGGATGGGAGCTTTTAATAAACAAGATAGGAGGAGAAAGGGTTTTCTCGGTGAATCGGCACACTACAGGGAGTTAGTATGGCCCTCGGACAAGAAAGTGCCTGTGGCACGAACAAGATAAAAACGGGTTGCCGCGTACGGTATAGTTAGGGGGTGAATAGTTTTGAAGTAATTAGAATTTTGAGTGGAGAGTTTCGCGAGACAATTAGTGTCCGAGAATAGGGAGCTAAAAAGTGCAATAGAAGATAATTAGTGTCCGAGAATAAGGAGCTAAAACGGGCCGTATGAGTTTTAAAGAAGGCGGTTTTTTTGAGGTAATAGAAATTGTCAGAGTGCAGTCACGAGGGGCTTAAAATATAATTATAATCATTTAACACTAGATTAAAAGTAGAGGTTGATTTTGTGAGTTAAATATACGAGGGGTTTGAGATATAGAGAGTTTGACTGTTAAAAAGGGTATTGCTTAAGATAAAAAATGTATGTAGATTAGGTAATTGAATATTATTCGTCACTAACATGCTGTGTTATGTTAGCTTTATTACCAATTAGAAAAACCATTACATAAATTAGAGTTTTGTACTTTATTTGTCGGTAACTTGTTGTATGAATTTATTTTGAAGATATTAAAGTAGTTCTTAAAATGAACTCTGGTTTCATTTATAACTTGTGGAAAACCCCCATTTATTTTTCATAATTAAATACGAGGGTGACTTAAGGGTTACAGGTATATATTTTGGTGGATTTATAGTAAAGCTTGGATTTAAATCAAATACCAATGCTCTACCCTCTCATTCCACACAATGAACATAGACCTCAATTAAGGGTCCTTAAAAATAATTTTTTTAATATAACGGAGTAGCTTTCTCTAAATACACGTCCAACCGCTAGGGACGCTGACATTTAAGATTGGTAAATAGATAATTAGAAATATTTATCAGAGAAGCGGCCCTGTTAGAATAGTCTAATACAATGTTGCTCTAAAATAACCAGGGAATCCAATATTTGAACATTTAAAAATTTGCACGCAAATCCCTCTGTTGCGTCGTCAGTTGAAGAACCCTACATACAATCGATGAGTTTTTAAGACACTTAATTTAGAGTGGTTAAATACTTGCCATTTTAGACGTTATTCGTAGTTGCTTGGAACATTTTTAAATGGTGTTTGGCTTCGAGTACGTACACAAACCTTTGTTATCTGGTGTCACTTGTAAATGTTATTTTATAATTTGTGCGTCTGTTTTTTGATGATAAGGTCAATCTATGTACCTATATCGTTATAGGACTATTTTATTAGTAAACGAATAGGTTCGCACTTGAAATACATATATAGACTGGTGCATTGAAAACGAAACAGACCGATTTGCGTCCAGATAAACGTTTTTTTAAGAAACGCTGAAACACGTCAATTTTAATATTGAGAGGGACATATTTTGGCATAAAACTCAACTTTGTCACATCAACCACTTAAGGGTGGTGATAACAGCACTTATATTTTAAATAGGGAACATGGGTCGAGTGTTATATCATTTGAAAGCTCTTTCTTTTCTAAATTCAGCACACAAATTTTTTTGAAACGTTATCAACTCGTTTAAAAATTATTCACAGTTGAATATGAAAAAACGCATTTCACTCATTACCATAAGAAATGTGCTGATAATCAATGTTTTGTTGGTTTGTAAACAAAAAAATTGACTATTAGAACATTTCTCTCCGGAATGAGAGAAATGTGGTTGATTATTTCAGTTTATCGGTCGGTTTGATACTTGATAGTACTACCGAAAATTAATTTCACAATGATGTGTTCTGTAGAAGAAAGAGTTGAAATAATTACTCTTTTTTCAAAAACGATGACTGTGCCAACCGAGCGCAAATTTGTTTAACGAACGACATCCGAACAGACATGTTAACAGAAAATACATTTTGGAGTTAGTTGCAAAGTTTCGATAAAGTGGTTCAGTAGCCAACAAAAAACGGGATCCTGAACCTGAATTTCCGGTTAGAAATGAGACTACTGAGATAGAAGTTTTGGGACAATTTGCTGCAGACCCAACTTTGAGCACGAGAAAATTGGCCACTGTTTCAAACATCAAAAGAAGTATTTAGCGAATATTAAAGCATCATAATCTTCACCCGTATAAAATTCATCTTGTACAACAACTGAATGAAGATGATTTTGATCGGCGGCTGGAGTTTTGTGAAGTTATGACTGCACGAATAGCTGATAACGGGAACTTTCTGTTCAATATATGTTTTTCAGACGAGTGTACGTTTTCTATTAACTCTACAGTCAATCGTCATAATTGTCGTTATTGGGCAGATAATAATCCAAAAATTTTTCACGAAGTCCACACTCAAACTCCACAGAAATTGAATGTCTGGACTGGCATTTTTGGAGACCGTTTAAGCGGACCAATTTTTCTTGATGGCAATTTGAGTGGCGAAACGTATTTGGAGTTACTAGAAGATATCGTTTACCCTCTACTAATTGACATTGTTGAAAATGATGATCGCTATCAAGAAAATCAATTAGTGTTTCAACAAGATGGAGTTCCTCCGCATTTTTCACAACGTGGTAGGGAGTTTTTGAACAGAGAGTTTTCAGGACAATGGATTGGGCGTAGAGGTGCTATTAAGTGCCCCCTAGATTACCGTATTTAACTCCTTTAGACTTCTTTCTATGGGGCCATTTGAAGAGTAGAATTTACGCAACAGAACCGGAGTCTCTGGAAGAATTACGACGACGCATTGTTAAAGAATGCCGTCTAATAACTCCACAAATGCTCCAGAATGTCAGAGCTCGTTTTGAACAAAATTTGTACTTTTGTATGGAAACTGGTGGTCAACATTTTGAACACTTACTTAACTGAATAAACATTTTTAAACGTTTGGTTTTGTCTTTTATTTATTTTTATTGAAAAATTGACTAATTAGTGCATTTCTTATGACAATGAATGAAATACGTTCTTGCAATTCCAACTGTGAATAATTTTTAAACGAGTTGATAAAACTTCCAAAAAAATTAGTGTGCTGAATTCAGAAAAAAAGAGCTTTCAAATGATGTAACACTCGACCCATATTCCCTATTTAAAATATAAGGGTTGTTATCACCACCTTTAAGGGGTTGATGTGACAAAGTTGAGTTTTATGTCAAAACATGTCCCCCTCAATATTAAAATTGACGTGTTTCAGCGTTTCTTAAAAAAAATATTCTCTGGACGCAAATCGGTTTGTTTCGTTTTCAATGCGCCACCTTGTATGTATATTATAAACTGTTTTTTTGTGTGTGTATGTTGTATTAAAATTTTATTTAATGCCACAGGCTATTTGAAAAATAGTTACTGAAAAACTAGTTTGTAGTATGTGAATTCTGCGTGTGTGTGCATGTGTGTGTGTGGGTGCCGCAGAATAAAAAAATATATTCGCCTGATATTATTTTTATGCGATCTAGTAGAATCTAGAGATTTCCAACGCTGTATAATTAATTTTTACCATGAATAAAGTAATAAAAAACGATTAACTGTTGGAAATAACACATTTACAATGAATAGAAGAATTAATTATTAATTTATAATAACAATAAAGCCAAATCCAAGCTTTACTTGAAAATTGTTTGGGAACGTATCTACGGTACTTATTTATCGATCAGACTTGGCTCAGTATCTGAATGATTGATCAGTTTGGGTCTCATCCGGTCTACTGAAATTTATACTGTACTAATACTGCAAATAACAATAATTACACCTGTTCGCACTCTTAGGCTATTCTGAATACAGCTTTGTTTTTTTTTGTTGAGACAAATGATAGATTACATAAACTACAGCGTCTGTGATTCAACGAAAAGAAAAATTGGTCTGTGTACGAATGGACAGTTAAAAATCACAGCGATGTAGTATTATAACCTGTAATTCACAATTCACTTTATATGAACATTAGTTTACGAGTGGAAAGTACTTGCTAGATCATAAACTCTTTCCCTTTAAAATAAGGAACCAGAGAGAAAAACTGCACAGTCAGTTAGTCTTCATTTTGTTGGATAATAACCGCTAAAAATCGACTATTTTCACTTGTCCATAAATATATCACTAAACTGAATTTATACCAAATTAAAAAAAATGTTTGAGCAAGAGTTATTGCGAGTCACTGTCACACAATTGCGTCACACTCTCAATTCCTCCATAGTGTTCTGTTTAGAGTTCATTTGGGTGTTTTTCTTCGTCAGCGTGCCAGTATTTATCAGCTGTATACTGTGCGTTGATAGCAACGGCTGGTTCTCCGGCATCTGGTTCGACGAAAGCGTATTAACATTAGCTTTTGCTATTTTGGGAGGGGGTGGAGGTCTAGGAAGCGTTGCATTGTTCTGAGGTAAATCAGCAAATTCTGGGGGTGGTAGCTGATGGTGGGAATGATGATGACCTAAAATAGTTGCTGGATCACTTTTTACACCTATAATACTAGACTCAAGGTCACCACAAATATTGTTTGGCATTTGACCGTTTTCGTTTCTCTTCTTAGGCTGGCCACTGTTCTCGTTCATCCGAGTTTTGTCTCTTTGGTAGTAGACGCCCGCAAATATTAATACATTTAGTATTAACAAAGAGCACCCTATCGCTATTGTGACACTTAGGGCTGTGGAATACGCGGCAAAACCGTCTTCTACAGGATGGGGGGTCGTACTGCCACCACCAAGCTCCTCAACTCTTTCTGTTGAGTCCAGGGGAGACAATGTCGACAGGCCTGAACTGTTGGATCCAAGTGGTGTTGCTTTTGAAAGATCGTTGGGGTTTTCAGTCGATGGAAGCTTGCGTGGATTGAGCTGTGGAAGTTTGGGAAGCGGTGGATCATCATTAGGCAGTTCGTGATGAGACATCGGGACATCATCACCTCCTGGTTTATGAAGGTCCGGTACTAGATTTAGCCAGAAGGACAATCGATGTGCTCTGTAGTGGTTTTTCAGTTTTGGTTTTGTGTCTGAAAGTAATAAATTTTTATTAGCTATACTGTTTACACACTACCATTTTTAAATTTTAAGAACAATAATTAATTAATTTATGTTGCATTTGTTATTAGACAAGTTTCAAAAGTAGCAACAAAAGTTCCTTCAAAGGAGTTCAGCTTAGAGCCACTATCAAACGATCGTATCAGACAGGCGCCAGAAGCTAAAATATAACTTTTGTCACGTGGTAATATTTAAAAAAGTTATGATCGTAAAAATTTGCTAATGAGTTTTTCGTATGTGGCTTTATATTAGCGAAGAAATTAGGTCTGTATGTAGAGAGGCATTCGCTAGTTTACCAGGTATTGGTGTCAGGAGTATAAAACGTATGAGTGACCTAACGGCATTAGCGCTAACACTTGGAAGGCACCAAAAAAATGAAAAGCGCTAACGTAATTGAAAATTTGACACTGATATGCACCATTTCGCCAACAGTATATCTTACTATCCCCTTTTTGAAGAACGAATAAGATACATGGCATCAAACTTGAACACACTTTAAATATCCGAACCATTATTAAAATTATTGTTGAGATTATAATTTAATTTCTCTTGCGACATGGCATTATTCCTGATGAGCAGCATGGATTTATCCCTGGCAGATCAACCACAACCTACTTGCTATTATGTCTAAATGACTGGACAAGACTTGACTTGGGCCAACCTACTACAGGACAGGGGATCGCCGAGGTCGCTAATAAGCTAGGTAGCGAGCATGCTGGAGGACAGGAGAGTCTCGCTGACCTTGAGGGACCGGGGGCTGGACGTCGGAGTGACGGGAGGCTGCCTTTCGCCTCATCAATGGTGTCTGGTCATGGACAGACTCTTGGAGCGGCTCTCCGAGAATGGCTTCTACGCCCAGGCGTACGCTGCTGCTGATGGGCTGGTCCTAGTCACCGGCAAATTCCTCGACGTCGTCTGTGAGTGCATGCAAGCTGCCTGTATCATAATTGAAAGGTGGTGTGGTGAGCTGGGACCCTCCGTAAACCCGGCGAAGATGGAGATGATCCTATTCACCAAGAAGAGGAATGTGGAGGGGTTCAGGGCGCCCGTGATGTTTGGAAAACCTTTAGCTTTAGTGCGGGAGGTCAAATATCTGGGGGTGGTCCTGGACTCCAAACTAACATGGGGATCGCAAATAGAACGAGTAGTCAGGAAGGGAGTAGCAACCATCTGGCAGCTACGTCGAGTGATAGGGAGGACCTGGGGACTTAATCCTTGGATCCTTCATTGGATTTACACTGCGATCGTCAGGCCGATAAACCTCTATGGGGCGTTGGTCTGGTGGTGTGGTGTGAACCAAACTACTACCAGGAAGCTGGCCAAACTCCAAAGACTGGCAATCCTGGGTATCACAGGCGCTATGAGGACGACACCCTCAGCTGTGCTAGAGGTCTGGTTGATGCTGCCACCGCTTTCCATCTGTATCAGAAGCGAGTCTATGGTCTATTAATGAACTCAAGTGAATTCGAGCAGCTAAGTTTTCTGACAAAAATTAGTTTAAGAAATTTGTTAGGTAATATAAAGTCACTGAAATGTCGGGTATCTATCAGACAGGTTGTAAAGATTGTAATCTTAAATACGTTGGACAGAATAAAAGAAACATAGGTACCAGATTGCATGAAAATCTAGCACATTTAAGATACGCTAAGATGGACAAGTCATGCGTGGCACAACATATATGGTATAATAACCACCACATTGATAAAGATAATTTAAAACATATCAAAAATGTTAGACAGCAATCCATGCTTGATGCGTACGAAAGTGTTTATATTTCTAGAGCAATAAAGAACCAAACTTTATTAAATCGAGCTCTCTCATTTCAGGCCCATTATTTTCTTTATGCCTTTGAATTGGACAAATACTCTTAAAGCTGTTAGAATAATAAAGGAAGTTCGATAACCTCGTCCGGTCACAATACACAAATGCTGCGCCTTCGACTTAAAATCTCCCTTCTCATTTCGTTCTTCTACCCAAGAATCTATATAAATACTATATAAATACAGGTTGTGCACCTCCTTCGGGTATATCCCGGTAGAGGGGTACATCGAGCACCCCTGCATCAGCCCTTATAGCCATGGCCGACATGGCTGCCCTGGATAGGCTCTCCACGCAACTCCGGGAGCTTATCGAACCATTCCGTTACTTGTCCCCAGACCTTAGAGCGGCTTTTATAGCCGCTTTAACGGCTGAACCAACCCCATCCCCGTCCCCGATCCCTCCCCCATTGCCAACTTCCGTTCCCGCTGCTCAGCCCGAGCGAGCCGGCCCTTCCCAGCCGGCCGCGAAAGCTGGAAAGCGCAAGGCTTCACCGCCCCTATCTCCTGGAAACAGGAAAAACCGTAATCGGAAAGTCTCATCCGATGATGAATCCATGTCTTGCGAGTCTGACTCCGAGGCAAGCCAAGATCAGGAGCGGGCCGCAAGTACTGCTCCCAAACCCACCCATCCTCCTCTGATATTCCTCCACAACAATGAAAGGCAGACCTATTTTTCAGGCTACTTTTCTCGACATAATATCAGCTGCGTCAAGGCCAAGAATCTCACAGATTCCGTGAGTATTCACTTTACAACAGCTGACGACTTCAGACAGGCTACCAAAATCATGGATTGCCTGCAGCTACAGTACCACTCCTACCAGCTCCAGAAGGACAAACTACTAAAGATTGTCCTCAGAGGGGTCAAACAGGGTTTCCATCCCGATGGTGTCCACCGTATGCATCGCAGAGGTAGGGACAACAAAAAAATCCCCATTCCCCTCACCATGACTAACCTCCCCAAGTCCGAAAAGTCCATTTGCTGCATCAAAACTGTGTGCAAACTCCTCGTCAAGGTGGAGTCGCTACACAAAAAGAACCTCCCTAACCAGTTCCATCGCTGCCAAAGGTTTCGTCACTCCCAACAGTCTTGTAGGGGAGCCCCCCGCCGCGTAAAATGCAGCGGCCCCCATTAGTCTGTGGAGTGTAAAAAGCCCCTATCCGGCCAGCCTTGATCTATGCATCACCTGCATGGGCCACCGCGGCCGCAACACACATCCAGACGCTTTAAATCATCCAGAACAAAATTCTGAGAATGGTTACCGGAGCGCCATGGTTTGTCCGAAACAGTCAGAATCACTCTGATCTGGAAATGCCTTCGATACTTAATTTCATAACTCAACTATCCACAACTCAGTTCGCAAAAGCCGCTTCTCACCCAAATGCTCTTCTCCGTAGTGCCACCGACTACGGTGAGCAACTTCCACATAAGCATAAGCGTCCAAAGCTTATACTTATCCGCTAACGCCCCCGCGGCAAAAACAGAATGGAAACATTCATACCCAAAAAGGCATTGTGTGAAATCTTTACGACGGAGGTATGGACTAAGGTCCGGTACTCCCAGGGAGGGGGTTTTAGTGAGTACATTCTCACAGTACCTCGATATCCCACGGCACCTACGGGGCCGTGAATGTGGTCTGCATGAGCATTTCCCCGTCCTGTATCCAAAAAAAAAAAACTTTGAATATTCTGATGAGGCTAACGTTGTTAGAGAAACGATCGTTAGGTCTTTAAAAAGATGTGTTGTAGTGATTTGGGTTTCTCAAAGTGCACTTATTTGTACTTAATATTTATGAATTATGTTGCAAATTTTATTATCACACTGTATGTGTAATATCTCAAGAACAAAGGTTATGAACTCATTTCACTGATATTAAGCGTGGCTTATAGAAACCACAGTTCCATTGTGCTACTGCAGACCCATAATACTATTTAATCATAAGGGCAATGTTCATTGGCATGAGAGTGATATTCCTGGATGCATTGATGTGAAAACCATCGAGCACGGCTGCAACCTAACCGCATAACATATCGATAAAATTCATATCAATAACTTAATTATGCCACATTCATCAGATCAGTGCCACCGGCGAATCTCTGATCGGTATTGTAGGATACCTAACCTAAGTTTTAGTACGAGCATAATAGGCCGAAGTATCCCGATTTTGTTGTATAATTTCTTCATGAACAATGCGGTATTATATGAGAACAATGCCTCTTTTACCCGTATATTAATATCTACCGGTAAATTTAATAACACGTCCCTTTTAAACAGGGCAACTGAGATTTAACAACACAATAGATTGCGTGGCGATTATGTCAGAAGCCTCCAATAATTATTAGAGCTCAAAAATTCTTCAAGAGAGATTTTTTGATCCACAAATAAACGGTGAAATATTTTAACAAAAAGTCGATGAACAGAGGCCACATAATAATATTATGTGGTTTCAAGTTAAACGTAAAATTTTATCCGCAAACTTTTTATTTACATTCCGATTACGTGGCAGCTACCAAATTTAAACGTAATTTTATTTCCGTTTTAGTGAATTTTCGTAGAAAAAATTCACTAATGGGGAGATCCCGACTTTTGAATTTTGAAAAAAATTTTGCAAATGAGCGCGATCTAGGACCCTAGAACCCATATCCGGGGTCAGTTTCGATTTTTATATGTTTATATATATATATATATATATATATATATATATATATATATATATATATATATATATATATATATATATATATATATATATATGTATCACACCGATAACTCAAAAAATAATAGGCCGATTTTGATAAAATTTGGCACGTACCTTTCTTTTGTAAATGGCTTGGATAAGTTCGTTAGTCAGGAAAATCGGATGAGGTTTTCCGGGAAAATTTTGAGTTTTCATTCGAAAAAAATTCTTATCTCAAAAAGTAATATGCCAATTTTAATAAAATTTGGCATGTACCTTCCTCTTGTAAATCGCTTTGACAAGTTCGTTAGTCAGGAATATCTGATGAGGTTTTCCTGGAAAATTTTGAGTTTTTATTCAAAAAAAATTCTTATCTCAAAAAGTAATAAGCCGATTTTAATAAAATTTGGCAAGTACCTTCCTTTTGTAAATGACTTTGACAAGTTCGTTAGTCAGGAAAATCGGATGAGGTTTTCCGAGAAAATTTTGAGTTTTCATTCGAAAAAAATTTTTATCTCAAAGAATAATGGGCAGATTTTGATATTATTTGGCACGTACCTTCCTCTTGTAAATGGCTTTGACAAGTTCGTTAGTCAGCAAAATCGGATGAGGTTTTCCGAGAAAATTTTGAGTTTTCATTCGAAAAAATTTTTTATCTCAAAGAATAATGAGCAGATTTTGATATAATTTGGCATGTACCTTCCTTTTGTAAAAGGCTTTGATAAGTTCGTTAATCAAAAAAATCGGACGAGGTTTTCCGGAAAAATTTTGAGTTTTCATTTGAAAAAAAAATTTATCTTAAAAAATAAAAAATCTATGATAACCAAATTTGGTAGGTAGGTTTAGGATATAAAAAGTAAACTATACACCAAAATTTAGATTTCTATGTTACCAGAGAAAAAAGTTATAATAAAATATTTTGTGCCAGATCATTTCTATGAAAATTCACTACCACAACGCACTTGCTGCGTCCAGGCTTTTTTCTTTAACGTCGGTCTAGTTCCGTGACTATGGGCAATCACCGACGCCAGGGAGCAGTTTAACCTCACTATCCTGGAAATTTTGCCGAACCCCTTGCCTTTCTGCAAGGAGGGTATGGATCTTTAATGTGCTCAACATTGCATGGACACGGGACCGACAGCTTTACGCCCCCTCCGAGGGGCGGAACGTACAGACATTCAACTTGCAGAAATACAATTCCAGAACCTCGGTTGTTGTTAATGTTACAGTACGTACTGAGAAAGTGAAAGGAGAACGCTGGGATTGAACCCGGTATCCTTCGGTTCAAAGGCACACGTTCTGACCATCGAACCACCGAGGCTCTGAAAATGTAATTAGTGACCTCTTTACATTTTTTTTTAAATTCTAATTGGAGATTCTTTAGTTTAAATTTTATTTCTTTGTCAGCAAATTTTTGTGGTAAAAATGAGGCATTTTTCGTAGCAATTGTTTACAGTGTTTTTGTAGAAATAATTCTTTGCCAAACGTTTGTGAAATGTTAGTAAAATTGTTTTCAAATTCTCGTCGAATAATATGTTTAGCAAATTTTCGCGTAAATAAACTTTTTGGAATGTTTTCGTCAAAAGACTTTTAAATAAATTTGGTATAATATTACTTTCAAAATTTAGAAAAAAAAAAAATGAAATTGTCATGAAAGAAATTGCTGACAAGTTTTCATGTATCTTTTAGTGAATTTTTATTTAAAAAAATTCACTTATAGAGAGGTATCGATGGTGAGATTTTGCAAAAATTTTTTAAATGAGCGCGAACTAGGACCCCTGGAACCCATATCCGGGGTCAGTTTCAATTTATATATATATATATATATATATATATATATATATATATATATATATATATATATATATATATATATATATATATATATATATATATATATATATATATATATATATATATATATATATATATATCCATCTAACTCAAAAAATAATTTTTAAATGAAACTCGGCAAGTGCCTTTCTTTTAGTAATGGCTTGGATAAGTTTTTTATACAGGAAAATCGTACGGGGTTTTCCGGGAAATTTTTGAGTTTCTTTCAAAAAAAATCTTTTTCTTCGAAATTTAATGTGTATATTGCCTTAGAAGAGGCCTTACTACGTACCAAAATTCAACTTTATACGTTTATAGAAAATTGAGTTATTCAAATTTTAAATTTTCTTTGGAAAAACATTTTTTTTTCCGAAAATTACAAAGTTATTTTAATTAAATTTTGGTAGATATCTTGCCTTAAAAAAGAACTTACTACACACCTAAATTAAACTTTCTCAGTTTATAGAAAATTGAGTTATTCTAATTTGAAGCATTTAATAAAAATTCACTACCTTAACGCATTTGCTGCGTCCCGAACCTTTTAAAAATATTTTTGTCACAAGGTTTTGTGAATTATTATATCTTGGCAAAAGACTTTTTGTATAAATTGCTTGAATAGGTTAGATGGCCAGGATAAATGGAGCAGGGTTTCGGCAAATATTTAAGCTTAATTTAGGAAAATATTTGTACATTATGAAAAAAGCAGGCATGAAATTTGATTGCCAGTATAACATATATAGTAAAAACAATGTGCCATGTTTCATCAAAATAACTTTATTGTTTGAAAATGTAAAAAAAATTCCGAAATTAAACTTAAAATGTAACCGAAAAAATCCGTTTCTTGGTAAACCTTATAGGTTAATAGCAAATTGAGCTTTTCAAATATGAAGCATTTAATCAAAATTCGATACCATAACGCACTTGCTGCGTCCAGAATTTCTTTACTTACAAACATGCATTATATTTCGATGGAAAATGCAAAAACATAAGGCGTTTTCGATAAAAAATAAAATAAATCACCGACTTATGGGCCACCTGTGATTGTAGAAATATTTTTTAAGATGTAGCTCAAGACACGCTATAATTAATGTATACAATTTTTTTTCATATCTTGTAGAATAACGGATATATTGAACTTTATTGTTTTTTTACGAAAATTAGACAAAAGTTATATACCATTAAACGATAAACTCTCTAGCTAAGACTACTGCCAAAGCATCAGAGAAAGGGTCTATTTGAAATGAATTTTCTGGAAACATTTGAGTAAAATGAAGGACAATGACGGTTGAAACTAAGACTTCAGAGTTTCTAAAACATTCTTCTTGAGACATTTTCTTTCCATAGCTCGTATTAGATTCATTCTTTGACTAAATGTTGCGAATTTTGACGTTTTAAATTGTCACTTTGACGTTTCGAGGAAAACTCCAATTTATTTTTCTTTAAATGCCTGTGGCGACCGGTTACGGAGCATAATGATTCACCAAGAGGGAACGTGGACGGAGGACAACGTCCGTGGTTGGGGAAAACGGATTCATTGTTGAATGTAGCGCGGTCTAGTTAAGATATAAAATAATTCACTGTGTAATCGAGATATTTATATATTAATAAAGCTATTTATGACTATAGAACATTGTGTATGTTATTGTGAATGATAGGGCGCCACAAGTGGCGACGAGGATTCTTTGAACCTGTTATATACGTCTAATTATAAAGGTAAGAATTCTTAACTGTACAGACTGCAAAGAGATAATAATTTAATTATGAGATGTTTTTTTGCCACCCTAAACATGTGGCTGCAACTCTGAATATTAACTTGGATTCCGATGCCTACAAGATGCACGTGTTTGTGTATATATGTATATATGTATATGTGTGTATATGTATATGTGTATTATTGTGGGTATCGAGGTAGGGCTGTGAGCACCAAAAGTAGGGCTGTGAGCGCCAAAAGTAGGGCTGTGAGCACCAAAGAAAAAAAAAGTAGGGCTGTGAGCACCAAAGAGTAGGGCTGAGAGCACCAAAAGGAGGGCTGTGAGCACCAAAGAAAGAAAAAAAATAGGACTGTGAGCACCAAAGAAAGAAAAAAAAGTAGGGCTAAGAGCACTAAATAAAGAAAAAAAATTAAACAGAGCATGGCTGTGAGCCAAATATGTGTGTATGTGTGTGTGTACATATATGTGTATATGTTTATATAAAAGACTCCCAATTATGAACCAACGAGTATGAAACATGAGCTTGCTTTTGTTTACAATAAGAATGCGGACGTGTATAAAAATATATATATTTAGAAATGTTCTTATATTTTAGTCAAATATTTACTACATATTTCTACGATAAATCGAGATAAGATCAATGCGACTTGATAAACATGTTTTATTAAAATGAGTCAATTTGTGAATTTATTGGGAATTATATTGTAAACAAAATCAGGTGAATGAAATTACCTAAAAATACATTTAATTGTATTTATGTATGTATGTATACAATAACAATATCGGCAAGTTTGAATTAAATATCAACCATCACAACACTATATTTTATTTTGTTTATATTTTGCTTTATTGTGTGGCCATACCTATTTAACCGAATGTTTTTGCCAACTGATGACGTATGTTAAACTGAGAAAATTCTTGTTTGGAGTAATGTTTATCTAAGCTTTATGTTAGGTCTTATGTAACCCATAAGGTATTCGTTTTAGGCATCTAAATATTACATAATATGTCATAAAAAAATTGGTACAGTAAAAACCGTACTTTGGATTGATAATTTTATAATTTTTTTTCTCGTGTGGATATGGAGATTGATATAACACACTTTTGATCCCGTATCCTTTGTTTTTCTTCTTCTTTCCTAGTCAACTCTGACAGAGACAGGAATCAGACTATCTTTAGGCGATACCATCGACAAGACTTTACTTAGAGCGGAGTGGGAGAAATGGCTCAAAGCGATAGATCTATACCTAGGCTAAGACAATTTGACCGATGTCGTAAAGAAGAGAAACACACTTTTGCACTTGGGCGGTCCACAGTTGCAAGAGGTAGCTTACAGTTTACTGCGAGCTATTGAATCAGTCAATACGGAAAAAAAACGACGTTTTTAAAACACTAGTGGATAAATTATCAGACTACTTTTCTCCCAAACAAAATTCTACATTTGAGAGTCATGTATTCCGAAGTATCAATAAAGACGAAAATGGAAACTTTAACAAATTCTTGTTGAAGATAAGACAACAGGCGAAGCGTTGTTTTTTTTCGGTAGTACTGTTATGGAAGCTAGTGAAATAAACATGAAAGTTAAAATTATTGATAGTTGAGCTTCACCAGATTTAAAAAGGAAACTTTTGGAAAATGAACGCACTCTCAACGAAATTATTGAGCTTTGTCAGGTGCACGAACAAATATCAAACCAATCAACGGCTATGAGTGCAGGTTCAACTGGCCAAAGTACCTCATCTCTGGCAGTAAACAAAATTGTAACAAAGCACAACAGACAGGTGTACCCATGTTCGAGGTGCGGGAAAATTAACCGTA
The DNA here is from genome assembly GCA_964006375.1 of Tillus elongatus. Classification (NCBI taxonomy): domain Eukaryota; kingdom Metazoa; phylum Arthropoda; class Insecta; order Coleoptera; family Cleridae; genus Tillus; species Tillus elongatus. The sequence continues at coordinate 28,016,747 of OZ023265.1, forward strand.
ATAATAATATAAAAGTGTGCCCGCCCAAGACGTCAAATGTCGAAAGTGTGGCTTTCAAGGTCATTTTACTATATGTTGTAGAACGCACGACACACCGAAAAGACCATTGCAGTCTAAGTTTGGTAAACGAGTTGATCGGGTGTAAATTTTGTGGACACTGAAGAAATGGAAGCGGACCCAACAGGGAATGACAGCAATAATTTTGACTGTTTTAGTGTCCATAAAGCAAAGCAGTCCAACCAAGATGATTCGTGCGACGACTTGGTCAAATCTTTAGATTCGGGGTCAAAAGCCAACATAATAAGAGGAACTGACAGGGAATAACTTTCTTCACATAACGCGATTATTTGGGATCTTACCACAAAGAATACGGATTCGCTAAAACCACATGGCACTAGTTGACTTCAAATTAAATACAGATTCACAACAATAATCAACATTCCAGGTGAAAGTCAGCTCATTACAATTTCTTATGTGGTAACAAATGGAGACATTTCCATAGTGGGAAAAGATACAGCCAAGGAATTGGGAATATTAAAGTTAGGACTTAATGTAAATAAAATAGAGAAAACAACCGCGCTTCCCAAAGTAAAAGACATTTTAGTGAAAATATGTATAGACCCATACGTAAAACCCGTACAACAACCAGTAAGAAGAGTTCCAGTCGCAGTCGAATCACAAGTCGAAGACAAACTGAACGAGGCCTTACAAAACGACATAATTGGAAGAGTAATGGAACCTAGCGCCTGGATATCACCGGTAGTTGTTCTAAGTCCAGCGGAGACATTCGAATCTGCGTTGATATGCGTAGAGCGAACGAAGCTATCCAAAGAGCGAACTACCCTTTGCCGACATTTGACTCCTTAACTAAGCTCAGAAATGCAAACTATTTTTCACGCCTCGATTTGTTAAACGCCTATAAACAACTTGAGTTACACCCAGATAGGCGTCCTATTACAACATTCATTACTCACAAAAGAATGTTCCGATATAAACGGTTGATGTTTGGAGTCAATTCGGCACCCGAAATATTCCAGCGAATATTTGAAGGGATGCTACCATCGTGTAAAAAATTGCTTAAATTATTTAGATAACATAATTATATTTGGCTCTTCTGAATTAGAACACGACACTTGTGTTAAGGAGGTTCTAAATGTCCTTGAAGAAGACATTGTTGCACTAAACAAAACGAAGTGCCGAATAAAGGTGCAAGAATTAAAGTTTTTGGGTCACAAGATATCTAACAGAGGTATAGACACCGACGAGAGGAAAGTAAAAGCTATTTGATGCAGGAACCGAAATACACATTTTCTCAGTGATAGAAAGAAGCACACCCAAAGCGTTGAAGATATCACAAGTTATTGCGGAAAGCAGGATAGATAAATAACAAAGGCAATAAACAAACTTAATAACAACTCTTGGCCCACCACTGCAAATAGAAACATATACTTCCCGTTCAAATTAGAGCTATCTTCTATGGATTCAGTCTTGTTCAGAAGTAATCGTCCCGTGATTACCAATCTTTAGTAAACCAAGTCTTGGAATTAACGCATGAAGGGCACCCTGGAGAAACAGTCGTGAAAGGGCGTCTGCGTACAAAGGTTTGGTGGCCGTTGATAGATCGACATACGGAACAATTCGTAGAAAATGCCGAGACTGTCTCTTGGTATCACAGCCTAACAAACCACCTCCGATGTCACGCCACAAGTTTCCTGGAGAGTCTTGACAATGTCTGGCCATAGAGCTGATGGGGCTTCTGCCAAACGGAGATATGGTACTGGTTATAATCGATTATTATTCCTGATATCAAGAGATCAAATTTCTAAAATCCACAACATCATCCATAATCATCGACTATTTAACAGAGATGTTTTCAAAACTAGGTTTCCCAAGGCGCATCAGAGTAGATAACGGGAGACAATTTGTGAGCCGAGAATTTGTAGATTTTTGTCACAACATTGAGTTAATACGAAATTCACCATGTTGGCCCCAAGCTAATGGCAAAGTCGAAAATGCAAATAAGTCAATACTAAAGATACTTTAAATTGCGCATGCTAATAAAATAGACTATAGAACCGAAATAAGAAACTTCATTTTGATGTACAATGTCCCCGTCAGAGCTACTATTGGGTAGATATATTCGTGACAAAATTCCTTCTATATCCGACCTTGTAAATTGCAAGGGCGATCAAGAAGCCAAAGACAATGATATGATTATGAAGCAAAAAGAAAGGGAGAGAGAAGATAAGGTTAGAAGGTCAAAAGAGTGCGATATAGAGCCGGAGATAAAGTAATAGTACAGAACATAAATAAAATAAACTAGAGGGTAGATTTCGCGACGAAGAGTATGAAGTGATAGAAAGTAAAGGGAATGAAGTTACACTAAAGAAAGATGGGAAAACATTTAAACGCCACACGGCACATATAAAAAAAAGTGCCTGGAGAATCACCAGAATATTTTAAACATTTAACTTTTGTCCCAACCAGGTCTTCAACTGATCACGCCGCCTCCAACCATTGCACACCAGCCGGTCGCTCCGTTATGGAGCACGAGGACGACATCACACCTACAAGGATACCACCACTGAATCTGAAGAAAAAGGAGGGATTGTGGCGACCGGTTACGGAGCATAATGATTCACCAAGAGGGAACGTGGACGAAGGACAACGTCCGTGGTTGGGGAAAACGGATTCATTGTTGAATGTAGCGCGGTCTAGTTAAGATATAAAATAATTCACTGTGTAATCGAGATATGTATATATTAATAAAGCTATTTATGACTATAGAACATTGTGTATGTTATTGTGAATGATAGGGCGCCACAATGCCCATAACTTTTTTGTCTTTTGACCTACAGCGCTACAGCTTTGGTAGGTAATTTACCTATAGCGATATAAAACGATGTACCAAATTCGGTTGCCCTTATTTTGTTATTTCCGGAGATATGAATTTGTTTCTAAAGAAAACACAAAATTTTCCGGGCAAACCTCGGCCGCTTTTCCTGAGTAACGAATTTATCCAAGCCACTTACAAAAGGAAGGTATTCACAAAATTTTGTCAAAATCGGCTCATTCTTTTTTGAGTTATCGGTGTGATATATATATATATATATATATATATATATATATATATATATATATATATATATATATATATATATATATATATATATATATATATATATATACAGGCTGTTTCAAAAAACATGCACCATCGCTCGTGGGGCAATTCCTTACTAAAAAATAAGAAAAAAAGTTCCTGTGCACATGGGCCCGGAAACGCATAGGTTCCAATATACAGGGAGCTGAATTTTAATTATTTTTTTAAATTTTTTATAAATTATTTCAAAACCACTGGATTGATTTTAATGAAACTTGGAACTTGAAAGTGTATTATGAAAGTGCATATTTTCAAGTGAAAATCTGCTTACAACTGCGTCAGTGGCGTGCGTACGGGGTATCTGTAAAAATTCATTTGGGAAAAAAATATGTGCGCCACTGTCTTTTTCCAATTTTGATACATCAGTTATGAAGCTTATTACATAAGCCACAAAAGCTACCTCTTGGTATTTTTTCGTTCAGGGTATCCCCTAGGAGATATGATTAATTTTATAAAAAGGGGCAAAGTACCGATTAGTCGGCGTAATAATAATAATAATAATAATAATAATAATAATAATAATAATAATAATAATAATAATAATAATAATAATAATAATAATAATAATAATAATAATAATAATAATAATAATAATAATAATAATAATAATAATAATAATATGTTTACTGCAACCATAAGAATATGAAAAACAAAACATACAGTAAACATTACAGCAATAAACGTGCAAATAACTAACCTACGTAAAACTTATTGGTGATAAACATTGAAATGAATATTACAAACATTGATAAAAAATGATAAATAAAAAATAAAAATAAAAAATGAAAAAAGTAATCGTAAAGACACCATGATTTTTCCAAACTCTTGTTTTTTGTACATTACTCAATTGACTTTAATAACAAAGCTAAAGAAAATGTTGAAAGTGACCACCATTAGCGTCGTTACAATTATTTAACCTTCTGCGCAAAGATCTTCTTACTCTTCTGCAAATATTTTGATCTTCTCTAATGGTGTCAAATGCATATTCTATTCTTCCCAACAATTCTTCTCGTGTATTTACTGGTGTTTTATACACTATTTCTTTTAAATGACCACACAAATAAAAATCGAGAGGATTCAGGTCCGGAGATCGAGGTGGCCATGACACCGGACCTCCACGACCAATCCATCGGTGACCGTATGTGTTGGCTAAATATGTTCTTACAACTGCTGCAAAATGTGCGGACGCACCATCATGCTGGAACCACATTGTACCATTTCTCATAAAAAGCGGTAGTAACAACGGCAAATCATTTTGTAAAAAGTTTAAATATGATTCATGGTCAAGACGATTCGGTAGAACAACAGGACCAATTATGTGATTTTCAATAATAGCAGCCCAAATATTGATGGAAAATTGATACTGCGAATTTGCAACTCTTAGAGAGTGTGGGTTTTCATCGGCCCATGTATGTAAATTGTGAAAATTTACGATACCTTTTCGCGTAAATGACGCCTCATCAGTAAATAGTACACGTTTAGAAAAATGTTGGTCGTGCCTAAGTTTGTTTAAGAACCACTGACAAAACATTACCCTTGGTTGAAAGTCTCTAGGTAGAAGTTCCTGGACACGTGTAAAATGATAGGGATATAAACTTTGATCCTTCAGAGTTCTGTGAACTGAAGATGCCGAAATATTACCCAGTTCGGTGGCAATAATTCTCGTACTTGTACTAGGATCACGTTCAACTCCATTTAATATTGCCTCTTCAACTCGTACAGTTCGGCGGTATCTTCTGCGTCCAGAGTCAGCTTTTAAAGGTTTTAAAGAACCAGTTTCTCTCAAATGTCTTACAATACGTGGGAAAATATTTTTGTCAGGAATTCTTCTTTGCGGATAAGTTTCCTGATAAACTCGCACAGCTTGTCTAGCATTTTGATTTGTTTGTCCATAAATTAACAACATATCAGTCAAATCCGCTGAAGTGTACTTAATGAAAACCATCTTGAGAGGAGGAAATAATATTAATGAGCAGCTCAGTATCAACAAATAACTAAAAACGAAAATACTGCACCGTATCAAGATTTAAAGAATAGCACGAAAACTCTTTTGACGCCTACAAAGCACTTCAAAATTGTAGAATTTAGAGAACTGTCAAAAATTATAGTTTCATGGCACTTTACGATTACTGTTTTCATTACTCCAACGAATCGGTATTTTGCCCCTTTTTATAAAATTAATCATATATCCTAGGGGATACCCTGAACGAAAAAATACCAAGAGGCAGCTTTTGTGGCTTATGTAATAAGCTTTATAACTGATGTATCAAAATTGGAAAAAGACAGTGGCGCACATATTTTTTCCCCAAATGAATTTTTACAGTTACCCCGTACGGACGCCACTGACGCAGTTGTAAGCAGATTTTTACTTGAAAATATGCACTTTCATAATACACTTTCAAGTTCCAAGTTTCACTAAAATCAATCCAGTGGTTTTGAAATTATTTATAAAAAATTAAAAAAAAAATTAAAATTCAACTCCCTGTATATTGGAAACTATGCGTTTCCAGGCCCATGTGCCCAGGAACTTTTTTTCTTATTTTTTTAGTAAGGAATTGCCCCACGAGCGATGGTGCATGTTTTTTGAAACAGCCTGTATATATATATATATATATATATATATATATATATATATATATATATATATATATATATATATATATATATATATATATATATATATATATATATATATATAAACATATAAAAATCGAAAGTGACCCCGGATATGTGTTCTAGGGGGCCTAATTAGCACTCATTTGAAGAAATTTTTTCAAAATTCAAAAGTCGGGATCTCCTCATTAGTGAATTTTTTTAAAGAAAAATCACTAAAAATAAAGATTCAATGAAATATGGTACATGATTTCTACCATAAAGGTTATACTATCTAATAAATTTGAAGTCTTTCATTGAAAAAACATATTTGACAATTAAAATATGTTTATAAAAACTCGCTATCATAACGCCCTTGTCGCATCTAGATTTTTACGACTGGTTATACAGGGTTCGGCGAAATGGTGGAAACATCATATTTCTGGCCTTAGTTTCAACTGGATTAAAAAGTGACTGGAATAAAAGTTCCTGTATATTTTGAAAACTGTTTAATGACGCCTAGGAATTCCTGCCATCTATCATATTTTTCAAGTTATGGAGTCATAACTTGTTAATTTGAATTGGACACCGACCACTTTCCATTTTGTCAGAAAATGGTGAAAAGGTAAAATTTCCTTAGATCACATCACAGCATGTTAATTCCAAATATGTCGTAGCAAAAACATTAAATAATAAATGTTTGAAACAGCTTCCAAATCACGTAAAATATCAAACAATATTTAAAAATCTATAGATATAAAAAGTCTGGACGCAGCAAGTGCGTTATGGTAAAGTGTTTTCATAGACATGATCTGACACCAAATATTCTTTTCTGGTAACATAGAACACTATGTGAAAACTGAATTTTTCTTCCTCTGAAGACGTTGACATGGTCAACGAAACGATCGTAAGGTCTCTGAAATATCTGTTATGGTGATTTGGGTTGTCCAAGTGTACTTATTGTAACATAGAAATTTAAATTTTGGTGTGTAGTTTGATTTTTATATCATAAACCTACCTACCAAATTTGTTTATCATAGATTTTAGCGAATTAAAAAAAAATCACTAATGAGATCCCGACTTTTGAATCTTGAAAAAATTTGAGGTTTTCCTCAAAACGTGAAAGTCGCAATTTGAAACGTCAAAATTTGCAATATTTAGGCAAAGAACCTGCAACAAATTTTTATTATTTTTATGTTTTAACATTTTATTGAGAGCCACGGTGGCCCAGGGGTGTCCCTTTGAACCGAGGGTACTGGGTTCGATTCCTAGGGTTTCCCTTTCACTGTTTCAGTACATACCGCATAACTAACATCAACCGAGGTTGTGACATTGTATTTGGGTGAGTTGAAAGTCTGCACGTTCCGCCCTTCCAAGGGGGCGTAAAGCCGTCGGTCCCGTGTCTATGCGATGTTGGCCACCTTAAAAATCTCTAACCTCCTTACAGAAGGGCAGGGATTCGGCAAAATTTCCAGGAGAGTGAGTAGTCGCGGAAATAGTCCGACGTTAAAGTATAAAAAAACATTTGACTGACGTGTCTATCTGACATCTGTATTAGCTTGTGACAAATACATGTATCTATCTATCGACCTAAATACTCTGATGGATTTTCTCAATCAGATACGCTTGACAGAAGACGGATCGAAATTAATTATGTTACTCGTCCTCGTATATTCCCGCATTTGGTTGGTGTGTGAGCACATACGTTTGCGTATGTGGCCCAATGTTTACAGAACGCCCTCTAACGGGCACAATTCAAACTGCTAATTTCCCATTTCCTGGAGAACCACACACAACTTATGCCGCCCGTCTTGTGTGCGCATATAAATCAGTTCCAATCTACTGTTTTGTTTAATCCCATGCTGGATCGTCTATACTAAATAACTCACAGACCGATATTACTGCAGCCTTTGTCGCCATTTTCACTTTCTCGCAGTTCCGGGTCGGTTCCGGTCCCACCCACCTCTAATATTCGCCCCTTCTGCATCTCTCTTCCTTCTCCCATTACTCTTCCAACTTTGAAATCTTAAATTGCTTTTTTATACCTACCAGAGTCAATTAGTTCCGAACTGTGCTGTACCGTGTCTACTCTTCTGCTACTGTATTAAGTAATTTGTTTTTAGGAAACTTGATCATTCTTTCTGTCTCCATCGTTTCGCTTAAGCCTTAAGTGTATTGTAATGTTTTAATCACTTTATGGAAGAAAACGGCCTAATGGAATTTTCAAGACAAGATATTATTCGTACCTTAAATACCAAGTGTTTAAGAAAGTATAATTTGTAACATGTGATCCAAAACAAACCACTTCAAGGTTGGCTATGGACATAAATGAAACAGCCAAGGATAAATTTAACCTCTAATTTTCATTTTCTCTAAAGCCGCTTTTTTCACAGAGTTCTACAAAAGTTTGTCTTGTTAGCTTGTACCAATTTGAGCCTAAAAACCCGAGTGTATTTATTTGATGGTTGTCCGCGATTGATATTTTGTGACAGATTTCAACTGGATCTAAATCCGGTCAACAGTGAGGTCATAATCACCTCCTAAACCCTAACGTACTTGCACTTATCTCTCAGATTTATTATTTTTGTAGGATACAGAGCACACCGTTTGGTTTTAAGATGAAAAGATAATCAAATACTTACTCACTTTAAGCCTTGTTCTGCCCAAAGTCCTGCATTTTTGAGACCTTTGAGTCAAAACATCGGCACTACGTTAGTTGGTTAGTTTGAAGAGATCTAGATAATAGATATGACGAATTTCCAGCTATAGCACCACCAGAATTGAGAAAGGTTAGATAAGGAATTTATTATTTAATCAAAACAGATATTAAAAAGAAAAATAATTAAAAATATTGACATAAATTAATAATGGGAGGTCTTTAAATCAAGACTCCTGGTAAATCAAATATAAGTTGTATATTACAAGGAAACAAAATTAATATCAAATGCAAAGTTAAAGGTTTTTATGTTAATTCTACCAATGCTCTCAATGTTAATTTGTTATGTACATTTGTACTTAATTGTTCTGGCCAGAGTATGTTTTGTTTTCTTAAAAATTTGTGAGAGAAGCTCAGATATTGCAAAATTAAATAATTGTTTACTATTGTTTAAATGAAAGGTTACAAGCTACTGACACTGTGGTTGAAACTTGATGTACTTGAATCGGATCAGCAAAACTATATTTTAACGATAATTTATGAGACAAGGATATGTTTGAACGTACACGGAAAGAGCGGACATAAAGGCAAACTTGAAACTGAGACTGAAAGCGAAAACTTGAACTTATAAACTCGAAACCGTTTACTTGAAAGTGTTCACTTGAAAATACGCCAAAAACTTGTCACTGCACTAAGAGGTTTACTAAATACTCACTGTTCCATCCGTTTTTCTTTCAAGCGGGATGTTATAATACACTAAACCAAACTGAAATTATTTGCAGTACTTGCACGATAATTATACTAGACGTATATGTCCTCCGGAAGTTACGTTTTACTTTACTTGCCCGAGAGAAAAACTCTCTTAAACTGAACTCGTGAGGTAGCGCAGTTCTTGCTTCTGTTGTGTCTGTCAGCAGACCGCCGCGATCCAAGCATTCACGCGTTTCAGTAGTCGGCTGGGTTTGTTCCGTGCGTCGATCTCTGCTGGTAATATTCTAGCTCCCCTTTAGTTACCCATCTACCTCCATGTGTATGAGAGAGATGCAGAGATGCATGTGTTTTGCGCCAGTTTCTGCAGACACCTAGTCGGAGCTTCGCTGTCCCAACGGTTATATGCGACCAGTTACTCTCAAATATATTTTATTGCTTAACGATAGCGCTTGCTTTGTCGGCCTTTCTTTGAGTTATCAACTTGACCCTTTAATTTCTGACTTTATGACTTTCGGTATTTTTGTTAACCTTTCCACCTCCAGTTTCTAATGCTTTCATCATCAACAATCAGCCCTCTGCGTCCACTGCTGGACATAGGCCTCCCCTAGTTGAGTCCATTCTTTTCTGTTTTGAGCGCTACGAATCCAGCTTTTTGTAATTTTTGTAATGTCGTCTGTCCAGCGAGTTGGTGGTCTTTCTCTGTCTCTTTTATCGGATCTGGGTCTCCATTCAAGTAATCGTTTTGTCCACCTGTCATCTTGCATGCCGTAGGTCATAACCGGTAGAACACATTGGTTGTAAATTTATTGTGCCACTTTTCTGGTATCGTATTATTGAAGAGACAAGGGTTGAAAAGAGATTTGATTTTTTGGAGCAAGCAAGAACCACCAATCTTTATCGCATCGGAAACCACGCAGTCTTCTCCGGGCGATTTTTGATTTTTCATTTTTTTCAGGACTAGTTTAATCTCATCTAGTGATATTTCCATCAGTATTTCCGAGCCGTGGTTAACCACACCTTTTTTACGGGTTAGTATGTCAGATTCTGGATGTAGACTTATATCACTTTGGCTTTTATATAGCATTCCATAAAACTCTTCCACTATATTTAGAATATCTCTCCTGTTTGTTGATGTGTGCACTGTGCATTTTTAAGTTTTATTATTTGTCTCTTTCCATTGTCAAGCTTTCTACGTAGAACTTTCATACCTTTGTTGTTCTCTATGATATCTTTGATTTGGTTGTGTCTGAAAGCTCTTACGTCGCGTCGAATGCCTTTTGAAATTTGTTTATTTATTTCTGTTAATTCTTCCTCAGACGCATAGCTTTTTTACCTCATATCTCTTATTTTTTCTATGAGGAGTTTGGTCTCCCTGCTTAGTTTTCCTTCCCTTTGATTTGTTGAGCAGTGTCGAGTTTGGACTTCAGTTATTGTGGTTGTGATGATATTATTCAGTTTGTTGATGTCGTTACCAATGGTGTGTTCTATTTCAGCCTTGGCTAACTTAGTGGTGATCCATTGTTCAAAGCTATTTACATCTGCTGGATTTATTAGTAAATTTGATTTATTGCTCTTTTGGATACTTTCGTAGCCTGTCCGTTTAAAACTTAATTTGGAGATTTTGTTTGCAATGGCAGCGGAACCCTGATTTATCTGTCTGACCTTGTCTAACATTATAGGCATCCATTTAGAGGTAATTTCAGGTTATATCGTAGATCATTGATTTTTTATTTAGTTATAACTCAAGATCTACTAAACCAATTGAGTTTAAATTTGGTAGGTAAGACCACTTGTACAATATGTACGTGCTTGTCAAGTTTTAGTTTAATATTTCTAGTAATTAAAAAGGTATTGCGTTTTTTTGCCTATTTTTAGTGAATTTTTATTAAAAAAATTCACTAATCGAGATGTATCGATGGTGAGACTTTGCAAAAATTCTTTCAAATGAGCGCGAATTAGGACCCCTAGAACCCATATCCGGGGTCAGTTTGAATTTTTATATGTTTATATATATATATATATATATATATATATATATATATATATATATATATATATATATATATATATATATATATATATATATATATATATATATATATATATATATGTATCCGTCTGATAACTCAAAAAATAATTAACCGATTTAGATGAAACTCGGCAAGTGCCTTTCTTTTATTAATGGCTTGGGTTTTCCGGGAAAATTTTGAGTTTTCTTTAAAAAAAAAAATTTTTCCCGAAAATTTCGATAAAATTTGGTCTACATATTGCTTTGGGAAATACCTAACTAGGTGCCAAAATTCAGCTTTCTAGGGTTACAGAAAATTGAGCTATTCAAATTTGAAACATTTATGTTTAAATCATAAGTATGTGGTTGCTGTTGGTTAGTCAATGCTTTTCTTATTGACTCATGAAATTCATTTGTAAGTTTCCGAGAAATGTCAATAATACTGAATTCACTGATTGTTAATCATTGGAAGCATTTACGATTATATATAACCCTACTGTAATTTATTATCATTTATCACCTCTGTAGTATAATTATTTTTTCCTGACAACTCGCAGCGTTTTTAGTCAATTGTTGTTATTAATAGTCAATAGCTTCTTTCCGAATACACACCTTCCATTGACTTCTGCTTCTGCCGCTGTTACAGTCCTTTTATTTAGAGGTAGAGTTGTAACCACTCATACAAACAGTGTTTTTTAACCACGTGGCTGGGGAACTGACCGAATTCATTCCCAGTTGCTGTTGATTTACTCATATTCTGTTAATACGTTTGAAAATGTGGTGTCTACTTCATTCCAAGTCCATAATAACCGACTATTTATGAAATCAAATAAGTAAATTAAATCGATTGTCATAAAATATGTAGTGTATTAAGACAAGGGCAAAAGAAATAAAACATATATAACTGTGCACATTTTGATTATATTTTACGGTATTGTCACAGCATAATATCTTATTAAAGTTCATTTGTAAATAGGTTTAATTTTTATATGTTTATATATATATATATATATATATATATATATATATATATATATATATATATATATATATATATATATATATATATATATATATATATATATATATATATATATATATATATATATATATATATATATATGATAACTCAAAAAATAATTAACCGATTTCGATGAAACTTGGCAAGTGCCTGTCTTTTATTAATGGCTTGGATGAGTTCGTTATCCAGAAAAATCAGACGGGGTTTTCCGGAAAAATTTTGAGTTTTCTTTCGAAAAAAATTTTTTTCTCCGAAAGTAACAAAGCTGTTTCAATGAAATTTACTATATATGTTGCCTCAACCTTACTACGCACCAAAATTCAACTTTCTAAGTTTAGAGAAAATTGAGTTATTCAAATTTTAAATTTTCTTTCGAAAAAAATTTTTTTCTCCGAAAATTACAAAGTTATTTTGTGGATATCTTGCCTTAGGAAAAACCTTACTACGTATTGAAATTAAACTCTCTAAGTTTATAGAAAATTGAGTTATTTAAATTTGAAGCATTTAATAAAAATTTACTACCATAACGCACTTGCTGCGTCCCGAGTTTTTTTTCTAAAAGTATTTTATTGTCAAAACTGCCTAACAAACTCATCCAAGCTATTAACAAAATGAAGGGACTAGCCAAATTTGGTTTCGATTGGATATATATATATATATATATATATATATATATATATATATATATATATATATATATATATATATATATATATATATATATATATATATATATAAACTTTTTAACTGACCTCATATTTGGGTTCTAGGGGCCTCAGTTCGCGTTCATTTAAAGAAATTTTCAAAAAGTCTCACCATCGATACCCCTCTTTAGTAAATTTTCATAATGAAAATTCACTAACAAAAGGAAAATCTAATGCGTCAATCGAAAATTACTTGTATGTGACGCAAATTCATGGCCACGTTGCATTTACCTTTTATACGTATTTGCCGGATAATGAATACATTAATAAAATCGATTAAATTAAATTCATTCATATTCAAAGTAGGTAGAGACCGTCCACAATATAAAAGCTGTAACAACAGACCACCCCTCCTTGTTGATCAACCTTGTGAAATGAACTCTGTGTTCCTGTTCCATAATTATTGTCGTATTTCGTTTGAACAATCCACCCGTCTAGAATAAAGCCAATCTGAACGGGAAATTCAAATTGTTATCGGTCTGTGTATTGATTATTGACATAACTGGCTTATGAGAACCAGTTCGACCTACACCACCAGTTTGTTAAACCATGCTTGGTCCATTCTGAAACGTTAATTGAAATATCAAACTGATGGTCGATGCTTAGTTATAGCATCTAATTCAATAGGAAGCTAATCAAATCAGATAATTTATCTGTGGATTGTTCCAATTAGAAGAGAATCTTTCTGACCCAAACAGATCCCAGTGCAAGTTTTTCTGATTTTACTGTTTAAGTATTGTATTGGTTGTTTATCAAAGCCAAAAAAGGTTTTGTGCAATTTGACACTTGGTATGAATGTTTTTTAGCAAACTTTGGTAGGAAAAATACGTAATATATACAGGGTGTTAATTAAGCATGTACACAAACCGTAAGGAATGAAAGGTTACCTAATTTTAAAACAAACTGTTTCTCTAAATATAAGTCCTAAATGACTTCGCTTAGAAAACACAGGCTGGTTTGATTAAAGAAGAAAATATTATGACATTGTTTTTTCAAAATATAATTCATTTTTATGAAATAGAAATTAATTATAAATAAAACTCGGGATGCAGCAAGTGCGTTATGGTAGTGAATTTTCATAGAAATGATCTGGCACAAAATATTTTATTATAACTTTTTTTTCTTGTAACATAGAAATATAAATTTTTGTGTATAGTTTACTTTTTATATCGTAAACCTATCTACCAAATTTGGTTATAGTAGATTTTTTATTTTTTAAGATACATTTTTTTTTCAATGAAAACTCAAAATTTTCCCGGAAAACCTCGTCCGATTGTTCTGATTAACGAATTTATTAAAGCCATTTACAAAAGGAAGGTACATGCCAAATTTATCAAAATCGGACTATTATTCTTTGAGAAAAAAATTTTTTTCGAATAAAAACTTAAAATTTTCCCGGAAAACCTTGTCCGATTTTCCTGACTAACAAACTTGTCAAAGCCATTTACAAAAGGAAGGTACGTGCCAAATTTTATTAAAATCGGCACATTATTTTTTGAGAAAAGAATTTTTTTCGAATGAAAACTCAAAATTTTCCCAGAAAACCTCGTTCGATTTTTTTGATTAACGAATTTATCAAAGTCATTTACAAAAGGAAGGTACATGCCAAATTTTATCAAAATCGGCCTATTAGTCTTTGAGATAAGAATTTTTTTCGAATGAAAACTCAAAATTTTCCCGGAAAATCTCGTCCGATTTTCCTGAATAACGAACTTATACAAGCCATTTACAAAATAAAGGTACATGCCAAATTTTATCAAAATCGGCCCATTATTTTTTGAGTTATCGGTGTGATACATATATATATATATATATATATATATATATATATATATATATATATATATATATATATATATATATATATATATATATATATATATATATATATGTATATATATATAAACATATAAAAATTGAAACTGACCCCAGATATGGGTTCTAGGGGTCCTAAATCGCGCTCATTTGAAGAAATTTTTTTAAAATTCAAAAGTCGAGATCTCCTCATTAGTGAATTTTTTCTAAGAAAATTCACTAAAAGGCACCTCTGGAGTTTTTCTAATGAAATAGCCGTTTTCGAGGAAAAAAAAAATTCGGGACGCAGCAAGTGCGTTATGGTAGCGAATTTCCATTAAATGCTTCAAATTTATATAACTCAATTTTCTATATACACCTAGGAAGTTGAGTTTTGCTGGAGTAAGGTATTTAGGCGGGCAACATAACAACCAAATTTCATCAAAATAACTTGTTTATTCTCTTGAACTACAATTTTTTTTCGGAAAAAGTATTTTTTTTTTTAGAAAAACTGGTTCGATAGGGCCGGCTAACGAACTCATCCAAGCTATTGATTAAACAAAGAAGATTCTTGACGCGTTTAATCAAAATCGGTTAATAACTTTTTGAGTTTGCGTGTGGATACACACACACAGATATATATATATATATATATATATATATATATATATATATATATATATATATATATATATATATATATATATATATATATATATATATATGAATGTTTTGATAGTAGAAATGTTCGCGTGAAGATACATGTTGATGTAGAGATGTTTTTGCATTGTTGTTTTTTTGCATATCTTTGTGACAGATCTTTCCTGTTTTCAATGTTTTGGCTTTGCTTTTACAATTAGTTACAGTGCTGTAAGTATTTTTAGTGCACAATCTAGATGTCTGTGCTGATTTTTATTCATTTTTAGTACTCCTGAAGATGCTCGGAACTCCGTAGCGAAATATATCGAGTTTTAGTACAGAGTGACTTTCTTTAAAATATAGCCCTCGTTTTTGGTCATAATTGCCCTTAATAGTATACAAATTTTAGCACGCTAACGTGTAACGACTGTTACTCCTCCCTTCAATCTATATATATATATATATATATATATATATATATATATATATATATATATATATATATATATATATATATATATATATATATATATATATAAACATATACAAATTTAAACGGACCTTGGTTTCGGGTTCTAGCGTTCCAAATTCACAGGTGTTATTTTTTTGAAAATAAAAATTCGCTAATAAAAATAAAACAGAAATTTTTTTACCTAAAATAACAAGGCAACACTAAACAGCACACGGTGTTACCAGGCGGTCACAGGTCCAAGCACTGACCATGTCTAAGGTTGCTTAACTTCAGTGATCGTACGACAGCCGGTTTTTTCAACGTGCTATAGCCGTTCGGTTGAAATCTTTATTTATCGCATGGGTATATATTCATTATTAATTTTTAGGTTCCGATTTTAAATAAAGAATTAAATTATTTTCAAATTTTGCAATATTTACACAATTTTTAACAGTTTTGATTGCATACGTGCTGTTCCTGTGTGAAAGAATTTAACATAACTTATTTTAAAGGTTAGGGTCTTGGACAATTCATTTATTTTGCAATATGATCAAACAAAGCAATTATTTAATTCACAAGCTTCTCATATAAACTAAAATTATTAATCGAAAAACAACCTATTCTCCCATGAATTTCCATAAAATGTTGTTAATAGAATATATTTGTTTTTTTTAAGAAAGCAGGCATCAAATTTGGTTACCAGTATAACCTGTATAGTAAAAACAATGTGCCATGCTTCATCAAAATAACTTTATTGTTTGAAAATGTCTAAACATTTCTGAAAGTAAATTTAAAGTGTTCCCGAAAAAACTCATTTCTTGGTCAACCTTATAGGTTCATTGCAAATTGAGCTATTCAAATATGAAGCATTTGATCAAAATTCGCTACCATAACGCACTTACTGCGTCCAGAATGTCTTTTCTTACAAACATGCATTATGTTTAGATGAAAAATGCAAAAATGCAATAACATAAGGCATGTTCGACTAAAGAAAAAGAAAATTTGTATCACCAAAGACTTATGGGACACCTGTGATTGTAGAAATAATTTTTTAAGATGTAGCTCAAGACATCCTATAATTAATGTATAATTTTTTTTTCATATCTTGTATAAGCCCGGATGTATTGAGCTTTATTGATTTTTTACGAAAATTCGACAAAAATTATATACTATTAACGATAAACTCTATAGCTAAGGTTACTGCCAAGCATCAGAGAAAAGGTCTATTTGAAATGAATTTTCTGGAAACATTTTAGTAAAATGAAGGACAAGGACGGTTGAAATTGAAACTTCAAGGTTTGTAAAACATTCTTCTTAAGACATTTTCTTTCCATAGCCCGTATTAGCTTCAAGTTCTTTGCCTAAATGTTGCCAATTTTGACGTTTTAAAACGCGACTTTGACGTTTTGAGGAAAACCCCAATTAATTTTTCTTTAAATGCCTATTTTTTTTGCCTTTTGACTTATAGAGCTAAGTTTCGGTAGGTAACTTACCTATAATGATATAAACCAGTGTGCCAAATTTGGTTGCACTTACTTTGTTATTTCCGGAGATATGAATTTTTTTCGAAAGGAAACACTAAATTTTCCGGGTAAACCTGTGCCGATTTTCCTGGCTAACAAACTTATCCAAGCTACTTGCAAAGGAAAGCTATTCACCAAATTTAATCAAAATCGACCCATTATTTTTTGGGTTATCGGTGTGATACATATATATATATATATATATATATATATATATATATATATATATATATATATATATATATATATATATATATATATATATATATATATATATATATATATATATATATATATATATATATATATATATATATATATATATATATGAATTACATTTAATTGTCAGAATTGAGCGGTGCGGTTTTGTATAAAATATTATAAATTTGGTATAAACATGGAAAGTAAATGAAGAATGATGATGAGAAAGTAATGATGGATGTGTAAAGATTAGTAGTAAATGAAGGCAGTGATTAGAAATGTAAGATGGAAGAAAAAAATGTATAAAAAGTTTATTTAAAATGGTTTGTCAAAATTCGAAGTATGTCATATTTGGATAATGCAGTGTCAAGTATTTTTAGAATAAACTGTTTAAATTATGTCACTATATACAACACAAGTCAAAATGGACTTACTGTATAGACGTATTGTATAATTTCAGCCAATAAAGTATAAAGTATAAAAGTATATATATATATATATATATATATATATATATATATATATATATATATATATATATATATATATATATATATATATATAAACATATAAAAATCGAAACTGACCCCGGATATGTGTTCAAGGGGTACTAATTAGCGCTCATTTGAAGACATTTTTTCAAAGTTCAATAGTCGGGATCTTCTCATTAGTGATTTTTTTTAAAGAAAATTCACTAAAAGGAAAAATAGGTGCCATATTTATGATTTGGAAGGTACATTCCCTTCGTAAACAAATATTTTTTTTTCTAGAAAGCTTTTGTGACTTTAATGAAATTTGTAACACATTTTTTTAAAGAGACTTGCAGTACATACATGTATCTCTACCAAATTGTAATTTTCTAGCTCCATAGAAAATAGAAACCTCTTCGAATAGTCGATAAATGGTACGTCTAAAACCGGTCTCTCAGGTCCATTTAAATTTAAGAATTTATTTTCATAATATACCTCACTAATAGTGTACAATTTTTATGTAAATTCACTACTATAATGCACTGCGTCTCGAACATTTTATAATTATAGTGCGCTTCATCATTCAAAACTTTATATTCCGCAACCGCACAATATGTCTCTATTAACCCCATGTACAGGAATGTAAATTAAGTCAAATGATCCCCAAAGTTCAGAGAGAATTATCGATAAGTACATAGTATAGGAACTATGTTCCACCTTAACTATATCTGGAACCTTCTCCCATGACTTTACACATGTCTCATCAAGAAAGTTACGGAACTTCTTAATATGCACGGAAAGCACTGCTGTGACTCTTCTTTAGTGCTGCATGCCTTCACTATCAAATTCTAACTTGAGCTGGTATTATTCACCAGCTAATTTACCCTCAGTATGTGATGGAATCATTCATTAATGACAGGAAGCTTTTGAACTCATCCACTTAGAGAAGGAGATGTATAGAACTAAGAACGTTATACAGGGTTATTAATGAAGAATGGGAAATCTAGAAGTTTGAGGTACAAAAAACAAACATATGACTATTCAGTTTAATATTTCTTTCACCAGATTCACTAGTTTAACCCTTGTTGCCTCCTTCAAATAAAAGAGCTTTTACCATCAATATGATGCAAGCTATTATGTAGTAAGCGGAAAACTGTTATCTAAAGATAGATCTCAACTGGATCTAAATCCGGTTGGTAGTGAAGTCACCATTAGCTGTTGAACTCTAACCTAATGCATCCATCCATCAGATTTTATTATTTGCAAGATGAGAAACACCGACAGGGTCACAAAATGTTAAGAAATAAAGCTTACTACTTACCTAGCTCTGAGTTGTTCTGTCAGAGGTCCCATATTTGTTGGATCCACTGATCAGAACCTGGTTATTTTTAAAACGGTAGTAGATATCTCGGAAAAAGGTAGTCAGAATTATCTATTGAGTCGCCGACAAATATGAGAAATATTGGTTAGGAATTACTCTTCAATTAAACAGATATGTTAATGTAACAAAGTATTAAATTGATTTATATAAATTAAATTTGGAATAACAAGCAAAATTAAATAAACATGGTTGGTAAATCTCAAATAAACATTAATCATACATAAATAAAAATCAATTAAACAGCAAGAACTGCAAGAAGAGGAATTATCATTTCATATACACATGACAAAATAATAAGATAAAAAATGGTTGTATGTCACTAAAATATTGACATTAGCTATTTGAGGTATATTAAAATCAAATGCTGTATTTTACAGCTCAAAAGCAAATTATTAGGTAAATTACTTGACGTTTGTCAATCAGTTCGATTGTTTTTTTCAGTTAGCTGGCCAGTTCCTTGAGTGAGACTCCATAAAGAAAATATTCCTATGTGAAATTTCTACATTAATTATTGAAAACAAAAGATATTAAAAAGAATGTAAAGGTTAGATATTTTACAGACGAAACTTGCGAATTATAATTTCAAGAAATATGTATTTAAATTCACAAAATCGACAAAATTCTAAGATTAAAACAGGAAATTTACAGTTCAAGTTGTAAGTGTTCAAATATTAGATTGATTCTGGAGAAATTCTGCTGGTTTATAGAGATAGCATTTATTTCGACTCACCAAGTCCTCCTGCATTGATTTACCTGATAACCCTATGAAGATGCTTTCCAGTTGGGATCAGCTATCACTGCCTGACACAGGTTCACACACTTCAATAAGAGAGGGAAGCTGGAGAAAATGAGTAGTACTTCCCATTAGCGGTTATTGGGTCGGTGGATTTTATTGCTCCAGTACTAGGAGACAATTTGTCCCCTATGTCGATACGCTGAATTACTTTGTCGAAAACTTTTCAAACGACAATTGAAACATAAATTGGCTCAAGTGAAATTTACTGCCAATTGACTCAAAATTCTCTAATACTCAGAAACTCTTTCTGATTAACGTAAGAAATACACCAGGTCGGAAAAAACGATCACTGTTAACTGGCGTTTTTATGCTAAACACGGCGTTTATTTAAATTCAAAAGCCGCTCAAATAAATTTAGACAATCACTGACAATTATTATTAGATGGTATAGAGAACAGAAAGGTTTTTATCGCCCATTTTGAAGATAAAGTTTAACCACCGCAGTCGAAAGGTGTTTACGCGGTAACGTGCCAGTGTCGACTCCTCTCGAGCTAACGTCTGTTCTTCCCGAGATTCAAATTGCCTTTCCCTTGCCTATAGTTCAGGACTTCCAAAGTTAATTTCATGACAGAGTAGCAGATAGATTCTCGACTCCCCCTTAACATTAAAAATGGACTCGTACCTTACCTAACGAATTTTCAATAAGATGAAGTAATAATTTGTTCTAGAACATTCTCAACGGATATTTTGTTTACTTAAAAGTCCTTCCAGGAAAATGCGACACATCATTTACTAATAAAGCTATATTGCGTATTTAGATATTTGAATTTTAACGTACACATTTAAAATGCAGTACAGTGTTCAGGGTAGTTAAACATTGGCGACTTTTCATCAAATAATTTTTGAAATCCAAAACTTGAAGTATTTAATATCGATAAGGTTTTTGGTCATTATTTAGATACCTGTGGGCTTTCTAAGTGTTTTAAACCAGTAATAATTCCAGGTAAAAAGTGAATCGTTACACCCTTCATGGCCAAAATTAAAACAATGAAAACTTTTTCTACAATATTTATTTAGAATCTGTATACAAGTATTCAATATTAACCCATTAATGCCCAGAACTATTTTTTATTTGAAAAATACTGTTTCTGTATAGGAACTGTTTAATAAAGTGTTGTTGCATGGTTTAACCAAGAGTGCATAAAAAAGAAGGTCATCCCGAGGTACGGAATCATGACAACTATTGCAACATTAAGTCAATGAAAAATTGCTATCAGAAAAGCCAGCTTTATCTGGCTGAAAGAAAAATCCAAGAAATGATTTTCCATTCGTGATAGCTTGCTTCTTTATGTCAAGGTAATATATTCAGAACTTATAAATTACATCCAGTAGAATTTGATATATTAGATGACCAAAAACATATTTTAGTTAATGAATAAAAATTTAAAAAACGCTTAACACAGCAAAACAAAATTAGAAACCTGGATAGGACACAACATTGACATAATCGAGAAGGACCTCCCCCACAAACACATAAGTTCTACAAAAGATTTGAAAACTTAAGCGATACAATTTTGACAACTGTAAAAATGTCTTTTATAAATAAAGGATATAAATACCGCCCACAATTTAAATTTATAAACAAAATTAAACAGATATTAGCTTCTGAATCCGAAATTGCTTCCAGATCTATAAGGCAACATGAAAGATTAAAAATATGGGAATTTTTAAGACATTTAACTTTCAAATATGACAAAAGTCAAATTAGTCAAAATAAAATTGTAAAATCCGTTCAACATAAAATATCAGAAAATGATTGAGTTTTTACTAAAGTCGATAGGGGAAATATAACTGTAGCTATAAGTAGGGACGCATATAACATTGAAATTAATGATTTTGTGACTACAGAAAATTTAACAGAAATTAGGACAGAGCCAGACAAATTTAAAGAATGAACTTAAAAATGTATCTCTGTTTAGTCAACAAGAAAAGAAATATATTTTATATAAAAGCCCACAACCATAAAAAATGTATGGCTACCTGAAAATTCAGAATCCAAATATTCTGGTGAGGCCAGTAGTTAGCTATGTTAACACGCCTAATTATAAGATAGCGAGCAAACTAGTTTCACTTATTGGAGAATACAATTACATTCCAACATATTCAGTTAAGAATTCTTATGAACACAACAATTAAATAACTTAATTATTCCTACAAATAGTCAATTCGTCTTGTTTGATGTTTGTAGCATGTATTCTAAGACACCACCTAGCGAATCTTTAACTCTATTAGAAAACGTTTTAATAGAAAAGAACGTAAATGTCATAAAAAGACAAGAAATATGAATCTTTTTAACGCATAAAACAAAACTATTTTAAATTTAAAGATAAAACTAATATGCAAAATAAAGGCCTACCTATGGGTAGTCCGTTGTCACCTTTATTAGCCAACATATTTATGGAAAACTTAGAAAACCAAATTTTAACATCAGAACTTTCGCATAATATTGTCTTTTGTTACAGATACTTAGATGATATTTTAGCATGTTTTCAAGGTAGCCATACAGGATTAAATGAATTTTTAAATTTTATTAATAACCTTCACACAAATATTAAGTTTACTTTGGAAGAAGAAGCTAATAGTTGTATAACTTCTTAGACTTAACGATTAGAAAGTTAGAAAATAATTCATTTGACTTTTCAATATATAGGAAACCAACTGACACTGACACTGACTGGTTTAAGAGTGCGCTGACGCCCTCAGAAGATTAGCCAGGACAAAGGAGGTACAACTAGTGTGGGTGCCGGGACACTGGCGTGGCGGGGAATGAGGTCGCGAATAATCTCGCACAGCTTGGTTCCCGGCGGGCGTTCTGTGGCCCGGAGCCGGCCATAGGTATAAGTAGGAAGTCAGTCTCCGTCGCCTTAGGCAGGTTGACCGAGGAAGCAATGAAGAGGCACTGGTAGTCGGTTGGTGGCTGCAGGCAGGCGGGGGACTTCGTGGAGGGGCCGGACAGAGATAAAGCTGTCTGGCTACTCGGTAGGAGTCAATCTACGCTTAGTCGCATCCTTGGGGTGCTGACAGGCCATTGCGCCCTTAGAAGACACCTCACATTGATAAGCGTAGAGAGGGATCCTATTTGCCAGGAATGCAGCGAGGATGAGGAAACGTCCTACCACTACCTGTGCGAATGCCAGGCTTTTGGGAGTCTTCGAGCAGAATTGTTCGAATCGAGGACTCTCCAGAGGAATCAGGTAAGTACCGTTCAATTGAATACCGTCACGGCCTTCATCTTGAGGTCGAGGCGGTTTGGCGACGGAATGGAGGAGGAGTAGAGCATGGTTGCTGGATTGCTGGGGTTGGCAAAAAGGGCCCATGGTGGCTTACTTGCTTGACGTTAGCCTCCCCACCACTGCTACTACTACTACTACTACTACACAACCAACCAACCAACCAACCTACACAACCATACCATACGATTCATGTCACCCCTTTTCACAAAAGCTGTCAGCCTATCATTCTTTGATACATCGTGCATTAATACCTATGTCCCAAAACAATTTTAAAAAAGAAATTTCAATAATTAAGCAAATAGCATTTAATAATGGAAACTCTGCTAAAAAAATGTCAATCTTTACGATAACGAAGTCAGTTAGTAGCATTAGGTTCACGTGGCGGCTCGTGAAATTGGATTGGGTGAGGCAGAATCCGCGCGGCACCAATTAGGTGTCCAGGGAGACGAAGCACTCCATCTGCGCCGCATATGAAAAAATTTTCATTTTCAAGGTCACGCGTTCTCCTGGCATTTCAGTATTTAAATGCAAAATCTATTTATACAAAAATATAGACTTGCACAAGGAATAATGATGAGGAATATTCGATGAGAGGACGCTGTACACTCAGGCATACGGTAATATAATACGGCGCGTATTACCTATGAAAATATATTTATAGCGGGACGGGACATAAACATTTTTTTTCAAATTCAAGGCCCTTCTCCTTTTTATAACTTAAAATTTTATATCAAATATTTTATTATTCTGAAATTATTCTTCCGGAGGTAATAATAAACAAATCAATAGTAAGTGGATTAACAAAAAGAAACATGAAAAATACAGCTTTTCAAAGTCTGTAAATGTGACATATACCAGATCATTTACCGGCAACATAGTAAAAATAAAAATACGCCTCTGTCGATCCGACTGAATCTAAACAAACGTCGGAAACTTGCAGGCCCAGAACTCTGCATCACTTTTGTGGTACTAATAAACACCAACCTACCAGTGTGCGTGCCATTGTCATGGCAACCGTTTTATGCAAGCGTCCCGAAGCAGACGCAGCATTTGTATATGAACGAATCTGGCTCAGTCATGCCGCAGTTGCTTGACGCTCTACAGAAGTCTGTGGTCGGTATTACCTAAGCGCCGTGCGTTGGGACAATGTATACATTCAATTCGGTGATCTGGGGCGGGCTTGAAAATTATATCGTACCATAAATTACTATAAAAATACATTGTCAACTGCGTCGCGACGTAACAAGACATTTTTATGTCGTTGTACCGAATGAATTTGAGAGAATGAAAAAAATTAAAATTATGGTGGATTTTGAATAAAAAAGTTTAGCTTAACCGAAAAATATAGGTGAAGTAGCACTTCATCTGCGTCATGACGAGCCCCCACTGCTAGGTTCGCCGAATTCTGAAATATAAAAGGCAGCCCTCGTACATTTATATAGTAGGTAATCCTTTATTTTGTGTACTGTAAGCTATTGTAAAATGTGTTCGTATTAGAACTTTTCAAAAGGACAATCATTAACTCCCATCTTCTGGTAAGAACGATGTAGTGAAGGGCAAATAAAACCGTTGAAAATATCTATCCATGTTTGCTATTTTTTTTTTACCGAAGACATAAAACCAGGATACATTTTAAAAATGTATAAAACCATCTAGTTAAAGGAAATATAGAGAACGGCGAAAAGCCGTAGGTTTCTGCGCAATCACACTCTCCAGCCGCTCTGTGGAATTGAATCCAACTGGCCAAGCTCAACCTGTATTTGATAGATACATTTAAAGGAGAACATTATTAAAGCGGCGAGTGTAATATGTATTCTGGAAGCGCAGCAAAACCGATTTCCAATATCTATCTATAACTACTTCAACTAAGTTGAGTGTAAGAGGTCTCTGCGATAATATTATATTGATATCAAAGGGCATTCCCTACATGTTAAAGTAACACTCCACGAGCGTGAATTGCCACTCAAATAGTGTAGCTTTTGGACGACACTAAAATCATCACTACTTGAATGCGCTTCGTAGTGCTTCGTAGGCATAATAAAACGACAGACTTATCTAGATTCTTAATATCTGTATATAAGTAAATAAAAAGTCTGGACGCAGCAAGTGCGTTATGGTAGTGACTTTTCATAAACATGTGTTTAATAGCAAATATGTGTGTTTTTTTAAGAAAGCAGGCATCAAATTTGGTTACCAGTATAACGTATATAGTAAAAACAATGTGCCATGTTTCTTCAAAATAAGTTTATTGTTTGAAAATGTACAAAAATTTCCGAAAGTAAACTTAAAGTGTTCCCGAAAAAAGGTTGTTCCTTGGTCAACCTTATATAATAATAGCAAATTGAGCTATTCAAATGTGAAGCATTTAACCAAAATTCGCTACCATAACGCACTTGCTGCGTCCCGAATTTCTTTTCTTACTTACATGAATTATATTTCGATGGAAAATACAAAAATTCAATAACATAAGGCGTGATCGATTAAAAAAAAATAATTGTATCACCAACGACTTATGGGCCACCCTTTAATTGTAGAAATATTTTTTAAGACAACCTATAATTAATGTATACAATTTTTTTCGGATCTTGTATAATAACGGTTATATTGAACTTTATTGATTTTTTACGAAAATTCGACAAAAATTATATACTATTAAGCGATAAACTCTATAGCCAAGCTACTGCCAAAACATCAGAGAAAGGGTCTATTTGAAATGAATTTTCTGGAAATATTTTAGTAAAGTGAAGGACAATGACGATTGAAACTAAGACTTGTAAAACATTCTTCTTGAGACATTTTCTTTCCATTGTTCATATTAGTTTCAGTTTTTTTGCCTAAATATAAATTGCCAATTTTGACGTTTTAAATCGCGTCTTTGACGTTTTGAGGAAAACCCAAATTTATTTTTCTTTAAATGCCTACAACTTTTTTCTCTTTTAACGCACACAGCTAAATTTTGGTAGATAACTTATCTATAACGATATAAACTCGCGTACTAACTTTGGTTGCCCTTACTTTGTTAGTTCCGGAGATATGCATTTTTTTCGAAAGAAAACACAAAATTTTCCGGAAAACCTCGGCGGATTTTCCTGGTTAACAAACTTGTCCAAGCCACTTGCAGAAGAAAGGTATTTCCCAAATTTAGTCAAAATCGGCCCATTATTTTTTGAGTTAACGGTGTGATACACACACACACACACACACACACACAGATATATATATATATATATATATATATATATATATATATATATATATATATATATATATATATATATATATATATATATATATATATATATGTGTATGTATGTATGTATATGTATCACACCGATAACTCAAAAAAAATGAGCCGATTTTGATCAAATTTGGTACATACCTTCCTTTGGTCCTTTGGAAGTGGCTTGGATAAGTTTGTTAGTCAGGAAGATCGGCCCAGGTTTTCTCGGAAAATTTTGATTTTCTCTCAACAAACTTTTTATATCCGAAAATAACAAAGCAAGTCCAACCAAATTTGGTACGCTAGTTTCTGTCGTAAAGTGTATCCTATGTACCAAAATTCAGATCTTTATGTTAACAGCCAAAAAATTTAGAGTTAATTTTTAGTTAATTAAATCTGATTCAAGAAAGTTAAAACGTCAAAACTGGTAATTATGATAGGAGTACGAATGTGAGTGAAAAATACAAGATATGGCTAACAAGCTCCTAGATATGTGTCTAGGTCGTGATTTTCCTTTATTTTGTTAAAATATGAGCAAAAAATCCATTGTAAATCAAAATAGTTTTGTGTAAATAGTAAAGACGTTAGACGGTTAACATGTATTACGGGATATACTTGTTAGTACATATATGTCGAGCGTGGCCAAGTTGGACAAGCCGTGTACATCGGATAATCGACTCCTACATGACGAGTTCTAATCCTAGTTAGTGACTTTACTTTTAATCAATTATCTAATTAGATAGTTCTTATTCCAGTGAGTTTTTTAGCGAGTTTATGTATTAAAAATAATTTGATAAAGAGGACATGAAAGTTTTAAGACTTAATTCAATTTCAATAGCATATATGGTTGTTTGTTCTTGCCCTAATTTTGTGAAACCGTTCCATATTTAATACAGTCGTAGACTTATTCCGTGGCTTCACAAGTACCTGTATTAGTGAATTTTCTTAAAATAAAATTCACTAATGAGAAGATCCTGACGTTTAAATTTAGAAAAAATTTCTTGAAATTATTGCGAACTAGGCACCCTAGAACCTATATCCGGGGTCATTTTCAACTATATATATATATATATATATATATATATATATATATATATATATATATATATATATATATATATATATAAGGTGAACCATATACCGAAATTTAGGTCTGTAAGTTTAAAGACAAAAAAGTTAGAGGCGTTTAAAGAAAAAAAAAAGGGGTTCTCCTAAAAATGTAAAAAGTCGCGATTTGAATCGTCAAAATTGGCAACTTTTAGGCAAAGGAACTGAAAGAAATACGGATTATGTAAAGAGTGTTCTGCAAACCCTTAAGTTTCATCTTCAACCATCATTGCCCTTCATTTTAATAAAATATTTCCAGAAAATTAATTTCAAATAGACACTTTCTCTGATGCTGTGGCAGTAGTTTTAGTTAAGTTTATGGTTTAACGGTCAATAATTTTTAGCTAATTTTCGTAGAAAAAATTCGTTAATGGGGGACCGCGGCTTTTGAATTCTAAAAAAGATTTCTTCAAATGAGCGCAAACTAGGCCCCCTAGAATCCATATCCGAGTTTACTTTCTGTTTACATATATACAGGGTGACGCATTTCTCCGGTAAAGGTCAATATAATTGTTATTGTGCAAGATACGAGAAAAAATTGTATACGTTACTTATAGGGTTTCTTGAGCTGCATCTTATAAAATTATATTGACAATCACAGGATGGCCCATAAGTCGTTGGTGAGACCTAATATATATTTATTTATTTATATATTTATTTATTTACGTCCAAAATTACGGATACGGGTTCTAGGGGTCCTAGTTCGCGCTCATTAGAAAAAATTGTTGCACCATCGATACCCCTCTATTAGTGATTTTTTCAACATAAAAATTAACTAAAAAGAAACGTTCACCAACAAAAGCGCGATGTTTTTCAAGATTATTCATGACAATATCAAATTATCAATGAATGAAGGATTTTTGTTATTAGTTTCCATAGTTTTCAAGGCGCTTTTAAAATGAATATTTGATAATTTCTAATGCATCTAACTTAATACCTTTATTGCTGATAAAGCACATTTTGATGTCTGGTTTGGATTATAACCGTTATCTTTATTATTATTATTACTTACTTTTTTATGCAGAACTGAATTTTTTGAGTTGCTTTATTAATACGTACCTAAAAAGTTTTTAGCACCTTTCACACCAAAGTTATTCGATCTACAAATGTGTCCGGTCATGTTGGCTCACCCCTTAGTTTTTTAAGAATAAAAATAATATATTTATCATTATTATACAATGCGTCATAAAAACAAGCTTGGCTTGTGCTTGTATAATACACAATTTCTGTAACGAATGCATACACAGTGAATCGCAGATTGTCGCTCTAGACGTATGGATTCCGTCAGCGCAGATCAACTGCTGACCTCTATTCCTTTGTCAACCATTCTTGGAACAAGTCTATGGAACTACACGGTGAATCCCAGATTGTCGCTCTAAACATATCCAAAGCATTCGACCAGGTCTGACACGCAGCGCTGCTTAATAAAGTTCCGGCCTATGACCTACCACCAAAACTCTGTACCTGGACAGCAACATTCCTCTCCAACCGGATCATTTCTGTTGTCCTGGATGGCCTGTATCCAATTAATGCATGAGTCCCTCAAGGTTCAGCTTTAGTCCCTACTTTGCTTCTTCTCCACATAAACGAGCTCATTTCTAGCACATCCAACCCAGTTCACAGTTACGCGGACGACAGCATCCTCCACTTAAATATACAATATTCTAAGCCTGTCACTTTAGCCCAATTAGAAGAGGATCGCAGACTCATGGAGGGTTATGTCTCTGCGGATCTCCAAAAAATATTAGACTAGGTAAGTAAAAATCTTGTACAATTCAACTCCACCAAATATCAGTCTTGCTTTCTATCCAATAAGAGATACACCAGCCCTAGACCGATCACAATGAACAACCAAGTTATTCAAAATAATGAGTCCTTTTCACTTGTTGGCATTTCTGTGGATCGAAATTTCAATTGGCACCAACATGTCACATCAATTTCAGAAGCGGCTGCTAAGAAATTAGGTTTCCTCTTCCGGGCTCGCTCCAGCTGATCTCTATACCTTATATACATCACAAATAAGGCCAAACCTCGAATACTGCTCCCACATTTGGGGTGCCGTTGTCGCTTCTACACTCGCTATCCTGGACTCCATGCAGAAAAAAGTTCTCATCGGTGCCCTACCCTCACCCAAAGGCTGCCATCTCTTGCCCACTGACGTGCGGTTGGTGACCTCCCTCTCTTTTATAGATGTCTGCACGGGCACTGCTCAGAGGAGCTTTCTTTGATAGTTCCTCCACCTGCTGCCCCCAACAGATCTACCGGGGGAACAGAGTGAATGAACTCTTTTACTCGTCAGGTCACCAGACATAGAACATCTTGTTATGCCCGCTCTTTTGTCCCAAGGACTTCCAAGTTGTGGAATTCCTTGCCGGCATATGTTTTTCCTTCTCCTCCGAACCTCGAAACCTTCAAGTCTACAATTAACAAGTTGCTTATTTCCTCCTTGTCGACACCCACGGTACGATAGTATTTAGGCTGTAAGCCCTCGTGATGTGTTGTTGAAATATCAAAAGAAATCTAAATAAAACTGTCAAAAACGATTACATAACTTTAACTGCCACTTTACAAATACGTCATACAAATAAGCTTGGCTTGTGCTTGTATAAGATACATTTTCTATAAAGGATGCATTCCAGATAAAACTGTCAAAAATGATTACTTAACGTTAGCTGCCACTTTACGAATTTTATTTAGATCTTGCTGTAATTATATTTTTTTCCACTATTAACATGTCTCCAACTTTTCTTTATTCTAAACTTAACTTCAATCAATATTTACTTTCAAAAAAACCTTTAAATGTTAAAACTTATGCAACTATAATTTTGACATGTCAACATGACTTTTTTGACAGTTTGAATCATGTAATTGGATAACGGCTGCAATAAAAAAAATCTCTAAAACACAAATCACCCTGTAAATGTTGAGCGCGAGGGCCAGGAATCTTTTCATGTGCACTTGCAGAATTAGCTCGATATCGCCAATCACTCCACCCATGAGAGTATGTCAAGTACAAGCTAAAACACCAGGTAAAAAATAATAGATGTTATATTGTAGATCGATAATGATAACATAAAGATATTCCGATTTTTATGACCTGCCTATCGGTTTTTCTCCACGTTTGCAAAATAAATGCGAAAACATGAATAATTTCAGTATATAAAGGGTGCAAAATCTGGAAAGCGTAAAAAAAGCCGCATAAAAAGCAATGTGATTGCTTCAGGTGATATATGCTTTCAAAAATCTAATGAAAATTCAACATATCCTCAAGGGTTTACTTGTTTTCTTTATTTTAGATGATTGATTACACGAAAAGGATGTATAACCTTACTGCAGAGACTCACCTAAATTTAAATATTTCTTATGTACAGCTTCATAGGCAGTCCATTCAATATTCTTGAACCTATTTCTCTCTTGACGCGCCCCATGATTGATGTCACCCTCTGGGGGTTCGTTCGGGTTCCTGAAATAAACACGAAATAAATAACATGGGAATAGAAATATAACACGTTGTACTTCTGCATGCGAGAATGTATAAAATGCCAATGCCATGCCACAATATATCACAAAGGAAACGTTGATTTCTGTACATGTGAAAAATAGCACCTTCATAAAATGTGACGAAACCATCTCCAAGGATTTGTATGCATAAAAGAGACAAAATTGAAATTTCTCTAGATGCTACCGATGTAATAAGTTTTCATCCATTAAATTTAAATGGAAACACGGCTTTCCTGCATTTGATGAGCTGGCGTGTTTACGTTACCGTAAATGAAATAAATACACCTAATAAAATTTCAGGAAGATTATATTTTGTATCAGTTTGACATTAAAATCACATTACCATGTAAATTTAGGCTAAATACAGCCTAGAAATTTTTCTAATATTTTGCGATTATTCGTTGACGGGTTCATAACTCGCAAAATATTCTGTTGATTATAACAAACTATTATTTGAAACTTTAATGATTGGATTCTGTCATACACATGAATAATTTTTATACAAAAAACATGTCACCATGAATCTAAATTGTTGTATATTGTCATCCAACATGCCCTCGATAACACTATTCAAGTTTGTCGCTGATCTGTTAAATATTCACTGACCCTTGGTGTAAAACATACTCGTTTACAACTTTTTGAACAGTCTTTATAATCTTGTTTTAATCAGCGATTTTGTTGAGAAATTAGTGGAAAATTTGTGGGTATACCAAACGATATAATTTTATATAGCTTAAGACTAGATGCATTCTCGCAACAATTAGAACCGTAGACCTGTTTCGCTGTCATTAGAGCTCGTCAGTGCGGCATACTAATTGCAGCGAAAATACACCTATAAAGTAATACGGCTAAAGTACAATTCATTGATTGTTGTTGCCCTTACTTGGTGAAACTTGTCCATACTGCATACAGACTTGGAGAATACTTCTCAGACTTAATTTTAGAAAAAGAATAGTTTATTAAAAAAGTAATTAATTTAAAAAAAAGAGTCCATCAAATCAGTTGTTCATTTAAAACAAGGCAGTCGTTGTTTGGTACTTTTTCATTTCTAAACCTTGTAAAAAGTCAAGTTTACGCTTGGAATTAGAAACACGTAGTGCCTCTAGTCAGTTATATACTATGGAGCCGGTTTCAATTTATATATATATACATATACAGGGTCGCTGATAAGTCTGGAAACGGTCGATTATCCGGGAAAATATACAAGGTGTCGAAAAACGTTTTATACAAAAGTTTTTGGGTTCTTCAATATCTACTAGGCGGTGATAATTTTATTTATACAGGGTTGGTCATACAGGCGTGGCACACCAATATTAATTTTTTTTTAATGGAACATCCTATATATTATTCGATATTTCAATCCTTCTCTTAATTTTGAGCAACATTTATGAGAAGCATAATGTACCTAAACTCAATCGTTTCCGGGTAAAAAAATAAATAAAAATAAACGCTACTGTTTTTAAAATCTATTGGATGAAGAACAAAAATAAATGAAAAGTAGAATATCTCTTGAAAACAATCTGTGAGTGTGAAAAGAACCGGTTGCGATGTTTTTAACATTGTTTGGAATCCCAAGATAAGATAAGATGCCCATAAGAAACGCAATATTATTCTTTTGTTTTAAAATGTTTCCAGGACAACGAATGTCAAACATTTATTCAGTGTCAACAGTTTTGAAACATTAGTAATTTAGTGTCAACAGTTTTTGTGCAAAATGGCAAGTTTAAGTGAAACCGAACGTATCGAAATTTTAATGATGATAGGGTACGGTGATAGAACACGAAGTTTTGCTCAAGTGGTGATTATGTTCAATGAGTTGCATCCTGAGCGGGAATCGATCTCCAAATCCACAGTTTCGAAAACTTTGCATCGTTTTCACGAAACTGGCGGTATCAAGGATAAACTTAGAACTGGAAGGCCAGTAACCGTTACAAATGAAGAAAATTCTTTGAATGTAATATTGGATGTGGTGGAAAATCCGAAAACTTCGGCACAGCAATTGGCTTTAAATCACAATATGAGTCGATATTCAATTCAAAAGATTACGAAGCGGGAAAAGTTCCGTCCATATAAAATTCATTTATTGCAAGAACTGAGTGAAGACGATTTTGATCGCAGAATCGAGTTCTGTGAACTTATTATGGAGAAGTTACGCCAAAATTTTAACTTTGCCAACCACATTTTGTTTTCCGACGAATCTACATTTTGTTTGAATGGACAAGTCAACCGACACAACTGTAGGTACTGGTCAGACGAAAACCCACATTGGATGGAACAAATTCACACCCAAAGACCGCAAAAAGTAAATGTTTGGTGTGCTATTATTGGTGGACATATCATAGGACCTTATTTTATACACGGTAATTTGAACTCTGCTCGATATTTGACACTTTTGCAAGAATCAATTGTTCCAGACGTTAGTCGATTATTTCCGAACAATAACGACCCAAATCTACCAGCGGAAGAAATATGGTTTCAGCAGGATGGGGCACCCCTCATTTTGGAATTGAGGTACGGGAATATCTGAATCAAACCTTTCCTGGCAGATGGATAGGGCGCAGGGGAACTATTGAATGGCCAGCTAGGTCTCCCGACATGACGCCGCTTGACTTTTTTTTGTGGGGTCATGTAAAAAATTTAATTTACCAAAATAGACCGCAGAATATTGAAGAGTTGCAAGCAAGGATTGTGCATGAAATTAATAACATTCCTCAAAACGCTCTTGTAAATGCAGTGCAATGTTTTGTTAAGCGAATTCATTATTGTCAGGAGGTCAATGGAGAACACTTTGAACATCTTATAAAATAGGATTTCAAACAATGTTAAAAACATCGCAACCGGTTCTTTTCACACTCACAGATTGTTTTCAAGAGATATTCTACTTTTCATTTATTTTTGTTCTTCATCCAATAGATTTTAAAAACAATAGCGTTTATTTTTATTTATTTTTTTACCCGGAAACGATTGAGTTTATGTAGATCATGCTTCTGATAAATGTTGCTCAAAATTAAGAGAAGGATTGAAATATCGAATAATATATAGGGTGTTCCATTAAAAAAAATTAATATTGGTGTGCCACGCCTGTATGACCAACCCTGTATAAATGAAATTATCACCGCCTAGTAGACATTGAAGAACCCAAAAACTTTTGTATAAAACTTTTTTCGACACCTTGTATATTTTCCCGGATAATCGACCGTTTCCAGACTTATCAGCGACCCTGTATATATATATATATATATATATATATATATATATATATATATATATATATATATATATATATATATATATATATATATATATATATATATATATATATATATATATCGGCCAAGGTTTTCCCGGAAAATTTTGTGTTTTCGTTCGGAAAACTTTCATATCTCCGGAAACAACAAAGTCAAGGCAACCAAGCTTGGCACGTGTGTCTGTATTATAAAAGTCTGGACGCAGAAAGTTCGTTATGGTAGTGAATTTTCATAAAAATCTTTTTAATAACAATAATGTCTTTGTTTTCAAGAAAGCAGACATGAAATTTGGTTACCAGTATAACCTATATAGTAGAAACAATGTACCATATTTCATTGAAATGACTTTTTTTGTTTGAAAATACACAAATATTTTCAGAAAATAAACTTAAAACGTCCCAGAAAAACTGGTTCTTGGCCAACGAACGTTAGGTTAATAGCAAATTGAGCTATTGAAACTTTAATGAAAATTCGCTACCATAACGCACTTGCTGCGTCCGGTTAAAATTCAAATCGGTTCGAGAAAAGAACAAGCACTTGTGAAGCTAGGGGAACAGTCTACGGCAGTTTTATGTATGGAATCAAAAAGCAGAAGGCCATGGAGTCTCACAATAGACTTCCACTTTTAACATAATTTTCAGTAATGATTGACGATAAAAAAATATTGTGATTTAATTTACAATACTTAATTAGGTGATAATGCTGGGTAATATTATGTGAAACAGTTTAATAACAGAACCCGGCAATAACAAAAAGAAACTTAAACTCCACAAAACAACACAATTAGAAACGGAACTCAACAAATAATAAAATAGAAACTTAAAAATACACTAAATAGGAAATTGTTCAATATGGCCACCGTTGTGTTAAATGCACTTTATACACCTTTTTGAAACATGCCTGCAAACTCTGGTGATAGTGTTTTGGTTAATATGATTTATAGCTTCCCTGATTCTGTTTCGTAATTCATTGATATTTTGTGGTGGATCGAATTTATACACATCATTCTTCAGAGTACCCCAAAAATAAAAATCCATGATTGTTATATCAGGACTTCGAGCACACCAATTAATCGGCCCCTTGTTAAAAA
The DNA here is from genome assembly GCA_964006375.1 of Tillus elongatus. Taxonomy (NCBI): domain Eukaryota; kingdom Metazoa; phylum Arthropoda; class Insecta; order Coleoptera; family Cleridae; genus Tillus; species Tillus elongatus. Next base: position 28,052,253 of record OZ023265.1, read on the forward strand.
TGACACGATTATTAAAACTTTGGTACAAAAATTCTTTGACGATCCTGCATTGTGAGCTGGACAACCGTCTTGTTGGTACCAAATCTCGTCTAAATTATCATGAACTCTTCTAAATGTTAGTAAGATATCATTTCTCAATAGATTAAGATACCTTTCCCAGTTCAATTATTTTCAAAAAAGAACGGACCAACAATGAAGTTACCTGATTTTTTTAAAATTAACTGTCTAATCTACAAATAAAAATAACAGTTTTTTACCCAATAAGCCGCACCAAACATAAATACCAAATCTGTCTTGTAATCGTCTTTCTTCCTTTAGATGGAGATATTTATTTGCCCAATATTGCCTATTATGGCGATTATACACACTACAATTTGTAAATCTTGATTCATCAGTTCATATTATTTTATTGGAGGGTTTTCGTTTGAAACCTGTAAGACGGCATTATATTTTTCTTCATTTGTGGGCATTGGTAGTTTATTTCGGTGGAAGCTACCGTCGTCAATAGATTGGTCACTATCCTGCGAGATATTTTGGTGTTTGGTTGTCGTCTTTTTGGGTAGTTCTTTTGATATGAATTGGCAGCTGCCTCAGTATTTCGGTTAGAACGAATATAACATTCCAACATGTCAAAATATTCTTCATTACCGAACATATTGTTGAATAATATTTAAAATAAACAGGAAACAAACTATTTAGTACAAAATTTTAGGCAACGTGTTAAACACACCTCAAATTGTTAAGATAATTAAGAATGACAGTATTCTTAATTGTCGCGAAAGTGTTATATAAATATCAACCTTCCTTCTGGGGTTTTTCAGTTGATTTGCGTTAAAAAATCAAAAAGGCGTCTTCGTAAATCATTAATATGCTTTTTATTGAGTTCTGTTAGTAAATTTAGTTATTTATTAGGTTTACCTATTTAATTAAATTTTAACAATATTTTAGGATAATGTTGCAATGTAAAATATCATTTGTAATAATGGGCCGATTCATTGGTGTGTTCAAAGTTCATATTTTTTTATCGTGAATCATTACGGAAAATTATGTTAAAAGTAGAAGTCTATTGTTAGACTCCATGGCCTACTGCTTTTGAACACTTTTTTTGTCATTTGTTTTCTGTGGTTAGATTTCGTAGCCTGCTATCCTCAAAACGGTTTTTATCAAAATTGTCAGTGCAATTAGAAGATTACTCAAGCATGTTGTACACTAGAAAACTCTTTTTACAGGCTACCACATGAGCCAAAAATCCAATATGGCTGACATAATAAAAACAAACGTTGATACATGTAGCTCAAAAACAAATGACAATCCAAAGTTGAGAATAGCACAAAAAGATTACTCTGTAAAAAGTGTCCCGATAATGTGCAAGTCTTAGACTTGTCAGATCAACGCATACTTAGATATTCAAGAAAAAAAAAGAAATCGACATTTTTTTTCCAAAATAACTCTAAAACCACCTCCCTGGCGTCGGTGATTGGCCATAGTCGCGGAAATAGGCCGACGTTAAAGAAACAAAAAAACACACAAAACTCGAAAACCAAAAGAGGCAGGGCAAAGTACAAGTCATATTTGGAACGAGGATGAAATTCTAACCCTCTCCCTATCTCTAATAATAACGGAGATAGCAATACATTCCCGTCCAGTTTGGAACACACTGTATAGTATTCCGCTAATAATTACCACTGAAGCTGCATAACATTTGCGGGACATTTGGTAAACTAAACCTAAAACAAGTATCGCTGATATGTTAATTATTAGCTTGTTGTAAATACAAATCGATTTCGAACACATCAAAGTGGCTGGAGTGTAATTTACAAATTATGTCGATAGATAATATAGATAAAAGAAATAACTGTAAACACAAATCGCGAGTACTTAATAAACATAAACCCTAATGAATATAATTTCAACCAAAGCCACTTCCCGTTGATCAGACGCGGAAAATTATGAGATATTCAATAATTCAACCCCATTTATATGTTCGCCTTTCATTTGTAGTTCGCTTTGTCCATAATTAATAATTGATTTTGTGTCGTTAGTCTTTAATAAAACAATAATATAATCGTATATACACATCGGAATCGTTTGGTTTATTTATGTGGATACATCATTTTGTGTAATAACTTGATTTTATCAAACAATATTTTATGTTATGCTGAAGGTCACTTTCAATAAGTTAGTATTTTTCTATGCATAAATAAATTATTGAATTCCATCCCTGTTAACGTGAGGTCTTTGTCATATTTAGCCACAGTAATGCCATTTTTATCGACACGACAATATTGCCTTGTTACCCCAATCCACTTGTTTATTATAAAGGAGTGTCCCAAGTTAGGAGCCAGATTTAATTCAGAAAAGAAAAACATTCGTTTTTGCCTTTCATTGAAACACACAGTGTGTCCCAAACTGGATGGAAATGTATTGCTATCTCCGTTATTATTAGACATAGGAAGACGGTTAAATTAGCAATGTTTTGTAGAATTTGATGCTTGTTCCAAATATGACTTGTATTTTGCCGTGCCTCTTTTTGTTTTCGAGTTATTAAAAAAAATTGTCGATTTATTTTTTCTTCAATATCTAAGTAGGCGTTGATCTGACATGTCTAAGACTTGCACATTATCGGGACACTTTTTACACAGTAATGTTTTTGTGCTATTCTCAACTTTGGATTGCCAATTATTGTTTTTCGAACTACAGGTATCAATGTTTGTTTCTATTATGGCAGCCATATTGAATTTTTTGCTCATGTGAAAGAGATTTCCAATGATGTATAACATGCTTGAGAAATCTTGTAACTGCACTGATAATTTTGAGAAAAACCGTTTTGACGATATCAGGCTATGAAATCCAATACCAGAAAACAAATGACAAAAAGCAGTAAGCCATGGAGTCTAACAATAGACTTTTATTTTTAACATAATGAAAAGGAACTTTAAGCACGCCAATGAATCGGACCATTATTACAAATGATATTTTACATTGCAACATTATCCTAAAAAAATGTTATAATTTAATTAAATAGGTAAACCTAGTAAACAACTAAATTTACTAACAGAACTAAATAAAAAGCAGATTAATGATTTACGAAGACGAAAATTGTTTGATTTTTAAACGTAAGTCAACTGAAAAACAACAGAAGAAAGGTTGCTATGGATATAACACTATCGCGACAATTAAGAATACTTGCCTTCTTAATTATCTGAACAATTTGAGGTGTATTTAACACGTTGCTTAAAATTTTGTACTAAATAGTTTGTTTCCTGTTTATTTTAAATATTATTCAACAATATGTTTGTTAATGAAGAATATTTTGACATGTTGGAATGTTATATTCGTTTTAACCGAAATACTGAGGCAGCTGCAAATTCAGATCAAAACAACTTCCCAGAAAGAGGACAACCAAACACCAGAATATTTCGCAGGATAGTGACCAATCTATTGAACGACGGTAGCTTCCAGGCAAAGAAACTACCAATGCCTACAAATGAAGAAAGAAATAATGCCGTCTTACAGGTTTCAAACGAAAACCTTTCGCAATCTGTTCGGTTTTGTGGTGAACAAATTGACGTTCCAGAAAGTACGGTACACCGTGTATTAAAACAAAGTCATTACCATACATACAAACCTACAATCGTACGAGGCTTAAATGTTGATGATTACCCTAAGCGACTTCAATTCTGCAGATGGTATCAAACACAATCTTAGAAAGATGAAAATCTTCATTTGCAAATAATATGGACTGATGAATCCAGATTTACAAATTGTGGTGTGTATAATCGCCATAATAGGCATTACTAGGCAAATGAAAATCCCCATCTAAAGGAAGAAAGACGATTGCAAGACAGATTTGGTATTAATGTTTGGTGCGGCTTATTAGGTAAAAAGATTCTAGATTAGACAGTTAATTTATTAAAATTTCAGGTAACTTTATTGTTGTTCCGTTCGTTTTTGAAAATAATTTAACTGAGGAAAGGTCTCTTAATCTATTGAGAAATGATATCTTACCAACAATTAGAAGAGCTCATGATAATTTAGACGATATTTGGTACCAACAAGACGGTTGTCCAGCTCACAATGCTAGGATCGTCAAATAATTTTTGTACCAAAATTTTAATAATCGTGTCATTTGTAACAATGGGCCGGTTCATTGGTGTGCTCGAAGTGCTGATACAACACCCATGGATTTTTATTTTTGGGGTACTCTGAAGAATGATCAGTATAAATTCGATCCACCACAAAATATCAATGAATTACGAAACAGAACTATGGAAGCTATAAATCATATTAACCAAAACACATAACGAGGTATGTCGCTGCCTTAGCATGATTCAAATTTGGATGTATGCACCTAATAGTTCTGGTGGAAGGATGTATCCTGCCACCTATTCTATTGTGGCCCATTTCATTGGCGGATTGAATTCCCCCTGCGGTGCCACTTCCCGAGGGTATAGCGGGGGGGGGGGATTGATCCCCCTCCACTCTCGGAAGGTCTTGCTGCATTATACAGTGAGGAGGAGGGATATTCAGAGTGGATAGTACCCACTCCCACCCCTCCAGTCACCTCACTGAACGTCTTTACCGTAGAAACGCGTCACTCCGTATATGTGTAAACAGACAAAAACTGAAACTTACCCCGTATATGAGGTTTAGGGGTTCTAGTTCGCGCTCATTTGAAGAAATCTTTTTAAAATTCATAAGTCTATGAAAAGTTGCTAAAAAAAGACTATCAAACCATAAACTCTATAGCCGAAAATACTGCCAAAGCATCAGAAAGAAGGTCTATTTGAAATGTATTTTCCGATAACATATTAGTAAAATGAAGGACAATGATGGTTAAAGCCTAAACTTAAGGCTTTGCAAAACACACTTATTACGACATTTCTACTACACAATCCGTATTTGTTTCAGATTATTTGTCCGAAAATATTTTTTCTCTACTTCTTGACCTATTTGTGTCAAGAAAACTTAACCGTTTCAGGTATTATTGAATCGGTTTTGTTCACCATACAAAACATTTTGTTCTTGTGCTTTCCTTTGATCACCAGTGACACCAAATTTTTTGTTAATGCCTATAACTTTTTAAGTTTTAACGTACAGACAGGAAAGTATGACAAAAATTATTTTCAGAATTTTTAAATAAGTTATATAAAGGGGGGTAATAAGTAATATAAAGACAGATACGATAGATAATACAGCCTGTATATTAATAAAACCTTGTTCATCTTGAATATCAGTATGCATCCTGGATATTATTAAATGAATACTCGTTCACAAACTATTTAACTGGAGAAGTTTTTATTTTACTGCAGCGGCTCATCCTTCCAAAGAAGCTTTTTAATGGTAAATAAGTTAATTAAAAAGCATCTTGACATTAAATCAGCAACTTTGTTGCTAACAGAAAATTTTAATTATGATTACAGAGACAATAAAGCGTTCATTAACTATTACACCACGGGCATAATTTTCATAATCAAAAGGATAAGTTTGATGTCTTTTTGTTAATAAACTGATAAAGTGCCGACAAATCTCGCATCTTGAATGCCCATTAATTCATGTTATTAATATAATAAATCTCCTGGGAGGTCGCAATAAAAAGAGGCGAAGCGGCTGGAAGTTACTGAAATCTGTTAAACTATTAGAGCATGCTTTTCACATTAGAGCAAACAAGGGCATACCAGCGTAAGTTCGCCACAGTTTTGTAGAAAGACTTACCCAGTTCTTGCAAAGTTACTCCAATAGATCATCGTTGTCTCGGCGAGGAGCACCTCCGATTTGGTGTAGTTCCGAGCAAAGTGCATGAAACCGCCGACAAGCGGCGCTCCGAACAGATATGGCAGCTCTTCTCCGTGGATGCAGCCCTGCCTCTGTAACAAATTAATTTCCAGTTATTAGTGAAGAGTCGACGTAATGAGCGTAATTACGGTAATTAATTGATTGATGACAGAATAAAATTCTGATAATGAACTTATCTCGGGGTGGTTATACGCCAATTAGCAATTTATTATCTAATAGCTTCAGATAGACACGTTCATTTCTTAAGTGCCATCATGGATTATTTCTAAATACACTGTGGAACAGCCGACTGGAATAAATTCAGCATATCAATTATTCTGCATATTAATAAATAAATAAAATATAAATAAATTTATATTTATATTTTAAATCGCAACTTTGACGTTTTGAGGAAAACCCTAATTTATTTTTCTTTAAATGCCTATAACTTTTTTGTCTTTTGACCCATAGACCTAAATTTTGGTAGATAACTTACCTACAAGGATGTAAACCCGTGTACCAAATTGGTTGCCCTTACGTTGTTAATTTCGGAGATATAAATTTTTTTCGAAAGAAAACACAAAATTTTCCGGAAAAACCTGGGCCGATTTTCCTGGATAACGAACTTATCCAAGCCATTTGCAAAAGGAAGGTATTCACCAAATTTAATTAAAATCGGCCCATTATTTTTTGAGTTATCGGTGTGATACATACACACACACACACACACACACACACACACACACACACACACACACACACACACACACACATATATATATATATATATATATATATATATATATATATATATATATATATATATATATATATATATATATATATATATATATATATATATATATATCTTTAGGAATATTGCACTACACTGTAATCACTTTTAAATATACACTTTATTTGTTTGCTGTACGTTTGTGATTTCTTATTGGTTTGCGTGGACTGCAGTTTCGAACCGTCCCGGTTCATCATCAGCACGCTACTGGCTGCTATCGCTCCTGTCTGGTCTACGTCGGAGATTGTAGGTGGCGCACGCGCCGTGAGCTTCTAGTGGTCGGTTTCCTGTTCTCTGATTGGTTGTGCCTTCGGACTGTGTCGTGTGTATCGGTCTCCTGTCTTGATCACTGTGGTTTAATAATTTGTCTATTTGTATGGCCTTTATTAAGTTTTGTTTAAATGTTTGTACTTGGATTTGTTCTGGCATTAATTGTTTTCTATTGTTTGTTTGTTGAATGTAGTATTGTTCCCAGATTTCCATTTTTTTGTGGTCTTTAACATGTTTCATTAGTTTTAATTGGGTGATGTCTGGTTTTTGGTGTTTTGTGTCGTGAATGTGTGTAGCTACGTTTGATTTGTAGCTAGGTATGTGGATTTTATCCAATGCTGTTTTATATGTTCTTTGAATCTTGTTTCTATTGATTTCTTTGTCATTCCTATATATTTTTTATTGCATGTGTTACATTCTATTTGATATATTCCGTTTAATTCATGTGGGTTGTGTTCTTGTTTTTTATTTATTTTGTTTATTATTTTGTTATTGGTTTTGTAGCTCATTTTTAAGTCATATTGTTTGAGTGTTTGTGTTATTTTTTTGATGTGGTGGTTATAAGTGAATGTTGTGTATTTTGTGTTTGTTTCCGGTGTTTTGTTTTCGGTTTTGTTGATTTGTTTGTTTTTGATTTGTTTTACTAGCTTTTCTATTGTTTTTTTGTTGTATCCATTTCTTTCTGCTATTTGTATTATGATGTTGTACTCCTTTTCTCGTTCGTCGTTATGAAGTGGTATATTTAGCATTCTGTTTATTAAGTATCTGTATGCGGCCATTTTGTGTGTATGTGGGTGTAGTGAGTGTTTAGGTATAGTGATGTCTGTTTGTGTGGGTTTTCTGTATATTTTGTATTCAAGCTGGTTTTCTTTTCTGATTAGTGTTAAGTCTAGGAAGTTTATGGTGTTGTTTGATTCTTTTTCTATTGTAAATTTTATGTTTCTGTTAATTTGGTTTATTTTTTCGAGGATATTGTCTATGTTGGTTTTTTGATTGTCGTATATTATTAATATATCATCGACGTATCTTATCCATTTAATGTTTGGGTCTGTTTCTTTTATGATGGTGTTGATTTTATCTTCTAACTGTTGTATGTATATTTCTGCCATAATGCTTGATAGTGGAGATCCCATTGGTAGTCCATCTTCTTGGATGTAATATTCTCCGTTGAACTCAAAGTAATTTTGTTTTAATATGATGTTTAATATTTCGCTAATTTGTTGTTTTTTGTTGTTATTTTGCATTTTATTTTCGATTATATTTGTAGTTTCGTTAATTGGTATATTGGTGTACATATTTGTTATGTCAAATGAGGCAAGTCGTGTGTTTTTGTTTATGTTTATATTTTCTAGTTTATCCACTAGTTCTATGGAGTTTTTTATGTTAAATTTGTTTTCTAGTTGTATTTCTTGTTTTAGTACTTGGTCCATTTCCTTTGCTATTTTGTATGAAGGTGCATCTTTGAAGTTGATGAGTGGTCTTATTGGGTATCCCGTTTTGTGTATTTTTATTATTCCTGTCATTGGTGGTGCTTTAGGGTTGTTGTTATAATAATGTGTTGTTTTTTGGTTGAATATTGTCTTGTGTTTTTTTATGATGTTTAATATTTGATTTTGGAATTTTTTCGTTGGGTTTTCGTTCAGTTTTTTGCATGTGTTTGTTGAGATGAAAGTGTTTGTTTTTTCTATATAGTCCTGTGTTTTTATTGCTATTAGTGCGTCGCTTTTATCTGTTTTTGCTATTGTTATGTTGTTATATGTGACTTTGTTTCTTATTTGTTTGATCATTTTTTCATGTGTATGGTTTTTTGATTTAGTCTTGTCAATAATTCTGTTTATTTCTGCTGCTAGTTGGTTTTTCAGTGGTTCTAAGTTTGGGCTATTTATTGAGTTTATCGCGTGTTGTGTGTCCACTATTATGTTCTCTATTGTAGATTTTTTTGTATCTAAAAAGTTGGTTTTTATGTTGTTTTCTATGAATTCTTCTTCTTCTTTTGTGAATTTTGTGTCTGTTATGTTTATAAATCTATCTTGAAATATGTGGTGTGTTGTGGTTGTTATGTTTACATTATCTAGTTTGTTCTTTTTAAGGTTGTGTAGTTTTTTGTTTATTTTCTCTAATTTGTGTTTATAATCGGTTTTTATGTTGTGCATTATATTGTTATATGTTTGTGTCCACGTGTCGTATTTCATCTGGTTTGCTAATAAAAGATGAAGTCTATATAATTTTTTTGTAAGTGTGGTTATGTTGCTGTATTGATGTTTGATTTCGTTCGTGATGTATAGTTTTTCTGCTTGTGTTTGGGTGTATTTGGCCGTATTGGTATGGTTATGAACAGTGATTTTAGCGTATTTTGGTGTTAATTTGTGTCTTAGGCATTCTCTATTGAAGTATATGTTGGCTTTGTTATAATATATTTTCCTGTAAGTATTTTTGAATAATTTGATGTTTGTCTGTATGTTATCGCTGTCATGTTGGCCATTTTGTGTGTTATTATCTTGTGTTGTATTCATGTTTCTGGAATTTTCCCTATTTTGTAGTTACTCACTGTACACGTGTTATTAGTATGTTCGTTATTGGTGTTAATTATTTGTGCGTTATTACCTTGTGTGGCTTTAATATCTTTAGGAATATTGCACTACACTGTAATCACTTTTAAATATACACTTTATTTGTTTGCTGTACGTTTGTGATTTCTTATTGGTTTGCGTGGACTGCAGTTTCGAACCGTCCCGGTTCATCATCAGCACGCTACTGGCTGCTATCGCTCCTGTCTGGTCTACGTCGGAGATTGTAGGTGGCGCACGCGCCGTGAGCTTCTAGTGGTCGGTTTCCTGTTCTCTGATTGGTTGTGCCTTCGGACTGTGTCGTGTGTATCGGTCTCCTGTCTTGATCACTGTGGTTTAATAATTTGTCTATTTGTATGGCCTTTATTAAGTTTTGTTTAAATGTTTGTACTTGGATTTGTTCTGGCATTAATTGTTTTCTATTGTTTGTTTGTTGAATGTAGTATTGTTCCCAGATTTCCATTTTTTTGTGGTCTTTAACATGTTTCATTAGTTTTAATTGGGTGATGTCTGGTTTTTGGTGTTTTGTGTCGTGAATGTGTGTAGCTACGTTTGATTTGTAGCTAGGTATGTGGATTTTATCCAATGCTGTTATATGTTCTTTGAATCTTGTTTCTATTGATTTCTTTGTCATTCCTATATATTTTTTATTGCATGTGTTACATTCTATTTGATATATTCCGTTTAATTCATGTGGGTTGTGTTCTTGTTTTTTATTTATTTTGTTTATTATTTTGTTATTGGTTTTGTAGCTCATTTTTAAGTCATATTGTTTGAGTGTTTGTGTTATTTTTTTGATGTGGTGGTTATAAGTGAATGTTGTGTATTTTGTGTTTGTTTCCGGTGTTTTGTTTTCGGTTTTGTTGATTTGTTTGTTTTTGATTTGTTTTACTAGCTTTTCTATTGTTTTTTTGTTGTATCCATTTCTTTCTGCTATTTGTATTATGATGTTGTACTCCTTTTCTCGTTCGTCGTTATGAAGTGGTATATTTAGCATTCTGTTTATTAAGTATCTGTATGCGGCCATTTTGTGTGTATGTGGGTGTAGTGAGTGTTTAGGTATAGTGATGTCTGTTTGTGTGGGTTTTCTGTATATTTTGTATTCAAGCTGGTTTTCTTTTCTGATTAGTGTTAAGTCTAGGAAGTTTATGGTGTTGTTTGATTCTTTTTCTATTGTAAATTTTATGTTTCTGTTAATTTGGTTTATTTTTTCGAGGATATTGTCTATGTTGGTTTTTTGATTGTCGTATATTATTAATATATCATCGACGTATCTTATCCATTTAATGTTTGGGTCTGTTTCTTTTATGATGGTGTTGATTTTATCTTCTAACTGTTGTATGTATATTTCTGCCATAATGCTTGATAGTGGAGATCCCATTGGTAGTCCATCTTCTTGGATGTAATATTCTCCGTTGAACTCAAAGTAATTTTGTTTTAATATGATGTTTAATATTTCGCTAATTTGTTGTTTTTTGTTGTTATTTTGCATTTTATTTTCGATTATATTTGTAGTTTCGTTAATTGGTATATTGGTGTACATATTTGTTATGTCAAATGAGGCAAGTCGTGTGTTTTTGTTTATGTTTATATTTTCTAGTTTATCCACTAGTTCTATGGAGTTTTTTATGTTAAATTTGTTTTCTAGTTGTATTTCTTGTTTTAGTACTTGGTCCATTTCCTTTGCTATTTTGTATGAAGGTGCATCTTTGAAGTTGATGAGTGGTCTTATTGGGTATCCCGTTTTGTGTATTTTTATTATTCCTGTCATTGGTGGTGCTTTAGGGTTGTTGTTATAATAATGTGTTGTTTTTTGGTTGAATATTGTCTTGTGTTTTTTTATGATGTTTAATATTTGATTTTGGAATTTTTTCGTTGGGTTTTCGTTCAGTTTTTTGCATGTGTTTGTTGAGATGAAAGTGTTTGTTTTTTCTATATAGTCCTGTGTTTTTATTGCTATTAGTGCGTCGCTTTTATCTGTTTTTGCTATTGTTATGTTGTTATATGTGACTTTGTTTCTTATTTGTTTGATCATTTTTTCATGTGTATGGTTTTTTGATTTAGTCTTGTCAATAATTCTGTTTATTTCTGTTGCTAGTTGGTTTTTCAGTGGTTCTAAGTTTGGGCTATTTATTGAGTTTATCGCGTGTTGTGTGTCCACTATTATGTTCTCTATTGTAGATTTTTTTGTATCTAAAAAGTTGGTTTTTATGTTGTTTTCTATGAATTCTTCTTCTTCTTTTGTGAATTTTGTGTCTGTTATGTTTATAAATCTATCTTGAAATATGTGGTGTGTTGTGGTTGTTATGTTTACATTATCTAGTTTGTTCTTTTTAAGGTTGTGTAGTTTTTTGTTTATTTTCTCTAATTTGTGTTTATAATCGGTTTTTATGTTGTGCATTATATTGTTATATGTTTGTGTCCACGTGTCGTATTTCATCTGGTTTGCTAATAAAAGATGAAGTCTATATAATTTTTTTGTAAGTGTGGTTATGTTGCTGTATTGATGTTTGATTTCGTTCGTGATGTATAGTTTTTCTGCTTGTGTTTGGGTGTATTTGGCCGTATTGGTATGGTTATGAACAGTGATTTTAGCGTATTTTGGTGTTAATTTGTGTCTTAGGCATTCTCTATTGAAGTATATGTTGGCTTTGTTATAATATATTTTCCTGTAAGTATTTTTGAATAATTTGATGTTTGTCTGTATGTTATCGCTGTCATGTTGGCCATTTTGTGTGTTATTATCTTGTGTTGTATTCATGTTTCTGGAATTTTCCCTATTTTGTAGTTACTCACTGTACACGTGTTATTAGTATGTTCGTTATTGGTGTTAATTATTTGTGCGTTATTACCTTGTGTGGCTTTAATATCTTTAGGAATATTGCACTACACTGTAATCACTTTTAAATATACACTTTATTTGTTTGCTGTACCACACTTACAAAAAAATTATATAGACTTCATCTTTTATTAGCAAACCAGATGAAATACGACACGTGGACACAAACATATAACAATATAATGCACAACATAAAAACCGATTATAAACACAAATTAGAGAAAATAAACAAAAAACTACACAACCTTAAAAAGAACAAACTAGATAATGTAAACATAACAACCACAACACACCACATATTTCAAGATAGATTTATAAACATAACAGACACAAAATTCACAAAAGAAGAAGAAGAATTCATAGAAAACAACATAAAAACCAACTTTTTAGATACAAAAAAATCTACAATAGAGAACATAATAGTGGACACACAACACGCGATAAACTCAATAAATAGCCCAAACTTAGAACCACTGAAAAACCAACTAGCAACAGAAATAAACAGAATTATTGACAAGACTAAATCAAAAAACCATACACATGAAAAAATGATCAAACAAATAAGAAACAAAGTCACATATAACAACATAACAATAGCAAAAACAGATAAAAGCGACGCACTAATAGCAATAAAAACACAGGACTATATAGAAAAAACAAACACTTTCATCTCAACAAACACATGCAAAAAACTGAACGAAAACCCAACGAAAAAATTCCAAAATCAAATATTAAACATCATAAAAAAACACAAGACAATATTCAACCAAAAAACAACACATTATTATAACAACAACCCTAAAGCACCACCAATGACAGGAATAATAAAAATACACAAAACGGGATACCCAATAAGACCACTCATCAACTTCAAAGATGCACCTTCATACAAAATAGCAAAGGAAATGGACCAAGTACTAAAACAAGAAATACAACTAGAAAACAAATTTAACATAAAAAACTCCATAGAACTAGTGGATAAACTAGAAAATATAAACATAAACAAAAACACACGACTTGCCTCATTTGACATAACAAATATGTACACCAATATACCAATTAACGAAACTACAAATATAATCGAAAATAAAATGCAAAATAACAACAAAAAACAACAAATTAGCGAAATATTAAACATCATATTAAAACAAAATTACTTTGAGTTCAACGGAGAATATTACATCCAAGAAGATGGACTACCAATGGGATCTCCACTATCAAGCATTATGGCAGAAATATACATACAACAGTTAGAAGATAAAATCAACACCATCATAAAAGAAACAGACCCAAACATTAAATGGATAAGATACGTCGATGATATATTAATAATATACGACAATCAAAAAACCAACATAGACAATATCCTCGAAAAAATAAACCAAATTAACAGAAACATAAAATTTACAATAGAAAAAGAATCAAACAACACCATAAACTTCCTAGACTTAACACTAATCAGAAAAGAAAACCAGCTTGAATACAAAATATACAGAAAACCCACACAAACAGACATCACTATACCTAAACACTCACTACACCCACATACACACAAAATGGCCGCATACAGATACTTAATAAACAGAATGCTAAATATACCACTTCATAACGACGAACGAGAAAAGGAGTACAACATCATAATACAAATAGCAGAAAGAAATGGATACAACAAAAAAACAATAGAAAAGCTAGTAAAACAAATCAAAAACAAACAAATCAACAAAACCGAAAACAAAACACCGGAAACAAACACAAAATACACAACATTCACTTATAACCACCACATCAAAAAAATAACACAAACACTCAAACAATATGACTTAAAAATGAGCTACAAAACCAATAACAAAATAATAAACAAAATAAATAAAAAACAAGAACACAACCCACATGAATTAAACGGAATATATCAAATAGAATGTAACACATGCAATAAAAAATATATAGGAATGACAAAGAAATCAATAGAAACAAGATTCAAAGAACATATAACAGCATTGGATAAAATCCACATACCTAGCTACAAATCAAACGTAGCTACACACATTCACGACACAAAACACCAAAAACCAGACATCACCCAATTAAAACTAATGAAACATGTTAAAGACCACAAAAAAATGGAAATCTGGGAACAATACTACATTCAACAAACAAACAATAGAAAACAATTAATGCCAGAACAAATCCAAGTACAAACATTTAAACAAAACTTAATAAAGGCCATACAAATAGACAAATTATTAAACCACAGTGATCAAGACAGGAGACCGATACACACGACACAGTCCGAAGGCACAACCAATCAGAGAACAGGAAACCGACCACTAGAAGCTCACGGCGCGTGCGCCACCTACAATCTCCGACGTAGACCAGACAGGAGCGATAGCAGCCAGTAGCGTGCTGATGATGAACCGGGACGGTTCGAAACTGCAGTCCACGCAAACCAATAAGAAATCACAAACGTACAGCAAACAAATAAAGTGTATATATATATATATATATATATATATATATATATATATATATATATATATATATATAAAAATTTTAACTGACCCCGGATATGTGTTCTGGGGGGCCTAATTAGCGGTAATTTGAAGAAATTTTTTCAAAATTCAAAAGTCGGGATCTCCTCATTAGTGAATTTTTTTTAAGAAAATTCACTAAAAATCCCCAAACACGTTGATTTTGAATTGAAAATTACATCCCTTTGTGTGACAGTCGCAACCCTCAACTTTTTTAATAGGAAGTAGGGGCTTACGATATCTAAAACATCTCTTCATTCTCTATTAAAAAACTCTGGACGCAGCAAGTGCGTTATGGTAGTGAATTTTCATAAAACTATTTTTTAATAGCAATAATGTGTGTTTTTTTTAAGAAAGCAGGCATCAAATTTGGTTACCAGTATAATCTATATAGTAAAAACAATGTGCCATGTTTCATCAAAATAACTTTATCGTTTGAAAATGTACAAAAATTTCCGAAAGTAAACTTAAAGTGTTCCCGAAAAAATTCGTTTCTTGGTCAACCTTATAGGTTAATAGCAAATTGAGCTATTCAAATATTAAGCATTTGATCAAAATTCGCTACCATAACGCACTTACTACGTCCAGAATTTTTTTTCTTACAAACATGCATTATATTTCGGTGGAAAATGCAAAAATGCAATAACATAAGGCGTGTTTGATTAAAAAAAAAGAAAATTTGTATCACCAACGACATATGGGTCACGCTGTGATTGTAGAACTAATTTTTTAAGATGTAGCTCAAGACACCCTATAATTAATATGTACAATTTTTTTCATATGTTGTATAATAACAGATATATTGAACTTTATTGATTTTTTTACGAAAATTCTACAACAATTATATACTATTAAACGATAAACTCTATAGCTAAGGCTATGCCAAGCGTCAGAGAAAGGGTCTATTTGAAATGAATTTTCTAGAAACATTTTATTAAAATGAAGGATAATGACGGTTGAAACTAAGACTTCAGGGTTTGTAAAACATTCTTCTTGAGACACTTTATTTCCATAGTCCGTATTAGATTCAAGTTATTTTCCTAAATTTTGCCAATTTTGACGTTTAAATCGCAACTTTGATGTTTTGTGAAAAACCTCAATTTATGTTTCTTCAATGCCTATAACTTTTTTATCTTTTGATATACAAAGCTAAATTTTGGTAAGTAGCTTACCTATAAGGACGTAAACCTGCGTACCAAATTTGGTTGCCCTTACTTTGTTAATTCCGGAGATATAAATTTTTTTTGAAAGAAAACACAAAATTTTCCGGGAAAACCTGAACCGATTTTCCTGGCTAACGAACTTATCCAAGCCATTTGCAAAAGCTAGGTATTCACCAAATTTGATCAAAATCGGCCCATTATTTTTTGAGTTATCGGTGTGATACACACACACATATATATATATATATATATATATATATATATATATATATATATATATATATATATATATATATATATATATATATATATATATATATATATATATATATATATATATATATATATATATATATATATATATATATATATATATATATATATATATAAACATATAAAAATTTTAACTGACCCCGGAAATGTGTTCTGGGGGCCCTAATTAGCGCTCATTTGAAGAAATTTTTTCAAAATTCAAAAGTCGGGATCTCCTCATTAGTGAATTTTTTTAAAGAAAATTCACTAAAATGCTAGAAAAAATTATTGCAAAAATTAACGGTACAAAAATAAACTCATTTGATTGACGAACTTCGGTACAACACACTAAAAATCAAACTAATTGGCTTTCATTTTTGATAATCAGAAAAAATTAAATCAGTCTGGACGCAGCAGGTGCGTTATAGAAATTAATTTTCATAAACATGTTTTTAGTGGCAAATATGTCTTTTTTTAATGAAATTAGGTGTCACATTTGGTTACCAGTATAACATATAATACAGGGTTACAACTAATTAATTGCTCACTATTGGCATCTCAGAAACGGTAAGAGATACATAGCTGGTTGATACTAAAAAGTTGCGTAAATTTTAGCTGATCCAATATCTGAAAACAAATTTTGAATATGTCGATTCGTTCCTGAAATATCCTGAAAAACTGAACAAGTCAATTTTCAAAATTTTACAATAAATCCCTTATTATCAAAAATGGGCGCCTGATTTTTACTATGTGAGCATAATTTGATATAAGCAATCAACTGACGGTATCAGAAATGACGTATCTGCTCTAATTTTTGCGCAACGATAGTCAACTTTTGTTCTCTTATGGCCGCCATATTGGATTTTTAATTTTTTAGATGGAAAATGAATTCACCTTTTGAATGGTATAACACACTTCATATTTTTCTTCATAAACATTGTACAAATAAATAAAAAACTAATTATGGTCGCAAATATCAAGTAGGTATGTGTCATTGTTTTGTAATTTGTTATTACGATTTATTTTAACTGTCAGTTTGACATCTTCTACTTGATTTATGCATTAAAGACATTTAATTTCAAGACTTGTGTTAAATTTGTTCTAAAATTGTATTTCCAAAATGGTTCGCTTTACTGTGGAAGAGATAAGAGATATGTATGAAGCATACATCCGAAGTTTTAGAAATTCGACTCGTGTTTGCCAGTTATACCAAGAAAAATATCCAGAACGTATGCAGCCAAGTCGCCATATCTTCGCCAGAATAGAAAGAGTGATGGATGAAACTGGTACTTTGATGAGAGAACGTGTTTCCTACAATGTGGAACCCAGTGCTAACGAAGTCAATGCTCTTGCTCAAGTCAATGTAAATTCTAACTTATCCACAACACATATTGCGAAAGAATGCGGAATAAGCCAGTAACTAGTGTCAAAGATTCTGAAAAAACATAAATACCATCCTTATAAATACACCATAGTGCAAGCACTTTATGAGCTAGATCTCGACCGCCGGTTGCAGTTTTGCCAATGGCTTGCTAGGAAGTTACAAATACACAATGCTTTCACAGCTAAGATATTGTGGTAGGATGAGAGTACATTTACAAATAACGGTTTGTTTAATAGGCAGAATCGTCGTTACTGGAGTACAGAGAATCCTCATCTTTTATATGAGTCGCGACATCAAAATAGGGTGAGTGTAAACGTTTGGTGTGGCCTTTTAGATATTACAGTTATAGGACCATTTTTCATAAGAAATAGGTTGAGTGGCGATGGATACCTTCATCTGTTAACTAATGACCTTGTGGAATTTTTTTATAAACGCCCTTTGAACAAAGAGCCAACATATGGTTTCAGCAAGACGGTGCACCTGCACACAATTGCCGAGCCGTAAAATCTTATCTAGAGCAGACGTTTTGAGATAGATGGATAGGCAATAATGAACCCTCTCGCATGCCGACAAGACCCCCAGATTAAACCCCAATGGACTATTATGGGGATATGTCAAAAATTTAGTTTACCTTGAGCATTTTGACAACGAAGAAGAGTTAAAGAATATTTTAATAGATAAAATTTGCTCCATATCCCCTGCTATGATAAGATCAGCAACACAAGGTATACATGAAAGGGTTCGACAATGCATAATGGCGGTGTGTGAAAGAGATTTGTAATGATGCTAGCCAAAAGTCAGATCTCATATCAGAAATAAAGACATGTCAGGGAAATGTGTTAACTGAGAAGGGGGACATGGCAAATGAATTTAATACTTACTATGCGGCGCTAGGGGCGAGTTTAGCTGCTAAAATAAATAAACCCGACATTCTATGTTGGGGTATAGAAGAGACTTGCGAACATACCATCTTCTTGCAACCCACAAATGAAGACGAGGTAAGAAAGTGTATTGGGCAACTGAAGAGTAAAAAGTGTCCAGGCTACGATGGCATCACTGCAGAATTTTTAAAAGAGATCGATGATATAGTGTGCTTACCATTGGCACATTTATTCAACAGGTGTATGGAAAACGGTAAATTTCCAAAGTCATTAAAAATAGGAGTGATTAAACCTATATATAAATCAGGTGACAAAAAAGAAATGGTGAACTACAGACCCATAACGCTGATATCTTGCTTAGCAAAAATATTTGAGAAAATATTGAAGATCAGACTTAATGGGTTCCTTGACAAATATCAGCTGATTTCGGAAAGACAGTACGGTTTTAGAGAGGGCAAGTCTACGAGCGATGCAATCACGGAATTGACAGATAAGATCTACAACGCACTGGATGATAGCAAACCCGCATTATGTATCTTCGTCGACTTGGCAAAGGCTTTTGATACCGTGAGCCATGACATATTGCTTGAAAAATTAGAAAAATGCGGGATACGAGGTAATGCACATGCACTTTTGAAGAGCTACCTGACAGAACGACAGCAATATGTTGATATAAATGGAGTGTTAAGTGAAAGTGGGATATTTACGGTATATGGTGTGCCACAGGGAACAGTGTTGGGTCCATTGTTGTTTACCATTTATATGAACGGTCTACTCACGAGAACATGCAAAGGCGAAATAGTTAGCTTTGCTGATGACACAGCCGTTTTTTATGAGGCAGATACTTGGGAGACACTTAAAATAAAGGCACAGACAGATTTCAGCAATATAAAACGTTGGCTTGATCACAACTTGTTAACAGTAAATGCGGACAAAACAAAATACGTTGCCTTCAGTATCTATAACAACCCAAAAGCCACTCTTGGTAATCTAACGGTAAAGAGCGATGATTGTGATATTACAATCCAACAGGCAAATAAAGTGACCTATCTGGGTGTTGTGGTTGACCAACATTTGAGATGGGACGAACATATAGATAACCTGACCAGGAAATTGCGAGGCCTCCTGTTCAGATTTAAGTACCTAAGAAATTTCCTGAGTGCAAGGCAGTTGAAGATATTATATTGCTCACTCGTGCAATCGCAACTTTATTACGGTATTCTTGTGTGGGGCGGTGCTGCTAGCTGTTACTTGCACTCGTTGGAAGTAATTCAAAAATGGTTTTTAAAGATTATTTATAATAAACATCGTGCTTATCCATCAAACCAGCTGTTCATGGAATCTGGTGTACTGGACATGAGACAGCTTTACTTTTATGCACTATGTGTCGAACTATATAGGCGAAAGAATACGATCCAATTTAGGCAGCACGATTACGGCACACGATATCGCCGGACTGTAAGCCACAGACAGAGAAAACATAAAGCAGTGGGTGAAAGATCTTGCATACAAATGATCTCTGTGGTACACGATAAACTACCTAATGACGTCAAATCAGCCCCAAGCATGTATTCTTATAAAAAAAAAGTTAAAATATGGATATTTAGTAAACAAAGAAAAGAAATAAATGACGCTGTGATCGTCAGGGACTAACAGGGGAATTGTGAAGAACAGGGGGCAACGTATTCTTACTCAAGAGCTTGAGATAATAGTGGAGTGTAATTGTTTGGAGGTGTAACTGGGTGAGAAAGATGGGATGTAATTCTGTGGGTTTCCCGTTCGTGGAGGTGGCTGGTGTGCTATGCTGTGTGTGTGTGTGTGTGTGTGTGTGTGTGTGTGTGTGTGTGTGTGTGTGTGTGTGTGTGTGTGTGTGTGTGTGTGTGTGTGTGTGTGTGTGTGTGTGTGTGTGTGTGTGTGTGTGTGTGTGTGTGTGTGTGTGTGTGTGTGTGTGTGTGTGTGTGTGTGTGTGTGTGTGTGTGTGTGTGTGTGTGTGTGTGTGTGTGTGTGTGTGTGTGTGTGTGTGTGTGTGTGTGTCTGGTTGTGTCTGTATGTTTGCGTGTGCGAATGTACGTGTAGCCTAAAACACGCATATCTATAAGAGGTTTATGATAGCGCTAAATTGCACTGACTCCTTATGGAGTGGAATATTTACTATTGACATTTAGCAGACTAAGGAAAAAAAGTAAAAAGGGTATGCTGTCTGTGTTTTATCTCTCCCCATCTGGGACTATTTTTATTGTGGAAACGTATATTTGTCAAAAAAAAAAAAAAAAAAAATCTCACGCAAAAGTGCCCTGGCACTTCTGTGAGTTATTTAGTGTTTGTTTTGTGTGTACGTAGTTAATATTACTTTATCTCATTTATATAAAATGTACATGTATTAGAAGACATTTTGAACATCTTCATTAACATTACACACATTTATTATTTAGTAGGAAGTATTTGTTATGTATTGTTAGTTTGTGTATTCACTAGTTGTAAGTTTCGTTAGTATCTATGGTTAATATGATTCTATTCTGTTAATTAAAATCTTGTGTGCTGACATTTTGACAAGTAACGAATATTGATAATAAAATGATACATACCTACTTGATATTTGCGACCATAATTAGTTTTTTATTTATTTGTGCAATGTTTAGGAAGAAAAATATGAAGTGTGTTATACCATTTGAAAGGTGAATATTTTTGCCATCTGAAAAATTAAAAATCCAATATGGCGACCATAAGAGAAAAAAAGGTGACTATCGCTGCGCAAAAGTTAGAGCAGATACGTCAATTATGATGCCGTCAGTTGATTGCCCATATCAAATTATGCTCACGTAGAAAAAATTGGCAGCCCATTTTTGATAATATTGTAAAAATTTGAAAATTGAATTTTTTAGTTTTTTCAGGATATTTGAGAAACGAATCCACATATTCAAAATTTGTTTTTAGATATTGGATCAGCTAAAATTTACGCAACTTTTTGGTAATTTAACCAACTCCGTATCTCTTACCGTTACTGAGATGCCAATAGTGAGCAATTAATTAGTTGTAACCCTGTATAGTAGAAACAATGTACCACATTTAATGAAAGATAGGTTTGTTGTTTGAAAATGTACAAAAAGTTTCCTAAAATAAACTGAAAACGTTCCCGAACAAACTTCTTTTCTACCCAACGAATCTTAAGTTACATGCAAATTGAGTTATTGAAATGTAAAGCATTCAATGAAAATTAGCTACCAAAACGCACTTGCTGGGTACCGAATTTCTTTTCTCGCAAAGATGTATTATATTTCGATACAAAGGGGGATTCGATTAGAAGAAAACTTGTATCACCAACGACTTATCGACGACGCTGTGGTTGTAAAATAATTTTACAAGATGCGGCTTAAGACAACCTGTAATTAACATAGGTATACAATTTTTTCTCGTATCTTGTATATTAACGGATATATTGAGCTTTCTTCTACGATAAATGCCTAAAAAGTATAGACTATTAAGAGCTCCGTTGTCCAGGAAAATCGGACCAGTTTTTTCTGGAACATTATAAGTTTATTTTCGGAAAATATTTGTACTTTTTGAAACAGAAAAGCTATTTTAATGACATATAGTACATTGTTTGTACTATATAGCTTATATTGTCAGCCAAAAAAGTCCTTCTTTTCAAAATAAAACATATTTGCTTTAAAAACATTTTTACGAAAATTCGCCACTATAACGCACTTGCTGAGTCCAGACTTTTTTATAAATAAACATATAAATTGAGATACTAAGTTTATTTAATTTGGCGGTTTCACAATGTATGTCGAAAAAGTTGTGGTACTAAAATAATTTTTACGCGAATCAATACCTAATCTTGATGATTATTAATATTATTATTATCATTTATTACCATCAATCCTACAAGATATCTACACAATAAGACTAAAACTTGCGCCGTTTTATAACATAATTTAATACGATCCGGCCAAAACCGGCTTGAGAACTCCACTAAACATACTTCAAATATTGACATACCAGATTTCTTGTTGCTACTACTTATAATATAATACTTCAATCTTTGCTTTCATCTTCTATAAATATTAACTGTTCCACAGCATCTTCTGAACAATTTTTAACAGCCCATGTTTTAATATAAATTGTTATTTTGTATTAAGCTAAATATGACATTACAATTTGACATATTTTTGTATCAATATAATGACAAAATACGTATACCTTATCAAAACCTACATTATCATAATCTAAATTTACACCAGACGACTATTTCGTTAGATAACTTAGCTGGTGGTGGTGGTGGTTGTGGTGGAGGTATTTATGACTTTGGAACAGTTATTCCATCAGCCACAGAATTTTGCTATTTGACATTTCCAGATAATGTACATACGTATATACTAATACCTACAAAATATTTTGTATTACACGAATCTAGAAGGCATAGCTTGTTACCTATATACAATTATACAACATTTAAAATTATTTTTATTTTCGTTTTGTTTTTTTTAAATTTTTTTTCCTTTTTTTTTGTAATAATTTTTTCACTCTTTTTTTGCTTGTTTTTTTCTTTTATTTATATTCTGCGAACCTCCCTTTTTTGCTTTGTTTGTTTTTTTTGCTGTTTTTATTGTTTATTTTTTCTAATCTAGGGGCCCTTCAGGACGACTGCAGACAAACTTACTGGACTACCAATAAAAACAAAAGGCTTACAAAGGTGCAGAGCCCCCCCTACATTTAGTTATTATGTGGGAGGCCAGGATAGGACTATACAGACTAGCCTGCAATGGTAGACTGAAGATCAACCCAGGCTTCAGGGACCACTGCAAAATTCAGGAGATCGTGAAGGAGCCCATGCTTGAAATGAGGTCAGACTTCGCGAGCCCGCGAATGTGCAGCGAAAACAACTTTACAGTGGAAATACCCGACCGCGAGGCATGGCGGGAGGAGACGCCGGGCATACCACGGGGCACGCCCGTCTGGTTCACGGACGGATCCGGCGGGGAGCGTGGGCAGGTCTTTACTCGGAAGGACCGAGGGTAAGTCATAGTATTTCCCTCGGAGCCCATGCAACGGTGTTTCAGGCCGAGATGTACGCCTTCCGGCACTGTGTGCGGGAGAACAAGAGGAGGGGCTACACCAACAAGCGGATCCTCATAGACACAGACAGCCAGCCAGCCCTTAAGGCACTAAGTAGCACACGGGTAAATTCCTGGCTGGTGAGTGAGAGGTCAGCAGAACCATTTATGGGACTAGAACCGGCTCTGGGCGTGTCGAAGAGAACTGCCAGGGGAGCCATTAAGTCCCGGGTCAGAAACCAACACAAGGTGTACTGGGCGGACTGTCCAGGGCTCAGCCATGGGAAGTCAATAATTGACGGACCCAGTTCAAAGAGAGCTGTGGAGCTGCTAAATATTAGTAGAGGACAGCTCAGAAACACAACAGGTCTCTTGACGGGACACATGGCCGTCAAGAAATACGTGCATAAAATGGGGCGGTTCTAAGGGGACCTCGCATGCAGACTCAGCGGCGAGGTGGAGGAATCAGCCCAGAACATCTTGTGCGAGTGTAAAGCTCTGGACCGCAAAAGACAACTGATCTACGGTCAGCCTAGACCGGAGACAGAGCAATATAAAACTTTACCCTGAAAATCGCTGTGCAGACTAGTTCAAGGCACAGTGATTTTGGAATGGGTGAAGTAAGACTATGGGTATGCACAATCAACCAAAGGTTGCAGTGCTATCGGGGCGGCAAGGCCGCGGACGAACCCTGAGGGAACAAAAAAAAGGCGCAGAGGCAGAGGATCAGCTAATAATCAACTAATATTTAGAAATTTTTGGTAGACTACTGTTATATATATACATATATATTCTATATTTATCCTAACCTACTTAGTAGTTTTCAGTGGTATATTGACATGTGGCGTACCTTGAATGAATAAAGAAAAGACAAAAAATATACATATACCTGCACACACACATACCACATTTACACATAGATACACCCACACATACACACACACACGTCCACGCATATACACATGTACACAAATATATACACAGATTCTATACAAATGCAAATGGCCTAATTTTATATCTCTAAAAAATTTAGAGCGACAAGTGATTATTGTTTTTGTGTTGACAGCAAAGTATCTGATTTAAACTAAATGGAATTTTTATTCCAGCCCCATATTTACAAATTTTCGAAAGCAAATTACCTCTAGCGTCTTGTGTTATGGGACATACAAAAATTATGTGATCCAAGTCAGCTAAGCTTTGACTGTCGCAATTACACATTGGTGTACATAGGATTCCTATATAGTGTAAATGCATGGCATAAAGTCCATGGTTTGACCTTCATCTCACGACTGTGGTGGTGGTATTTCTGCTTTTATTGATGTATACCTTATGGTCTCTAGGCCTCGGCAAATCAGGCAATTACACATTGGTGTACTTAGGATTCCTATACGGTGTAAATGCATGGCATACAGTCCATGGTATGACCTTCATCTCACGACTGTGGTGGTGGTATTTCTGCTTTTATTGATGTATACTTTATGGTCTCTAGACCTCGGCAAATCAGGCAATTACACATAGGTGTACTTAGGATTCCTATAAGGTGTAAATGCATGGCATACAGTCCATGGTTTGACCTTCATCTAACGACTGTGGTGGTGGTATTTCTGCTTTTATTGATGTATACCTTATGGTCTTTAGGCCTCGGCAAATCAGGCAATTACACATTGGTGTACTTAAGATTCCTATACGGTGTAAATGCATGGCATATAGTCCATGGTTTGACCTTCATCTAACGACTGTGGTGGTGGTATTTCTGCTTTTATTGATGTATACTTTATGGTCTCTAGGCCTCGGCAAATCAGGCAATTACACATTGATGTACTTAGGATTCCTATATGGTGTAAATGCATGGCATAAAGTCCATGGTTTGACCTTCATCAAACGACTGTGGTGGTGGTATTTCTGCTTTTATTGATGTATACCTTATGGTCTCTAGGCCTCGGAAAATCAGGAAATAGGTTGTTGTAGGGATAATTTGGGTTCAAGCAGTAGGTTCTCCATTCAAATTTCCACTTTTGTAGATTGCACTTTTTTATTACGGGAAAAAGGTCAGTGTATGGAACTGTATAAATTGTCCATCGTACACAGTCACACTCTCTTTTGCCACTTTGTCCCTATTTCATTTTAATTCACGCCGCAATGACCATTTATCCAAACGAAGACGATATTACCGCTATTGGCTGTTAAATGAAAATAATACTCAAATATCGAGCAGGATATCTCACCAAGATATTTTTCTGGGTTTCTAAGGCCCAACATGGAGGGTTGAGATTCTGATATTATTACCGCTGTGTATTTTTGGTTATTTGCCATCCATTGTAATGCGTTTTGTATAGCTGTCAGCTCTGCTATATATATATATATATATATATATATATATATATATATATATATATATATATATATATATATATAAAGATAGATATATATATATATATATATATATATATATATATATATATATATATATATATATATATGTGTGTGTGTGTATTATATTATATATCTATTAACCCAATTTTCAGGTTATTTACATATTTACACAGGCGTCTCAAAAGGAGATATGGGAACTGGTTGTGCTACATAAAAAGCACAACTAGTTCCCATATCTTCTTTTGAGGCGCCTGTGTAAATATGTAAATAACCTTAAAATTGTGTTAATATAATTGTTAATTCTGAGTTTTCTTCATATTTTGGGAGGATTATTTTTATTTTAGTGGTGAATATTTGCCTATCCTGCCTATATATTGGTAGCATTCTCTCTGATTATCATTGTTTCATAATTTGTGTTATCTTCACAACCTTAAACCCCGAGGGAGATTTATTTTGCTTCCCCAGTAAATGTTGCTTCTAGTGTGTAAGTGCAATTCTTCAATTTTCTGACGTAAGACTGGATATCTGCTTCGTACTTTCAGAATGTACTTATCAGCTAACATATGATGTCGTATATAAAACGGCAACTCTAATGATTAGGGAAATAAGATTTCGTTGGGAGTAGATCTCTCGGCCGCAATTATACAAAATAACAGACGACATGAAATCTAAAATTTTGCAAGTGATTGTTACTTACCTGGGGGATTCAATCAATTATTAAAATACACAATATTTGTAGCTTTATTAACGGCCTCAAGTACAGTTTTAGTGCAGCATAGATATATTATGCTGTCGCATAATATAGCAGAAATGTAAACAAAATCAAGGCAAGTCTCTATAAAAATGATTATTAAATAGTTTTTTTTTATATTTAAACTTAAACATAAGACGTGATATAAGACCGAAACAGTTATGGAATTGGTTTCAATGGTAATTCTGCTAATTTTGTAATTAATTGTTATGTATACTTTGAACATAATATCCCGGCCATGAAGCCGATCTAAATTATTACGCAAATAAAACCTTACTTGACGTGTGCCTAGATGGCACAGGGGGCATCGAGCTTGGCTCCTAAGCAGAAGGTTACGCGATCGAATCGAGCTCGAATTCTGAATATAGGTATTTTAAATGTTTTATTTTGACATTTGGAGAAACAATAGCGCACAGATTTCACACATTTTGAACAAGATCTCATTTTTGTTTAAAACGCCTAAATAAGTTTGTCACTTTGAGACTGAAATTACAAGTTTGTTATTGTTGATATTTAAAAAACCGGTTGATTAGGTTGACTAAAACGAAATCATACTGGCGATTAATAAGGAACAATAACTGCTACGTTTAGAATTTGGCATAATGTGAATATGAATTAAGTTTCCTCCTGGAAATCTTCTGTATAACTTTAATGAAATTTGTAATACAAGTTTCTTTTAAAGAGACTTACACTTTCTACAGATATAGCAAAATTTTGTTCTTTAGCTTCATAGAAAATTGAGTTTTGGCCATTTTTCTCTAAAGGAGTTAGAACGCATGATTTTGTTGAAAATAGAGAGATATCTATGGTTAGATTTTCGAAAGAATTCTTCAAATATATGCATACTAGGACCCTAAAATCTAAAATCGATCTTCAAGATCTTTGTAAGTTTAAAGTATTAACTTTACTAATATGCCGTATAATAATAGTGTACAATTCTTATGAAAAGTCGGTGCTATAACGCACTTGCTGCGTCCCGAATTTTTTTTCCAATAGTTTTTAAGCGATAATCTTTTTTCCCTAATAGTAACATTTTTTTGGTATTAAAACGAGGACACTATCGTCTGGGGGTTCTTCAAGGAAATGTGATGAGAACAGCAGGACATACATTAGGTTTCTTGACTGTGATGATGATCTTCCAAAACGTATGCGAATATGACGTTTAAGCACAAAGAGTTGTTTATTCTAGTTACACGCTGTTTTTAATCTAATTGCTTCAATGTTTATTGCAAAATCCATTTGTTTGCTTTACAAAATACAGATATTACATAGATTATAAAATTAACGTTCGATAATACAGTATAAATGATGTTAAAAATGTTACAGATTTGTATATATTTTCAACACAGATAATTATATTCTGTCGACAGGGATTTGATTCATATCCTATTTTAATGCAGGAGAAATATCATCAGTGTCAATATTTTCTGACAGAATTGAGAATTATAAATAACAATGATATTTCATGGAAATAGAAAATGCGATGGAGTATGAATTGAAAAATGTGGCATTAAATTGACTGGTTCGGAAATTCTCGCTTGAAAATATACATTATCTCTCAAATCGCGTAACAAAATTGGAAAAATAGAGAACTAATATCGCATGATCAATATTCGCCATTTGTAAATATCTAGTTACATAAAACAGTCTACAGTTTCCCTGGAAATTCTTCGGTGCGTAAAATAACCAAGCTCACTGGTTTTATTATTTCTAGGAAATATACATTGTGAAATTTTACTCCTCACCGTTCAACAAGAAAACCTTTGTGCACGTTTCTTATAAACTCAAAAATCAGACGGAGCAAAGAAGAAAAGAAACGTTAACGTATTTAGATCATTTGTTGAATATAATATAACTAGACAAAGAGGTATGCCTGATTAATAATATTATTATTATCATTTATTACCATAAATGGTACAAGATGTTTAAGACTAAGTAGGAATTGCCCTGTTTAATAACATAATTTAATACGATCCTGCCAAAAGTAGCTTGAGAAATCCATTCCAAATTAAACATACTTTAAATATTGACATACCAAATTTCTTGTTTTGCTACTACTTATTCCATATAATGCTCCAATCTTTGCTTTTATTTTTCATAAATATTAATCCTTCTATAATAAAATACTGAGTTTGGACAGTGAGGCTGGAAACTGAAACAAAAAACAGAATCACCACAAAAACCACAAAAATAATAACAGAGAGTTATGTGCTAGATACGCCTTTCGAAAACCAAGCAGTAGAGCTAAACTGTAGAGACAGCTACTGATGAAGACATTTTCGTTGTCTAAATATGTATCTAGCGCATAACTCTATGGTATTATTTTTGTGGGGCGATTCTGCTTTTTAGCGAATTTTCATTAAGAAAAATTCGCCAATAGAGAGGTCACGTTGAAAAGCTTTTGAAAAAATTTCTTCAGATGAGCACGAATTTGCTCCCTAGAACCCAAAACCAAGGTCCGTTAAATTTTTTATGAATATATATATATATATATATATATATATATATATATATATATATATATATATATATATATATATATATATATATATATATATATATATATATATATATTATGTCACCCTGTATAATTACAACGCCCTGTATATGGCAACCATAAAAGAACGATGCCACGATATCCGTTCCGATATAGTCCAGTCAGCAATGACATCGACCTCAGGCGGTCACAGAGTTCAATCAGAAACCGCCGCATAATCAATCCTAGTTTATAAGTATTAGTTAAGTTGCATTTAGATTCATTCTTTACTTGTCCACGATTAACAACATTCTTAGTTCGTTAGTTGTAACTTGTAATTAATCACTTTGTTAATTAATAGTACTTTTTGGGTTTAAATAAATTATTTTTTATCATAAAGCCAAAAGGGCCTTATTTAACTGGCGCTGCGAACTGTATCCAGTAACGACGTTTTGGCAACTTAAAAGTAGCAAAATTGTCGGTCGTTTTTGAACGTTTGTGCTGGAAGAACCATCCAAGAAGAAGAGCAAGGGCATTGGAAGAAAAGCCATAGATGACCAACAAAGCAGTTTCCCTTCTGTAAGTTGTTCCATTTCTTTCATTTCCTATGCAATTGTGTCTTTTATGTATTTGCAAAATTCATTTTTCGTAAATACAAATTATTTTTAGTATTCACAAAGTTTTTCTTTGGCAATACTTATATTTAAGGCATCATAAAAATCCTTTTTTTCATAAATGCCCTATAATTGATTATTAATAATTATTAATATTATCACAAAGCTATCTTCTTTCGTGATACCTATTATAATTAATATTTTGTTAATAGCGTTAACAAATTTTTTAATTTACTACATACAAGCCTTATTTTTTAAACGAATAATTATTGATATTATTACAAGGTACTTTTTCATAGTACAAGTTATAAAGACAAGCATTTTTTACTGTATTTTCAAATTTAATTTTTCGAAAATACATGAAATAAAGCAGAATTATTTTTATACAGTTTAACAAATTCTTAGCATTAAGTGATAATTACGTTAATAAATATATTTTATCTAATGAAAATTCTTTAAAATTAACTCAGTATCACAAGTTAGTCGTTGTTTAATAAAAACACTGCATGCACTTAGTTAACCGTCGCATTTAATTTGATATTCAGTCATTGTACGTAAAAAACTGATGACAAAATAAAAAACTTTACAGACACGATATTATACAAGATTCAATTTCAACAGAATAGTGTGATATCCGTTGTAACTAGATAAAACGCTTTGGAATACACATTATAACAAGCAAGCATTGTCAGCGTAGAAATTAAAACATTTAGTACAATTAGAGTAAATTTTTATCGTATAAATATCCACTGTAATTAAAAACTCTCTAGATAAACAATTTTAACGGAAATATTTTAAAGCATTAAGATTTTATACAGTTATAATATTTTGCACCGCATTAATTAACCTTTTAGTTATAAATTATCGATTACTTTAGAATTAAACATTTATTTTTAAGAGTGATTATTATTCTATTAATTACAACTTTTATCTACTTATTACAACAACAAAAATTATACCCTTATTACCCTGTAATTAATATTTAAAAAGAAAATCTCCTTTATATCTATTAATACATTACATGAGCCTTCGTGAAAGGTCTCCCATAAGATTCACCCGAATTCCGGAAAGAATCTTGCCAAATTTAACCGCAGATTCACTCATTTTTAATTCATCAGAAACCCCTAATTTCCAAAACATGTCAGAGGCATCAATCACCCAAATCTGTCAAGCTTCGGCGATGATTCCTGAGTACAATGGTGGACAAAAACAATTGGCATATTTTCTGAATCAATGCCGCACTTATATCCTATGTTACAAAAGACAAGGCGACACACCTGACGACCTACATTGTAACCGAATGATTATTGAATTCATTAAGGCCAAAATCACAGATGAAGCCCGAGATATACTTATGAAACTAGACGACATTTCTTGGCAAAATATTGAAAATGCCCTTAAGGCCCAATATACAGACCCTAGATCAGAAGACCTTTTAATGACAGATCTACGAACTAGTTATATGCGTAAAACTCAAACTGCCACTGATTTTTACAACACTATACAAGACAAATTAAAAATGTTAAACGAACATATTTCCCTACAAGCCCTAGACGACATTATAAAAACCTACAAGAAACAGCAATACGAAAAAGCAGCTGTTACTTCTTTCAAAATAGGAATAGCCGAACCATATCACAGTCACTTACGGTTATTAAACATCCCTAATTTAGAAACAGCGTTGCTCGAATGCCATCGCATTGATAACGAGCAGATGCAAGTAAATTTCCTAAAAGTCATAAAAGACAAGGATGAATCTCATTTCCGTCAAAACGACAAGCATCCTCAGCAACAAAAAACACACATAATTAATAGAAAAATAAACGACTTCTACCCCAATTTCCGGAAAATACCTCAACAAAATTATAACCATCAGCCCGATTTCCAGAGAATACCCCAACAAAATTATAACTATCGGCCCAATTTCCAGAGAATACCCCCGCAAAGTCATAACCAACAACCAACGTTTCGACAACCCTTTCCAAGCCGACCTATCTCAAACTTAAGACCAATTCCACAACAACGAAATTACCCCACTAATTCACAAGTCTTCGGAAGAAGAATTAATAATCAGGCAACCCCTATGTCAATTTCTACTAACCTAACAAACAATCGCCCTCGTACAAATCACCCCATTCCTCAAATAAATAACAACCAAACTTGCCAAGAGCAGGAACAAGAGCCTGACTATTTATACCAGGATAATAATGATTATCAACCTGATGAGGACTTCTATAACGAGGAACCAGAGGAACCGTATGGTGAAAACCAGGATTTTCACAATACAGCCTCGGAAACACTATAAAACTTGACTTAAATAATATTGCCATGCAACCCAAACTACCCTTCTTCTGTTTACCCTCTTTAGGCCTACAAATCCTCATTGACAGTGGTGCGTCTGATAGCATCATGAATCCAGGTCCGGCTTACGAATTTTTCAGCGAATATCTCTATCAAAAACCCTTCGCCATGAAATCCGTTGGCAAAATCTCCAGAGGTATTGATAACATTCAGTTCCCTATATTACAAGAATATGGCATTAAATTCCCCTTCGATTTTCATGTCATGCAATGGCATGATCGTTTCGACGCCTTGATCGGTTCTGCTCACTTCCAGAAATTGAAAGCACGTATAAACTACGAGACACAGACTATAACGTTAGGCAAGACAGAGATCCCTTTCTATTTCGAACTTAACCCTCAAAATTTTAAGCCCTTTAAACAAATATGCGTAAATAGTATCAAAATTCCTGTTAACGTAGAAAATGGAACCGTTCTGATTCCCCAACTATCCGACAACACTGTAACTGTAGAAGAAGCTATAGCTACTTCTCATTCTGGCATTTGCACAATTCCCATTACAAAAAATACATCTGACAACGTCGAAGTTTACTTCAACGAACGAATTAAAGTCACTCCCTTACAAAACTATTACGAACTTAACGAACCAATAAAACAAAACCAACCTAACATTTTAAAACAATTAAGAGTAGAGCATCTTAATACCGAAGAAAAATCAAGATTATTTTCCTTATGCAACAAATACAAAAATATATTTTATCATGAAAACAGTGACCTTACGTTCACTAACTGTGTTAAACATGACATACGCACAAAAGATGACGAACCAGTACATGTCAAATCCTATCGATATCCCTACAATCTCAAAGTAGAGATTCAAAAACAAATAAAACAGCTATTAGATAACAAAATTATCAGACCATCTATATCACCATATGCATCTCCTGTATGGATCGTGCCTAAACGCATGGATCAATCGGGAAAACGTAAATGGCGTTTAGTTATCGACTACAGAAAGCTGAACGAGAAAACCATTAACGACAAATATCCCTTACCTCGAATAGATGAGATACTCGATAGTCTAGGCAAGTGCATGTATTTCACTACACTTGATTTGGCCCAAGGTTTTCACCAAATTGAATTAGGTGAAAGCAGCATAGAGAAAACCGCCTTTAGCGTTAATAATGGGCACTACGAGTACGTGCGCATGCCCTTTGGGTTGCGTAATTCTCCGAGCACTTTCCAGCGCGTAATGGATAATGTCCTTAGGGAATTCCTTTATAAATCATGTTTCGTATACATGGATGACATCGTCATTTTTTCTAAGTCCCTACAAGAACATTTGCTACATCTAAAACAGATCTTTTCAAAATTACAAGAAGTTAACCTCAAAGTCCAACTAGACAAATCCGAATTTCTTCGTAAGGAAGTCGAGTTTCTTGGGCACGTAATCACGACCCACGGAATCCGTCCTAACCCTAATAAAATCAAGGCTATACAGAACTATCCAATACCAAAATCCCAAAAAGAAATAAAGTCATTCCTTGGATTGATAGGCTACTATCGCCGCTTCATTAAAAATTTCGCAAAAATCCTCTTCCCCTTAACCAAATGCCTTAAGAAAGACTCCAAAATTGACATTAACGATACAGAGTACGTGAATGCCTTTAGACAAGCCAAAGACCTTATTACAAATTCACCTATACTGATGTATCCAGACTTTACAAAAACTTTTCACCTGACTACTGACGCTAGTAATATCGCTATAGGAGGCGTTTTGTCACAAAACGACAGGCCCATAGCTTACTATAGCCGCACTTTAAATTCCGCTGAAAGGAACTACTCAACAATTGAGAAGGAACTCCTTTCAATAGTCGAAAACACTAAGCACTTTAGGCCTTACCTTTTTGGAAATAAATTTACGATCGAAACCGATCATAAACCACTTGTATGGTTATTTTCTATTAAAGAGCCAAATTCACGTTTAGTGAAATGGCGTTTGAAATTAGAAGAATTCGACTACGAAATTAAATATAAAAGAGGTAAAGAAAACGTAGTAGCCGATGCTTTATCTCGTGTCGAAATCAACGCAGTTGAGGACGACTGGCATCAATTTTTAATAATCTAGATCCATCAGAGCTTAGAGTATTAAACGACGACGATCTTAAAGATTTAGGTATTAACACTCAGGAAGACGAACGACATTCTGACTCACAAACACAACACACTTCTGCAGAAAACCCCGTCTTTACTATGCCCATTTCTGAAAACCCTTTAAATCACTTCAAATATCAGATAATTATGTATTACGGACCTCATAACGAAATAAAGACGGACAACTTATTTAAAAACAAATGCTACAGAGTATACATCCAAAGACAACACGAACTGCAACAGATGACTGTCTTCTTAAAATCTTACATCAACCCTAATAATAATTACGGTATATTATTCTTGGACCCACAACTCGAACATTACTTTAGAATAATAGCTTCCAATCTTTTCAATAGTTCGGTTAAAATAATTAAATGTACAAAACGATTACAAGACGTAACAAAAACTACAGAACAAAAAATAACGATCCAAGAGTATCACGAACAAAACCATAACGGCACTAACGAAACGTACGCACAATTAAAAACAAAATTTTATTGGCCCAACATGAAAATCCAAATTGATGATTTTATTAATAAATGTGATGTATGTCTTCAATCGAAATATGATCGTAACCCGTATAAAACTCCGTCTCAAGGACCCTTGATTGCTTCTAGACCCTTCGAAGTTATACACCTTGACGTATTCAGCTTTGATAACTGCAAATTCTTAACCATTGTCGATCTGTTCAGTAAATATGCCCAAGCATATTACATTATCGATACTACGGCCCTGACCATCGTTAACAAACTACGTCACTTCTTCTCTCATCATAACTACCCTTCTAAGATTGTCTCCAATTCTGACCGAGAACTCAAAAATGTTGTACTCAAAGAGTTCTGTTCCATGTTTAAAATTGATTTGCACATTACTACCCCTCAGAATCCTAATTCAAATTCTCCTGTAGAACTTTTACAGTCGACACTACTAGAAAAAATACGTGTCCTGAAAAATCAAAATCCAAACGAAAGCCCTCAGTCTTTCATGATCACAGCTGTATTGATCTACAACCAATCTATACATTCTTCGACAGGTCACTCTCCTTTCAAACTGCTCTATGGCCCATATGATGACATACCACCTATTGATCCCCATCAAACAGTTCTCGAAGAATATAACAATAGACGCTTAAAAGAAATACTTCCATTTTACCAGTCTATTTATGAAAAACAAAAGCAAAAAGCAACACAGCGTCTCGAGAAAATCAACGAAACTCGAGAACAAAATATCCAAATTAATGAAGAAAATGTTGCAGTTAGAGTACCACCAGTCAGAAAGGCTGATCCCCTTTACAAAATTCATTCCGACCCTATACAATTACCTCGCAATAAAATACTTCTTCCCCATTCGAGAAAGCAAACCGCTCATATTAATAAGACTAAAAGAGCAAGAAAGAAATTTCCTTCTTTAGACCCTGCTGTGCCTATGTCTGAGGACAGCCCTACTCCTTCAACTTCAACCCATCCAAACTAATGGCTAATTCAAGAGTATGTCGAAATCGCCAAAATCCTAAATCATTATCTGAGTTTTTACTTTTACTTCAATCCCACACTTATAGAAGAAAACTATAATTAAATATTACTGTTTTTATAATACTATTATTATTAATTAATACCCAATACTTATCAGAATATCAAATTAAGTTAAATTCAAGTAATAAATAGCATAACAGCCACATAAAAGCCACATACATTAAATTACAAAAGCTTACACATATTAGGGACAAAATAAACCTCATAGATGGTGCAAGATCAATTATAAGAATAACCACTGGCAAATTTAGAAGAAGAAAATCTAAAAGAAATAAACAAACAAAAAACGTAGATTTATTTTATGCAAATGAAAATGAGATGATGGTTCCGTTCAATAACTTAGAATCACAGATTAGAAAAAGATTAAGTTTCAATTAACAAAAAATTTAGAGTCACCACCTTAGATGCAATGCAAAATAAACCATAGAATTTCAAATAATACCAAGTTAGAAATTATCAGAAAGTATAAAAGTATTACAAGGAACAACCTTGCTTAATTTTAATCAGTTAACCAATATAGGAAATATTTAAGCTTAATCATAACGACGATGAATTATTTTCCACTAAAATCACATTTTTAAAATTTTTGAATACACCAAATTTAATGTTTATCCTTAAAAGACACAACTATTATCTCCTAAACTTCCTATTCCAATATCTTAATTCCTAAGTGTTCCAATAACCCAAACCAATAAAGTCCTTGTATCACCTGCTTTGGTTTACCTAAGAACATTACCATCAGAAAATCAGTATCACTAAAGAATGCCATTAAGATCAGATAGATGGACCACCACAATAACACCCTCATAGCCAACCAGAAAAATGTCAAATATCCATGAACAGCAACTTATGGAAAAACCAATCCAAACATTACATGGGTACCTGAGTTGATACAACCCTTACAGTCACAGCCGCAACATCTCGTCAGATTCAACCCTATACATCTCCAAGAAGCCAGCAAATTAAAAAGTCAGATGGAAAAAAAGAAGCACTATAATATACTGCATCCTTGGTACATTCAATACACATGGTAATGACTACCATAATCACAGTCATCCTAATGGTCATCCTGTGCTACATCTTCAGCAGACAGTTAAGAAGAAAGCCGTGCAGCACAAGTCCAAGAGCCAACTTACACCAAGAAGAGCCCACCGGAAAGAACGAGGACGTTCTTCACACTAAGGGTGGAGGAATTATGTCACCCTGTATAATTACAACGCCCTGTATATGGCAACCATAAAAGAACGATGCCACGATATCCGTTCCGATATAGTCCAGTCAGCAATGACATCGACCTCAGGCGGTCACAGAGTTCAATCAGAAACCGCCGCATAATCAATCCTAGTTTATAAGTATTAGTTAAGTTGCATTTAGATTCATTCTTTACTTGTCCACGATTAACAACATTCTTAGTTCGTTAGTTGTAACTTGTAATTAATCACTTTGTTAATTAATAGTACTTTTTGGGTTTAAATAAATTATTTTTTATCATAAAGCCAAAAGGGCCTTATTTAACTATATATATATATATATATATATATATATATATATATATATATATATATATATATATATATATATATATATATATATATTTGTGTGTGTGTGTGTGTACAAGATTCAAAGTAGCTGCACACATTCACAACAGAAAACACCAAAAACCAGATATCAACCAATTACGTGATTTCCATGGGGTTCAGTTCTCTATTGTTACAAACGCCCTTTTACAATTTATGATATGTGCCAAAAACGTGAAAAGTTGCAAAACAATTGAAACTACTCAAAAAAAGTCTGGACGCAGCAAGTGCGTTATGGTAGTGAATTTTCATAGAAATAATCTGGCACGAAATATTTTTTTATAACTTTTTTTTCTTTTAACATAGAAATATAGGTTTTGGTATATAGTTTCCTTTTAATGTTATAAAGTTACGTACCAAATTTGGTTACCATAGCTTTCCCATTTTTTGAGATAAAAATTTTTTTCGAAAGAAAACCCAAAATTTTCCTGGAAAACCAGGTTAGATTTTCCTGGCTAACGAAAGGAAGGCACATGCTAAATTTTATCAAAATCGTTCCACGATTTTTTGAGTTATCAGTGTGATACCTATATATATATATATATATATATATATATATATATATATATATATATATATATATATATATATATATATATATATATATATATATATATATACATATATATAAACATATAAAAATTGAAACTGACCCCGGATATGGGTTCTAGGGGTCCTAGATCGCGCTCATTTGAAGAAATTTTTTCAAAATTCAAAAGTCGAGATCACCTCATTAGTGAATTTTTTCTAAGAAAATTCACTAAAAGATGAACGATATCATTTTTTTCCTTACAAACATGCATTATAATTCAACGGAAAATGCAAACATGCAATAACATAAGGGGTGTTCTATTAAAAAAAAAAGAAAGTGTGGTCACCCTCTGATTATAAAAATAATTTTATAGGATGCAGCCCAAAACACCCTGTAACCAACGTATGCAATTTTTGCTCGTATCTTATATATAAGCGAATAAACTTTTACATATTGAGTTTTACCGTAGAAACGCGTCACCCTGTATATGTGTAAACAGACAAAAACTAAAACTTACCCCGTATATGGGTTTTCGGGGTTCTAGTTCGCGCTCACTGGAAGAAATCTTTTCAAAATGCATAAGTCTACGAAAATTTGCTAAAATATAGACTATTAAACCATAAACTCTATAGCTGAAACTACTGCCAAAGCACCAGAAAGTGGGTCTATTTGAAATGGGTTTTTCCATTATATCTTAATAAAATGAAGGACAATGATGGTTGAAGCTGAAACTAAAGACTTTGTAAAACACACTTATTATGACATTTCTTCGACGCAATCCGTATTTGTATTTATCTGAATATTGTAAATTTTGACGTTTCAAATCACGACTTTGACATTTTACGAAGAAAAATTATAAAATTTTCAAATTTTTTTTCTGGTACTTCTTGACCTTTCTGCGCCAAGAAAACTTAACCGTTGTATGTAATATTCAATTGGTTTTGTTAGCCATACAAAATCGTTTGTTCTTGTGCTTTCCTTTGATCACCAGCGGCACCCAAAATTTTTTCCTTTAAATGCCTATAACTTTTTTCCTTTCAACATAGAAACCTGAATTTCGGCACGGAGAGTAAGCTTGATCATGAACACGTATGTGCCAAATTTGGTTGTCATTGTTATTTTCGGAGATACAAAAATTTCCCGAAAGAAAACCACACAGATCTTCTCATTAGTTAATTTTTAGTTTTATGAAAAATTCGCTAAAAACGTAAACGGAGAGGTCTGCAAAGCATATACAAGGATGTGTCGTATAATAACCAACACAGAGTATGTAGGGGAAGCTAAAACATTTTGCTTTAACGCATTTTAGCCGTATAATAAGTTACACCCTTGAGAAGTTATAGGCCTTCAAAGTAAAATTTGAAGTCGCGAAAAAAATCTCAGTAATACTTCAACTTAGAAAAGCCAAATTTGGTACACGCTCTAAGTCTACCAAAAGCATTAACCGATGTTAGGTAGAGGTCAATTGAAGCATTTTAAAGGGTTGAAGCGGAGGGATACATGACAAAAATGTAATAGACTTTTTCTAACCAGTTGGTAGATTTGAAAAGGTATTATTACTTCCACATCGTTAATACATGTAGGTAAGTATGGCATCTGCGACAAAAATTTCAACATTTTTTTTCCGCCTAACCGTCTTAAAAAGTGTCAAACCATGTAGAAAATATGATTTGGGAAATAATCTTTTTTGTGTCTGTCGGTTTGTAGGTCTGTCGGTCTGTATCTCTGTCTGTTTGTAGCCACGATAACTTTAGAACGAATTGAGATATCGTCTTTAAATTTGGTATACAGTTATTACCTGACAAACTAATGGTTCGGATGGCTTTTGGGTAAAATCGTTTTAGAGAATAAGGGAAGAATTGGGAATGATCTGGTGAAAATTAACATTTTTTCGTTAAAACTCGACCAACATAACGTTTTAGGGTTTGTTTATTGGAGAACTTTCAATTTCATCAAACATCTGGTATTCTATGTTAAAACGCAATCAAGGATTGAATGTGTGGGGGTGGAATATCGGATTTTTTTCTAAAATGGCGGAGAAAGGCTTAAAACATACAGAAAACTTGATTCTGGAGCGATTTTTATTATCTGTCGGTCGGTCGGCCTGTCCGTCTGTACGCCTGTCTGTTAGTAGGCGCAAAAATTTTTAAACGAATTCAGATATGATCTTCGAATTTGGTATCCAGTTAGCACCAGACAAAGGACCGCTTTAAATTGTTTTTGGGTAAGATCGCTTCATGCGATATGGGATAGATGAGGGGTGATTTGATCAAAATGGACATTTTTTGGTTAAAACTCGAGCAACACAAGGTTTGAGAAGTTGTTGGGTACAGGAATATGAATACTTTCTTTGTGGTCAAGTCATGAACCCTAAATTAATTTTATGAGAACGTCTTTCTGAAAAGAGTAGATTATCACAGCTATGTGGAAGTTATGATTCAGTGTGCAGCACTATTACATTTTGTGGGGAATTAAATTCTAAAACTGTTTTTACTTTTGTTAGAAAAACCCGAATAACTAGAGCGGCGTATTTTATCAATGTTACTTAAAATTATCGAAAATTCAATAGTTGCCTATGATATTATACGTCGACAATCGGGAAATAAAGCTACTTAATTTTGGTAATTGTTTGCTGATTGTTTTGAAAATGGCCGAAAATATTTTATTAAGCGAACAAATTGAGATGATATTAGTGTAAGGTTCCTGTTGAGGAAACTGCAGGAAAGGTTTTGAAGAATATCAAATATTTGCTAATCGTATTGTCTCGCATACAGAAACATTTTCGAATATTGAAAGACGGGCTTGAGAAACAAGAAAGTTTTTCAGTAACACTCGAGAACGTGCTATTGCAATTAAGGTACGAAACGAAGCACTTGTTTTGAACACAGCTGAAAATGAACGACATATAAGTATTAGAAATGTATCTAAAGAAATTGGTTTATCGAAAATTTCTGTGCCCCGAGATATCGGACGTAATCTACTACGCCCATATCGTTTTTAAAAAGTGCAAGAACTGTTACTGATAGATTTTGAATTAATTAATTTTCAGAAGAAAATTCTCTTTACTGATGAGGCTTGGTTCATCCGCAGAAGTATAACAATTTTGCAGAACAATCATGAGTATTCTGGTAATGAACCCTCATCCGATAATTCCTTGACATTTCCAACGCGAGTATAAGATAAATGTTTAGATCGGTATTATTGGTAGGTATCTAATTGGTTCGGTTATTTTGCCGAATCAACTAAATGGCGAACGTTATTTAGAATTTTTTCAAAACACTCTTCCGGATTCCTCTTAACGAGGTGCCACTACAACTAAGCCTGAAATATTAGTTTATGCATGATGGAGCACCGCCTTATTATAGTAATATTAGAGAATTTTTAAATCACCATTATCCAAATAAATGGTTTGAACGAGGAAATAATTGCCCACAAGTTTGGCCACCACGATCGCCAAACCTCAACAAATATGACTACTTTCTTTGGTAATGCTAGAAGGAAAAAAACCCCTGCCAGTTGCTTCCCGAGGAGAATTGTAGAATCACATTTCGAATCAATGCAACATTGTAAGAAATAATCAGCAGTTATTGGAATGAGCAGACTTCAATTTTTGACGAAGACTAAATTTATGCCTGGAAGTAAATGGTGATCATTTTGAACAATTTGTATGACTTATTAGTAGAAAATCTTTATCTAGGTTGTTTCAGTTGTTTCTTTCTTCCTTACTAAATTATTCGTCTTCACACTTCTTTGGTGATTATCAAGTGTGACGTATAATTTCATAGGCAACAATTGAACTTCCATGATTTAATGTAAAATTGATTCAAATTGAGTTGTTCTTATTTCTCTTGAAAATGACGAAGTTGTGTGAAAAATAACAAGCGCAAAAAAGTTTTAGAATTAAATTTTTCATAAAATGAAATAAGAATTTTTAATCCGCCAACAGGTTAGAAACTCTGTCGCAGTTTAAGGGTGCATCATCCATATTCAGCCCTTTGTAATACTTCGATTGACCTCTACTTACATTTGGTTAATGTTCTAGGTACACTTAGAACTTGTAGCAAATTTGGTTTTTCTAACTGGAAGTATCACTGAGATATTGATTTTTTTCGAAATTTAAAACCCCACTTTGAAGGCCTATGACTTGTCAGGGGTTCAACAGCATAGCGGTGAGTTGCGTTAAATCCCCGTATTTTAGGTTCCTCTACATGCCCCTGCTTTGTGTCAGTTCTTATGCGAAACACCTTATATGCAAATATAAATTTCGCAAAAAATCGTTTACTTAATGCACTGGCTGCATCCAGACTTATTTTAACATCGTGTATGCACCTTGAAATATAAATGGAAACATATTGTTCCTTATTGTCTGTCA
The DNA here is from genome assembly GCA_964006375.1 of Tillus elongatus. Classification (NCBI taxonomy): domain Eukaryota; kingdom Metazoa; phylum Arthropoda; class Insecta; order Coleoptera; family Cleridae; genus Tillus; species Tillus elongatus. Next base: position 28,094,440 of record OZ023265.1, read on the forward strand.
TATCAACATTTTTGGAATGCTCGGTATAATTTTTTTTAGAAATTTATTTCCCTCTAGCACATTGCCCGAAATTTTCGTCTGTTAACTTCTATTTCTACGCAGAGCTGAAACCTTGAAAATTATATTTTAGTACTAATAATACATTCTTAATTTGTAAAGGTTACTTCTTGCGATGTGAGTGTGGTTGGTGGTATTGTATTGTGGTGGATCATATATCTGCTCACGTTGCACTATTGCATGAGGGAACCTTATGGTTGAGTAGATTAGCCAAGGGCTAGACATCGCCATGGGGTTCCACCTTAGCTTATAGCTTAGATTAGCCTGAGTGTATTTTAATTCATTTGTAGTATTTTCTTGTTTTTTATTGTATTTCATAATAAAGGCGATTAATAATAATAATAATAATAATATTATTATTAATAATAATAATAATAATAATAATAATAATAATAATAATAATAATAAGAGAGGTGCTTGATTTGTTAAAACAAAAATTGGCCTCCCTGGCGAAAACGCTCAGGAGGTACAAAGAGAGTAACACTCGGCGAAAGCATGACAGGGAATTTACAAGAAACGAGAGGATATTCTATAAAAACCTGAATAATCCCGAGACACCAGCAACGGGACACAAAATCCCCACGCGGGAAAAAACAAGACACTTCTGGGAAAGCATCTGGAGTACACCGGTATATCACAAACAAACAAAATGGCTACATGATGAAAGAAAGACAACTTCTAAACTCCGTACCATGCTAACGTGGGAAATAACACGCGAGGATGTAGAGAAGGCACTGAGCAAAACTTCGAACTGGAGGGCGCGGGGCCAGATAAGTTGCAGAACTTTTGGTACAAACAGCTCAAGTCGATCCATAACCAGCTGGCCAGATGCTTTACAAGCCTCTTAGAACAACCAGAGTTGATGCCAAAGTTCATGACTAGCGGCATCACCTACCTTCTACCAAAGGTTGTTGAATATACGGATGACCCGGCCAAATATAGACCAATTACCTGCCTCCCCACAATATATAAATTATTAACATCAGTAATAGCTGTAACAGTTTACGACCATCTTGAGACAAATAAGCTGCTGGATGAGGAACAAAAAGGCTGTCGAAAAGGATCGAGGGGTTGTAAAGAACAATTAATCATAGACGCCACAGTAATGGATCACGCAAAGAGAACAAAAGGCTCTTTGCACACTGCATATATCGACTACCAAAAGGCGTTCGACAGTATTCCTCACTCTTGGCTATCGGAGGTTCTGGAGCTTTACAAGGTGGACCATCATATCTGTGGATTCCTAAAACATGCAATGGAACAGTGGAAGACACGGGTAGTCATCAACTCACCGAAGGACCATTTGGATGCAGGAACCATCAACATCAGAAGAGGGATATTTCAGGGAGACTCCCTTAGCCCTCTCTGGTACTGTTTAGCACTTCGCCCACTAACAAAGATGCTCAACAACCAAAGCAAGGGATATACCTTGCCACATAATAACTGCCAGATCAGTCACCTGTGGTACATGGATGATTTGAAGCTCTATTCACAAACTAAAAAGCATCTAAAATATCTCCTTGCCTGCGAGGACCGGTTCAGCAGTGACATCCAAATGAAGTTTGGATTAGAAAAATGCAAAATTAGCAGCATGAAGAAGGGTAAGTGGACAAGACACGAGGGATATGAAAGCTATAGGAATCAAGGAATCATAGAGGGAATGGAGGAGGAAGACAAATATAAATACCTGGGGACCTTCAGGCCAGGGATATAGACCATCATATAGCAAAGCAAACAACTAAAGAAGTCTAAATTAAAAGAATTCGCTCCATTCTCCGTACTAAACTGTCGGCGAGAAATATGACAAAAGCAGTCAACACCTATGCAACATTTGCCATAACCTACAGCTTTGGTATCATAAAATGGACAAACACCGAACTAAATGAGCTGAACATAAAAACAAGAAAGGAATTTAGAAACCACAGGGCTCATCATCCAAGATCATCTACTGAAAGATTCCATCTCCCGCGAAAGTTCGGAGGCAGGGGAATTCCCGATGTGAGTGTTAGACACCATAAGCAACTGGAAAACCTAAGAAATTATTTCTATGAAAAGGCAGAAACCAGCGATCTACATCTAGCTGTAGCCAAAGCTGATAGGAGAGCCACGCCATTAAGACTAGCCGATAAGACCTATCGCCGAGTCCACGACCCCCGAACAACAGCTGCAACACTGGAGAAGCAAGCCACTCCATGGGAAACACCTGGCTGTGATGGAGGGAGAGATCATGCACACACAAGCGTCTACGTCTTATCTACGCTGGGGTAACCTTAATGTTGAAACCGAAGGCTTCATATCAGCTATACAAGACCAGGTAATTCCAACAAGGGCATATAGAAGACGAGTTCTGGGAGAAAGGTTAGAAAACGTCAAATGTTGCATGTGTGACAAGATGGAGGAGAGCGTGGACCACATCCTTGCGGGCTGCTCAGTGCTGGCTCCGGGGCCCTACCTAGATCGACACAACAGAGTTGGGAGGATCATACACCTAAAGCTGCGGGAGAAATACATGGGCCTTACAAATACTGTTCCATATTACCATTATGATCCGCCAAACATCTGTGAAGATGAAGAAATCCGTCTTTATTGGAACAGAAAAATACAAACAGATCGACCAATCCCAAAGAACAACCCCGATCTCGTTCTGACGTTCAAGAAAGACAAAAAGATGTTTTTGGTGGATTTTGCGATACCATTCCCTGGTAACATCCAAAAAACATACACGGAGAAAACTAATAAATATTTACCACTGTGTGATGAGATTCTCCAGATGTGGCCTATGGATACGGTTGTGGTGGTCCCCATTGTTGTCGGCGCTACAGGCGAAATACCAAAAAGCCTGAAGAAGAGCCTTGAACAACTGGGCCTAGAATGGAAATTATACCTACCCATTCAGAAATCAGTTGTACTGGATGCTTGCAGTCTCTTCCGGAGGGTAATGGGGGACACGCATCAGTATTTTTAATACATACATTCAAGCTGGCCATCTTGTCCTGGACCGATGTGTCATTGCTTTATGCCCACTTCTTTAAAGGAAGTGTGAACAATGAACAATAATAATAATAATAATAATAATAATAATAATAATAATAATAATAATAATAATAATAATAATAATAATAATATTAATAATAATAATAATAATAATAATAATAATAATAATAATAATAATAATAATAATAATAATAATAATAATAATAATAATAATAATAATAATAATAATAATGATAATAATAATAAATGACGTTTTGACTTATATCTGAGGTAAATCATCCTTATATTTATCACGACATATTTTATTTATAAGCTTTGAAACGACATCGCAATTTTTTTTGTACTTTAACGTCGATCTATTTCCGCGACTATGGCCAACCACCGACGCCAGGGAGCCGTTTCACCTCATTATCCTGAGAATTTTGCCAAACCCCTGCCTTTCTGTAAGGAGGGTAGGAATCTTTAAAGTTCCCAATATCGCATGAACATGAGACCGACGATTTTACGCCCCATCCAAAGGGCAGAACGTTATTAAACTTGGTCAAACACAATGCCACAACCTCGGTTGGTGTTAATTTTCCAGCATGTACTAGAAAAGTGGACGGGGAACCTTGGGAATCGAACCCAGTACCTTTCAGTTCAGAGACACACGTTCTTACTCCTGGACCACCGAGGCTCTGCATAATCTTAAACTATTTAAAGTACGAAATAATAATAAAAAACACAAAATTGCAGTACTAATTTTAGAAGCTTTAAGGGTATAGCCATTTAAGCAGAAGGAAAGGTAAAGGTCCATGTAAAAAGCACTCTAGATATACATTTACTTTTATTCTTTTAAAATCACGTTTTCAGATGTTATGCAATAAACCATGAAAGTCTTTTACGCCGTTAGAGGGCTAATTTTTTATAATTTCCCTCGAGTCGAAATAAGCCTGGATAATCCGTGTAATTTCTGGTATCAGACGTGCAGCCCTGAACTCCTTCCTTCCACTGCCTACTCTTCCTGATACAGCTTAAATTATTCATATGGTATATTTCATTTTCGCTGCCGTGAACATTATTACAGTTACTACCTCGGGCCGAATCCTTTCTACCGCTAAAAAGACTAACACAAAATCTAACCGGGGATATCGTTTATACAAGTTGTAAGATAATTTTACTGTGACAATTTTATGGAGGTTATGCATTCGGATATCTAAAAGGGGTATTTTAACAGGACAGGACTCTAATCTTACCTTACCTTATCGTAACTTGATTTAATTTTAACCCAGATAATTGAAATTTGGTAAATTATATAGCTTCTATAAAGACAAGTGTACAAAATTTTGTAATTATAGTTTTACATTACTATTACTATTCAATACTACTTTTCAACCTAAAATATTATTAGCAGGTCCTGGTAAGATCAAAGTAAACTTATTGAATAATTAGGTAACAGCAATAAATCTAATATCATAAGGGAAAAGTTCGGGACGCAGCAAGTGCCTTATGGTAGTGAATTTTTATTAAATGCTACAAATTTGAATGACTCTATTTCCTATAAACTTAGAAAGTTGAATTTCGATACTCAGTAAGGCCTCTCCCAAGGCAACATACTCAACAAATTTCATTAAAATAGCTTTGTAATTTTCGGAGATAATGTCTTTTTTTCGAAAGAAAACTCAAAATCTTCCCTGAAAATCCTGGTTGATTTTCCTGGCTAACGAACTCGTCCAAGCTATTAATAAAAGAAGGGTACTTGCCGAGTTTCATCCAAATCGGTTAATTACTTTTTTGTTACTAAACTGCCCATTTTCCCCCCTCAGGGCTCGTCCGCGGCCCTCCTGTCTCGATAGCACTGCAACCTTTGGTTGATTGTGCATACCCTTAGTCTTACTTAACCCATTCCAAAATCACTGTGCCTTGGACTAGTCTGCACAGCGATTGGTAGGGTGAAGTTTTATATTGCTCTGTCTCCGGTCTAGACTGACCGTAGATCAGTTGTATTTTGCGGTCCAGAGCTTTACACTCGCACAAGATGTGCTGGGCTGATTCCTCCCCCTCGCCGCTGAGTCTGCATGCCAGTTCCCCTTCAAACCGCCCCATTTTATGCAGGTGTTTCTTGACAGCCATGTGTCCCGTCAAGAGACCTGTTGTGTTTCTGAGCTGTCCTCTGATTTAGCAGCTACACAGATCTCTTAGAACTGGGTTCGTCAATTATTGACTCCCCATGTCTGAGCCCTGGACAGTCCGCCCAGTACACCTTGTGTTGGTTTCTGACCCAGGACTTAATAGCTGCCCTGGCAGTGCTCTTTGTCACGCCCAGAGCCGGTGCTGGTCCCATAAATGGATCTGCTGACCCTCTCTTCGCGAGAATGTCAGCTTCTTCATTGCCTTTGACCCGGCACCCAGATGAGGATCACCTTATTCTGACCAGCCAGGTCGCTCGTCTCGCCTCGGCACTCAGTCACCAGCCAGGAATTTACCCGTGGCTACTTAGTGCCTTAAGGGCTGCCTGGCTGTCTGTGGCTATGAGGATCCGCTTGTTGGTGTAGCATATCCTCTTGTTCTTTCGCACACAGTGCAGGTTGGCGTACATCTCGGCCTGAAACACCGTTGCATGGGCTCCGAGGGAAATACTATGACTTACCCTCGGTCTTTCAGAGTAAACACCTGCCCCCGTCCCACGCTCCACGCCGGATCCGTCCGTGAACCAGACGAGCGCGACCCGTGGTATGCCCGGCGTCTCCTCCAGCCTTGCATCGCGGTTGGGGATTTCCACTGTAAAGTTGTTTTTTTGCACATTCGCGGGCTCGTGAAGTCTGACCTCATTTCAAGCATGGGCTCCTTCACGATCTTCTGAATTTTGCAGCGGCTCCTGAAGCCTGGATTGATCTTCAGTCTACCATTTCAGGCTAGTCTGTATAGTCCTAGCCTGGCCTCCCCCATAATAACTAAGTGTAGGGGGGCAGATCCAGCAACACCTCCATGGCGGCTGTTGGGGTTGAAGACATGGCCCCTGTGATGCCTAGGCAAGCCATCCTTTGGATCTTGCCTAGTTTTTGTTTGGCACTGGATTAAACTACTGTTACTATCACTACATAATGCATTTGTTATTTCTCCCGGTAATACAATAATAATAATAATAATAATAATGGCTATGGTGTCCTGTTTTCGTGGCTCAATTAAGAAACATTAAAAACCGAGTGTTAACACTGCTCTTAGAATATTAATTACTGACATACTGATTTTCTATTTTACACAAAATTGTATTGTTTCAAGTCATTAACTCACAATTTTCATTTATAACCATCGTCTAATATTTATTTTCAATATCTATATCCATGTTTTAAACATGTTAGGTTAGTTAAAAGTCAGTTGTAAAATGTCAACAACGTTACATAACAAGCCCAAGCGACGAGAAGTAGAAATAATACGCTTGCTAAGTTTGCAAGCAACTTGCTGCTGTTAAAGATCAGCGGTCTAACGTCAATCAGCTATTAAGCCGCTTGCAGTCGCATGCTAAAATTTAGCACTTATGAAAGCAAACATTGTTCCGGTATTAAGAAAGAGATGGGCCAGGGCTGACAATTTACAAAATTGTAAATTGTCTATACATCTATAACATTTTGTGTTGACTAGAGCTATCGTGACGACGTCCCTGTCGTCCGGTTGAGTCCCTGTCGTACATTATACAATGTTCTACATTCTGACATCTTGCAATGATTGGAGCTTCCATTGTTTAGATTTTGATCCACAATTTATTTAAATAGCACAGCAGTACAGGTAACGTCTTCTGTCTTTGTCCAACATTGTAGTTATTGGATAACAGAATCTGAAGTAATGTCGATGATTATTTTCATTTTAATTTCAAATAACCTAATTTTTGCACACGTGTTATTACTGTGTAACAGACAAATACGTTTATTTAGTCAAAAGTAGTGATACTTTTATTAACTTTTTTTTCTAGAGAAATTCGCTCTTATTACAACTTTGTTTGTTTCTTATAACATAAATCAGATATTAAATGATGTAGGTGCAATTTAAGAATCAAATAAAACTGTAACAAATAAATGTAATAAATTAAGAAACATATGCAATTCCCTTTAATATAAATGAGATTTTTTACGGTTTCTCATACCCTTCAATAAAAAACCGTTCTTTAGAACAAATTGTTAGAGCATTTCTTAGGGATACTTCTCGCTAATAAAGGATCTTGGATGAGCTCCAAGATGAAAAAAGTGGCAATCGATGAAAGCACGAGATCAAGTGAATAGAACTGTTAGCGTTTTAATAGCTTCATATCCTTAAGATCCACTTGAAATGCCACAACGTAAATCACTGAAACACACTTGTCTGGACTGATAGTGTCCTTCAGTTGAATAGGCTGTAAACATAAACCTAGTGACAATGAAGTTTTTTAGCCAATTAAACTAAGTGTGTTTTACAAGACTTTGGTAATTCATAAAGGTATAAACGTTTGTCGATAAGAGCCAATAAGAATCCTTCATATCAGATTACACACTGTGTCTCTAAAACAACGCAAAAATTCAACAAAATTGAAAGTGACCATCATTAAAGAAGATTAGAAAACAGGTCAAATTGATTTTCGAAAACTAACTTTTTGATACAAAAATCTCACCCCTATCGTTATACCTCTTCAGGGGGTAGCTACCCTTTCAAAGTTTTTACATTGGATGGTGGGTAGTGTGATATATCTTCTTAAAGATAATCTAATTATCTATTCAGCAACACCAATTTGTAGGAATAAAATAGACTGAGTAATAAGATTTTTATTATCAGTAGCACCTCACACAAGTGAAGCCTATAAAGAATTACATATTTCAGTCTTACGAAATCGAACGTTCGAAATGCCCACCTTCTTGTGCCTGATAATATCACAAACTGTCAATAATTTCTTGTTGTACTCTATTTATAATCTTTGGAGAAATGTTGGTACATTCAGTTCTAATTCGTCTTTATAATTCGTCGATAGCATCTGGTTTACTTTTGAATAGTACATTCTTCAAATGACCCCACAAAAAATCTAAGGGAGTTAGGTAAGATAATCTTGCTGGCCACTCGATTGCACAACGCCTGCTAATCCATCTGTTGGAAAATTGTTGATCTAGATACTGTCGAATATTAACGGCGTAATACGCTGGGGGCACCATCTTGTTTATATCACAAGTTATGGTTTACCGTACCAGTGTTGTGTCCATCAGGAGATAACTTCAATAAGGTTGCAATGAAATATTGCTGTAAAAATTGTAGATATAGTGGTCCATTTATAGTTCCATCAAAAAAGTAGGGACCAATAATCCTACTCCAAACAATTCCTGTCCAAACATTTAACTTTTGTGGATATTGTGTGTAATTCTGTCGCATCCATCTTGGATTTTCCCTTGCCCAATATCTGCAGTTGACAGTCTTTTCCGGTCCAGAGCTTTACACTCGCGCAAGATGTGCTGGGGTGATTCCTCCCATCGCCGCAGAGTCTGCATGCCAGATCCCCCTCGAACCGCAGCATTTTATGCACGTGTTTGTTGACAGCCATGTGTCCCGTCAAGAGTCCTGTTATGTTCTTGAGCTGTTCTCTACTAGGATTTAGCAGCTCTACAACTCTCTTTGAACTGGGTTCCTCAATTACTGACTTCCCATGTATGAGCCCTGGAGAGTCTGCCCAGTACACCCTATATTCGTTTCTGACCCAGGACTTAGTGGATCCGCGGAGGTGCCTTACTTACAAATATAGACAAAGGACACCACCCATAACTCATCAGAAGCTGGCCATTCCACATTCGAGTGAAAAAGACCGACTGTCCGAATACGGAACCTCCTAATCCGATTCTACAGGTTACTCACCTTGCGAACTGAGCTATTCAGCCTGTTAAATGGTTCTTGAAATTTCTTATCTACTCGAGTCACTGTTGATTGATTGACAGACATATACAGATATTTAGTATTAAACAGAATATACACCTCTGCCTGAGTTCAGATACCGTCGTCATAACCAATCATCATTAGAACTTCAATTCTTTGAGCTATTATCAAACGCATTTTACCAACAATTTAATAATTAATTTGAAAAAACAAACACTTTGTACGACAACCAAAACGTAAATTTACCACTATTGTATCGCAAAAAAATATCAAATTTATGCTTCATTAGCTTTTATGACACATGTCACACAGAAGATAATTGTTCTCATCAGTCGATTGTTACAGATACGACATATAATACAACAAAATCTCTAGAGTTCATTTCTCACAAGAAGCGCAACATTTTGAACATTGTTTACAGCCTTTGAGATATTGATTATGTAATAAGATGTAAGTGGTGTAAAATGACTATGTAATTCTTGAGTTACTACTCACTTTATTTTATTCCCACAAAAAATGGCGTTGCCGAATAGAGAATTGGAGTAGATTAAAAAAGATGTATCACACTACTCGTCATCTAATTTAAAAAATTCAAAGGAGTTACTACCCTTTGAAGAGGTATGACGATAGGGGGGGGGGGAGATTTTTATATCAAAAAGTTAGTTTTTGAAAACAAAAATCTACATGTTTTTGATTTTTCCTAATGGTCATTTTCAATGTTATTGAATTTATGCGTTACTTTATATACATAGTCAAATAACAGCCAAATAGAATAAATTCAGTATCTCAATTATTCTGCATATTTATAAAAAGTCTTGACGCAGCAAGTGCGCTATGGTAGTGGATTTTCATAAAAATGTTTTTAATAGCAAATATGTGTTTTTTTTAAAGAAAACAGTCATCAAATTTGGTTACCAGTATAACCTATATAGTACAAACAATGTTCCATGTTTTATCAAAATAACTTTAATGTTTGAAAACGTACAGAAATTTCTAAAAGTAAACTTAAAGTGTTTTCGAAAAAACTGGCTTCTTGGTGAATCTTATAGGTTAATAGCAAATTGAGTTATTCAAATTTGAAGCATTTAATGACAATTCGCTACCATAACGCAGTTGCTGCGTCCCGAATTTCTTTTCTTACAAACATGCATTATACTACGATGGAAAATGCAAAAATGCAATAACATAAGGCGTGTTCAATTGAAAAAATTAAGAAAATTTGTATCACCAACGACTTCTGGGCCACTCTATGTTTGTAGAAATAATTTATTAAGATGTAGCTCAAGACGCCCTCTAAGTAAAAATAAAATATTTTCGTATCTTGTATAATAACGGATATATTGAACTTTATTGATTTTTTACGAACGAAAATACGACAAAAATTATATACCATTAAAGGATAAACTCTAGAGCTAAGACTACTGCCAAAGCATCAGAGAAAGGGTATATTTGAAATGAATTTTCTGTAAATTATTTAGCAAAATGAAGGACAATGACGGTTGAAGCTAAGATTTCAGGGTTTTTAAAAAATTATTCTTGAGACATTTTCTTTCCATAACTCGTACTAGTTTCAGGTTCTTTGGCTAAATGTTGTCAGTTCTAAATCGCGACGTTGACGTTTTCAGGAAAAATTATTTTTCTTTAAATGCCTATAGCTTTTTCATCTTTTATATTACAGAGCTAAATTTTGGTGCGTAATTGACATATAATGACTTAAACCCGAGAACCAGATTTGGTGGCCCTTACTTTGTTATTTCCAGAGATATAAATTTTGTTTGAAAAAAAAAAGAAAACGAAACATTTTCAGGAAAACTTTAGCCGATTTTTCTGGCTAACGAATTTATCCAGGCCACTTGCTAAAGGAAGGTATTCGCCAAATGTAATCAAAATTGGCTAATTATTATATATATATATATATATATATATATATATATATATATATATATATATATATATATATATATATATATATATATATATATATATATATATATATATATATATATATATATATATATATGTATGTATGTATCACATCGATAACTCAAAAAACATATTCAATTGAAACTGACCCCGGATATGTGTTCTAGGGGGCCTAATTAGCACTCATTTAATTTTTTTTAACAAAATTCACTAAAAATCCAAAAGTCAAGATAAGAGTAAAAAATGACATCCTAAAACAGAGTCTCGGTGGTTCAGAGGCAAGAACGTGTGCCTCTGAACCGAGGGGTACTGGGTTCGATCTGGGCACGTTAAAGATCCCTACTCTTCTTAGAGAAAGGCAGGGGTTCGACAAAATTTCCAGGATAGTGAGGTGAAGCTGCTCACTGGCGTCGGTGATTGGCCATAGTCGCGGAAATAGGCCGACGTTAAAGAGACAAAACACACACACATACTAAAACGTAAAAACTTAATCTTATTTTCAACCTCCTTCGTGTTGCAAGCCCCAAATTTTTATATAGAAAGTAGGGGGTGGTGATACCGCATTTTAAAAGTCTTTTCATTCTCTATTGAAAAAATATGATTTCAAAATTTATTGCAAAAATTAACACGAAGAAAAAAAATCCCTGTTGACTATTTGAAACTAAATGCAGCAAAAGCACCTATATTGTTTTTGGTTTAATGAAAATCGTTCGAAATTTGTTTCATATAAGAATTTTAGGCATAGAACTGCCAGTTGTAAGGTACAAATTGTAGATGTTAGATTTACATGTAAACCAGTTAGTAAAGGCATCTTACAGTATTTTGAAAAATTACATTCCCAAAGAAAAATATCCGTAAAGCGATTAAAATACAGTCTCAGTGGGATGGGGTTACTGCTCATTACGTAATAACCATAAAACAATGATAAACATCACTTTTTTAGGACAACGGATTGAGAGGAGGAGACATCAAACAAACTGAGGAGCCGCCAGACTTGTCTCTTTTTGACTTTTCTTGTAGAAAATCTTAAGTTAAAAGTTTTAACCAACGCAAAAGGGACAACCTCATCCTCTGGAAGAATGGCGGCAACTTCTTACTCCTGAGTAAAACAAATAACTATGGATATACTTCATACTGTTAAGCAACATTTTCAGCAAAAGGATGAAGGTTGGACATTTTCAGCAAGTCATTCATTTTCATTATTTGTTCAGTTTCTTTGGGTGCGGTGTGCACACGTACACTTAAGTTCCTTTCCGTATCTTAATATCGCCGTTAATTAATTTCTACCGTCCTTCAATGTAGCAAAATGTGTGTCAAATCACTATACTTTACACCCTAGCTAACGCCTAGTCCAACGAACTTATTACCTACTACATATATCACTATCTATTATTGCCATCATTTTTTGTGTGTCGAGGGTCATCAGAACACACATCTTCATTCCCTGGGGTCTTGAAAATGTACAGAGCAACTTATTTAACACAACACAGGAGGAATACGGTAAGAAGGGGTATTACAGTAGGACATTTTCAGCAATTGAATGCTTGAAATATTTGGAAAAAAAAATCCGTTTAAATTACGCAAATTAGTCTCTCAGGAACTAGTGTTCCGAATTCAGAAAACTTGATGTCGTTCCAAAATTAAGTAAAGGCTCTTTAAAGTAACAGCCAATGGGTCAAAAGTAACAAAAGTGTCTTCCCCAAAAGTCAAGATTGTCATGGCCAAGCACTTATTAAATTTCTCGTAAAGCAGAAAACCTAGCTGAAAAGTTTTCAGTGATGTATCCTACATCATTTCTTCAGGTCTTATTAACAAATTTGCAAACCTGTTCTCTTTAAAATATACCTACATTTTATGAGCCTGCTTCTGCACTTCCAGTTCTCGCTTATTGCCACTAGCTGCTCATTAACACTAAAATTTAAAAAGTCTGGACGCAGCAAGTGCGCTATCGTGGTGAATTTTCATGGAAATGATCTGGCACCAAATATTTTTTTATAACTTTTTTTTTCCTGTAAGATAGAAATTTAAATTTTGGTCTATGGTTTACTCTTTATATCGTAAATCTACTTACCAATTTTGGTTACTACAGCTTTTATATTTTTAGAAAGGAAACTCTAAATTTTACATATGAAAATTAACCTATTTCGTGCTTATTTGCAAACATTTTTTCAAAATTCAAAGGTCGGGATCTCCCCATTAGTTATTTTTTAAATATTAAATTTATCCCTCGTCTCCTTATACTTCCCCAAAATTTTACAAAAAAATGGCCATGTTCATGGTAACCCTTTGTAACACTTTAAAACACCCACTCTGTATACTAAATATATACCTAGATGTTTTTATCCGAATCAAAAATGTTGTGCTCTTTAACGTCGGTTTATTTCCGCGACTATGGCCAATCACCGACGCCAGTGAGCAGTTTCACATCACTATCCTGGAAATCTTCCCGAAACCCAGCGTTTATGTAAGGATGGTAGGGATCTTTAACGTGCGCAACATCGTATGGACACGGGGCCGACGATTTTACGCCCCTTCCGAAGGAGGAACGTGCAGACATTCAATTTCTTTAAATACAATGCCAGAACAGTTTGAACTGAAAACGTCAAAGGAGAACGCTGGGATCGAACTCTGTACCCTTCGGTTCAGAGGCACACGTTCTTACCACTGAACCACCAGGGCTCTAATCAAAAATTAATATCTTCTTGTTAGCCGGTTGTTGTTAACAAGCATCAGTAAAACAAAAGAAAAACTTTCTAAGTCTGCAGTTGGTAAAAATCTGATTGTAATAATGCTATCAGCTGTTTACGTTTCGCATGAAAGCTTGGTGTAGATTAAATTTTTATTGGTTTGTATAATTAAACATGTAATCCAATTGTAACGGGTCAATGCTGCAACAGTGCACATAACAGCCCTGTTAGTGTTAACTGCAGCTGAAAGCGTAAACTACATCGCATATGGCACCACTAACTGGAGAAACTCACTTATTGCAGTTTAACTATAGACAGCTTGTACTAATGGTTCATGAACATCTCGACATTATTAAGACGACAGTGCGGAAGTAATTATTTGAGCCAACTTAGGCGTGCCATTTCGGTTGATGACACAAATCGATTGAAGACACTGACAAATATTTAGGTTTTTTTGTTTTAAGTATTATTTTCGTTGCGTCTTCTGCATTATACGAGAGTATAAGTATGCAGTGGCTCTTTTATTTGATCTGTCAAGGGCGTTTCATACTTATAATCTGAATAAGGCACGCGCTAAGAGTTTTGCTGCGGTACCGCGTAAGAATGTTCTGGACTGGCTTACATCGTACAGGTATAGTAGAAAAATATATGTGGAGGTAAACAAGCTTGCTTGTTATATGCATGAAATTAATTTGGATGTTCCCCAAGGATTAGTTTTGGGCCCACTAATATTTGTAATTTTTACGAATGACTTGCCTAAGTATATTAGCTATGGGTGCGCTATTTTATATGCTGATGACACATCTGCTGCCATTTCAGCTGACACAAGTGAGGAAGTAGCTGCTAGACTCAACAGAGTATGCACTGAATTTGCTGACTAGTGTTGCGTTAATGGCTTGATTATTAATTATCAAATAACAGTTTGTATTAAATTTAATACAAAAGTTGATCTCTTGGAAGATACTGTTTTAAAAGTCGGAAGTTCCGCCATTCAATTTTCACCCTCTGAAAATTTTTTTGGCCTTTACATCGACGGATATCTTCGATGGGAGGTTCAGACTGATTACGTGCCTAAGCGTTTGAGCTCAGCATTCTATGCAATCCTAGAGTTGAAACCCACATTAAATTTTAACAACCTCATTAATGTCTTTTACGCTCTTGTTTATTCTGTGTTGTCATATCATGTGGTTTTTTATGGTAGTGCAGTCCTGTCTGGATGGATATTTAAACAGCAGAAAAGGATTTTAAGGTGAATGTTTGGTCGAAAACCAACCGAGCCTTGTCGATCATTTTTTATTAACTGTAATATAATGCCACTACAATACCTATATCTCTATAAGTGTTTGTTGCTTATTTACAACCATCTTTCTACAGTTGAGCGAAATAATGACATTCATTCCCACCCTATAAGAAATCGTTTAGAACTAAGGCCCCCTTTACATTCGACTGCTAGATTTGAAAAGTTTCCCTATCACAGCGGAATAAAATATCTCAATAAATTGATTAACGTTTTTAAAAACTTGAACAGATACATAGTTTTTTACGTAGATTAAAAATAAATTTTAAGCTACATACAGACTTGTAGACTACTTCTCTGGCTTTACTGTTATGTTTCGTTTCTGTAAGTGAAGGGTGTAGGCAGCGTGTGAGCTAACTGGAGCACTAGGCCCTTATGAATTCTAGATGTTTTCAACCAGCTTAGTATGATGGATCGAATATTTTTAACACAGAGTGTCTAAAAATTTTAAGAGCGCTAAGGTCTAATGCGCACACTCTGTACACTCAAATTACATTGAGGTACCTAATATACGACAAGATGGCGGCGAGGAGTCGGTTTTAGTGAATGAGCTGAACAAAATGAAGAAAAATGTATTAATTGATGTTCTAGTGTCGAAAAAAATTATTTTGTTATTTATTTATTGTTATTTATTTATTGTTATCTTAATTATACAGCATGTCTCACCAAAAAGCTTAGCTTGTGCTTGCAAATGACATAATTTTAAACTTCTTCCAATAAAATCAAACTGTCAAACGGTTTTATTCTGTCACTTTCCAAAGTTCCTCTGAACTTCTCTCCCCTTCAATCTCAAATATCACCAATATATCCACTTTAGCGTTTTATATTTAAATTTACTCTGGTATAAAAATAATTACTTTTCTACAACCATATTTCTCCAAAAATTTTAATTCTTCTAGGACAAAAATTTGATATTACATTTCTGACATTTTTTACTATTAAAATTTTTGTGAAAATTGAATACTTAAAGAATTTATGAAAAATTTGGTTCTAGGGGTGTAGTGCACAAGGTGACGAATAATTTCACCATTCCATTAACACCGTTCCCAGTAATGGTGACTGCAACCAACGTTCATGTATTGAAAATAATCTAAAATGTCACTTTGTGCAACGATAAATCGGAGTAACAAGGGAACTGATGTCACAGATGGAAAAGAGGATTTGTGATCAAGAGTTTATTATTTATTTGTTAAAAACAAAAAGTAGTCGGATTCTTCAACGTTTCGGTGACTAGTTTCGCTGCTTGAAACTAGTCACAGAATCGTTGAAGAACATACGACAACATCTAGAATTCTTAAGGGCCTCTTGCTCCAGTTAGCTCATGCGCTGGCTACGCCCTTCACCTACAGAAACGAAACCCAACAGTGAAGCTAGATAAGCAGTCTCCAAGTCTGTATGTAGTATGGACCAGTTTCACCAAGTAAGGGCAACAACAATCAATAAATTTCAAGCATTTTTAAAGACAAAATCTTACTATAGCATCGAACAATTTTTAAAAGATATTTAATGTTTGCTTGTTGTATTTTTATTTAGTCCATGCACTCTCTGAGATCAAATGTGTTATTCTTAGCTAGATTATATTTTAGGGTGTCACTTTTATTCATTTAAGAGTTTATATGTATGTGTATATCTGTGAAGAAGTGTTTTAGTGAATTTTCGTAGAAAAAATTCATTAGTGGGGAGATCACGACTTTTGAATTTTGAAAAATTTTTTGCAAATGAGCGCGAACTAGGACCCCTATAACCCATATCCGGGGTCAGTTTTAATTTTTATATGTTTGTTTATATATATATATATATATATATATATATATATATATATATATATATATATATATATATATATATATATATATATATATATATATATATATATATATATATATATATATATATATATATATATATATATATATATATATATATATATATATATATATATATATATATATATATATATATATATATCACACCGATAACTCAAAAAATAATAGGCCGAATTGCATCAAATTCGGCACATACCTTCCTTTTGTAAATGGCTTGGACAAGTTCGTTAGTGAGGAAAATCGGACGAGGTTTTCCGGGAAAATGTTGAGTTTTCATTCGAAAAAAAATTATATCTCCGGAACTAACAAAGTAAGGGCAACCATTTGGTATGTGGGTTCATATCATCATAGGTAAGCTGCCTACAAAAATTTAGCTCTGTAGGTTGAAGGACAAAAAAGTTACAGGCATTTAAAGAAAAATAAATTTGGGTTTTCCTCAAAACGCCAAAGTCGCGATTTAAAATGTCAAAATTGGTAATATTTAGGCAATACACCTGTAATTAATATGAGTTATGGAAATAAAATGTCTCAAGAAGAATGCTTTACAAAGCCTGAACTCTTAGTTTCGATCGTCATTGTCCTTCATTTTACTAAAATATTCCCAGAAAATTCATTTAAAATAGACCCTTTTTCTGATGCTTTGGCAGTAGTGTTGGCTATAGAGTTTATCGTTTAATGGTATTGCTTTTTTGTCAAATTTTCGTAAAAAATCATTAAAGCTCAATATATCCGTTACTATGCAAGTTACGAAAAAAATGTTAATTATAGGGTGTGTTGAGCTACATCTTAAAAAATATTTCCACAATTATAGAGTGGCCCATAAGTTGGTGATTCAATTTTTTTTTAATCGAACACGCCCTATGTTATTCCATTTTTGCATTCTCCATTGAAATATAATACATCTTTGTAAGAAAAGAAATTCGGGACGCAGCAAGTGCGTTATGGTAGCGAATTTTCATTAAATGCTTCAAATTTGAATAGCTCAATTTGGTATTAATCTATAAGGTTGACCAGGAAACCAGTTTTTTCGGGAACAATTTAAGTTTACTCTCGGAATTTTTTGTACATTTTCAAACAATAAAGTTATTTTGATGAAACATAGCACATTGTTTCTACTATATAGATTGATGCCCGCTTTCTTTAAAAATCATGTTTGCTATTAAAAACCTTTTAATCAAAATTCACTACCATAACGCACTTGCTGAGTCCAGAAGTTTTTTATAATGGAGTTAATATGTGTGTTTACTTTTGTATATTGTTTTTTACATGTCATACATACATTGCGCACATTCATTGTGTAATCAGTTTGTATCAGGTTGGTCAAATATATTATTATTATTATTATTATTTTTATTATTATTGATACCTAGTTAGCACTGAAAATTTTTAGTAAGCAAAACTGAATGTAGTTGCTATGACAACTGCTGTATCACTTTATATATAAGCTGTCAAATTGTGACATCAAAAGGTTTGATAGTGATTTTGTAACGTTTTACAGGTTTCCAATATCTTTATATTATTATATTTCAATCATAGATATAATTTTTGCTTAATGACGCCATTGACGCTTTTCATTGACTAACTATCTACACTGTGGCTCTATACAGAAAGTTTTTACATCTTAAAAGCCAATATGCGCTCTCAAAATGAGAAATGTCACTTGTCTCTGAGGGCAATAAATACCTGAAACGACCTGATACCTGCCTCTCAATTTATATTAACATCCAAAAAGAATAGCCTAGAAATGATGATGTAGGCCAAAGATATTAGCTTCATTCAGCTCTCCCGTTCAAAAGGGGACTCACTCAATCCCGTTTAGCTTAGTCAACCTCATTTAAAGGGATCCATTACAAACACCCAATTATACGCTCACTCTGATATTGCTAATCAGGTTATACCTGCAATAGAAGAACTTCCAGGTGAAACATCTGAACCAGATTTAGAACCTACTCAACCATGGATGGTCTCCCGCAGGGTTCTTCTATCTTCCTTCTGCTGTAGAATATATTTGTCGCAGACATACCGACACCGCTCCTAAACGCGACACACGCACTCTACGCAGAAGACATTACCATCTTCAGCGGCTCTACTCAGCCGAGGATAATAACCCAAGGTAAACACTATAAACCGCCATAGACGAGCTGCAATACTGGTATATATTCATGTTTACCCATAAACCCTGATAAATGTCCAGCAGACCTCTTTTCCAAGAGGAGTCACACACCCCACGAACACATATCATTAGACAATCTTCTAATTCACTGGCAAGAGTCTGCCCACTACCTCGAGATTTTCCTCGACAAACGCTTAACATGGCGCCCCCATGCCCGTTGGAAAGCTTCGACGTTCACCTCGAAGTTCTTTACACTTCTTAACAGAAATTCCAAATTGCCCATGAACAATAGACTGCTCATGTACAAAGTCATAATCTGGCACCCCCTTCATGGGCCACCGCGGCCGATATACATAGACTCTTCAAATCCTCCATAATAAAATTCCGAGAACGGTTACCGGAGCCCCATGGTCTGTCAGAAACAGTTATAATTACTCTGATCTGAAAATGCCTTCGATTCTTGAGTTTATAGCTCAACTATCTACCACTCAGTTTGAAAAAGCCGCTTCTCTTCCAAATGGTCTTGTCCCTAGTGCTACCGACTACGATGAGCAGCTTTCACTTAGGCATAAGCGTCTAAAGCTTATACTTACCCGATAACGCTCTCGCGGCAAAACAGAATGGAAACATTCAAATGCTAACGTTATTGTGTGAAATCCTTCTGACGGAGGTATAGACTAAGATCCGGTACTCTAGGGAGTGGAGTTTAGTGGGTAGGAGTCCCACACTACCTCGGTATCCCATTATCTACGGTGTGTGAGTGAGGTGTTCATGCAACATTCTCCACTCCTGTTTTCAAAAAAGAGGTCTAGTCTGATTCCAGTTATTTTATGTTAGTAGAAGTCTAGCCATCTCTAAAAGGTCCATATTAGGTAAAGCTTGTGTTAATAGAAGTCCACCAGCATCATGTTATGTACTGGAAATTAAGCCCACCCTGCATCACATCCACAGAAAAAACCAACGTTAAGTAAAATTTGCTTAATTTGAGTGATTTGTTTCAGTTTATTTTCCAATTTAGGACCACCGGCAGTACTTTATCTAAGTTTTGCCTTAGTTGCATAGAGATGATTTTCCCAAACAACTTTGGAAAGATAGACAAATGCTCAAAATTCTGAGGTCATCGTTGTTCCTAGGGGTCTCAACCTTTGGAATGGGTATATCAATTGCTCGTTTTCACAAGTCCGGGAAATAAAACGCAAGAATACAACTGATAATATTTACCAAAAACTTTAGTAAGAAAGGGCAGCAGAAGCATATCATTTTAATGCATATTTCATCCATTCCAATCGCAGAACTTTTAATTTACTGCAAACATGTTGCAATGATATCCTCATCCACAGTTACAAAACTTATTTGCTCTCTATTATTATAATTAGCATTATATAACGTCTCGAGACAGCGATTGTTGCCTCACACGCTGCTGGAAAGAGGGACATTCGGTCCACCTAGTTTAATTAATTCGTTTGGATTATTAAGATCGGAAGGCAAGCTACTATGCTTTGGTGTGCTACAAATATTGACTGATTTAGTTGTTGATATCAGTTTCTTGCGTCCCCGTGGCACAGGCTATGAATAAAGTAGGCTTTCTTTTCTGCACCTATCGCATTTGTTGTAGTTTCGTAGTTTTACTGAATTTTCTTTAAAAAAATATTCACTAATGAGGAGGTCCCGACTTTTGAATTTTTTTTTCAAATGAGCGCTAATTAGCCCCCCCAGAACACATATCCGGGGTCAGTTTCAATTTTTATATGTTTATATATATATATATATATATATATATATATATATATATATATATATATATATATATATATATATATATATATATATATATATATATATATAATTGGCAACATTTAGGCAAAGAACTTGAATCTAATACGGGCTATGGAAAGAAGATGTATCAAGAAGAATGTTTTACAAACCCTGAAGTCTTAGTTTCAACAGTCATTGTTCTTCATTTTACTAAAATATTTCCAGAAAATTCATTTCAAATAGACCCTTTCTCTGATGTTTGGCAGTAGCCTTAGAGCTATAGAGTTTATCGTTTAATGGTATATAATTTTTGTCGAATTTTCGTAAAAAATCAATAAAGCTCAATATATCCGTTATTATACAAGATATGAAAAAATTGTATACAATAATTATAGGGTGTCTTGAGCTACATCTTAAAAAAATATTTCTACAATCACAGGCTGGCCCATAAATCGTTGCTGATACAAATTTTCTCTTTTTTTTAATCAAACACGCCTTATGTTATTGCATTTTCCATCGAAATATAATGCATGTTTGTAAGAAAAGAAATTCTGGACGCAGCAAGTGCATTCTGGTAGCGAATGTTAATCCAATGCTTCATATTTGAATAGCTCAATTTGTTATTAACCTATAAGGTTTACCAAGAAATGAGTTTTTTCGGGAACACTTTAAGTTTACCTTCGAAAATTTTTGTACATTTTCAAACAATAAAGTTATTTTGATGAAACATGGCACATTGTTTTTACTACATTTATTTATATAACCTTCTCCTAATAAATGTATAACTGCCTTCTCATAGCGACGACATGGCGAAACAGTAACAGCCACTACCACAGGGCTTATCACTACCTACTCTGTCCTGCACTTGCTTTCTTTCCCTTAAAAATTATTCCACAGATTGTTATCTCTCTATGGCAAAAAAATATCTTTACTGGCAAAATATAATTAATTGCGCATTCAGAATATATACGCCTTCAAAAATTGCTAATTAAAATTATATATCACATAATGTCGACACTCCACATAATTACCCTCAAAGTACTGCAATTTTTATTCTAAGTTACATTTCTATGCATGAAACTAATAATTTTGTAAAAATTTTCCTCGATAAATGCATAAGTAGCAATAAAACAAAACACTATGAAGTCGCATTCACTAAAATTCACTAAAAAAAAAGGAACTTGAAAGTAGTTACAGCTTGTCTTTCGTAGCGAATACTGAAAACCCGGAACTTTAAAGTTACTCTCACTAAAAGCTACCAAGTGGGACTGTGACTCAACATTGTATAGTACTTTGCAGTAACGCCTACGTCGTAATCTATTAAATGGGTGTTTATAGTTCTTGCCACCATATGGTTTCTGAAACAGAAGACCCTTTTGACATTCTGTGCTTTGCCTGTCCATCACTTTTACTTTACAAAGTTTTGGTAAAAGCATCTCGTCGTGTGCTTTGCATACAATATTTTAATATATGTATCGATATTTCAAATTTCCCGGCTTTCTGACTCACACAACTCAAAGGGCATTAGTGAATTCTCTATTTTTTAGTGAAAAACCACTAATGAGGAGATCGCGACTTTTGAATTTTGTAAAAATTCCTTCAAATGAGCACTAATTAGGCCCCCGAGAACACATATCCGGGGTCAGTTTAAATTTTTATATGTTTATATATATATATATATATATATATATATATATATATATATATATATATATATATATATATATATATATATATATATATATATATATATATCACACCGATAACTCAAAAAATAATCGGCCGATTTTGATGAAATTTGGTATCTTTCTTTTGCCAGTAGCTTGGATAAGTTCGTTAGCCAGGAAAATCTGCTTAGTTAAAAAACATTAAACAATGAGTTGTTTTAACTAGACAGACGGATTCCCCCGGTCAGTATCCGTTGTGAGCTGACTTTAAATGTATGGAATTTCGATCACGAAATTATAATACATGTTTTGTAAAAAAATAAATTCGAGACTCAGCAAGTGGGTTATGGTAGCGAATTATTATTGAACGCCTCAAATTTGAATAGCTCAATTTGCTATTAACCTATAAGGTTCGTTGGCCAGGAAACTAGTTTTTTTTCGGGAATATTTTAAGTTTATTTTCGACAAATTTGTGTACATTTTCAAAGAGTAAAGTTATTTTCGTAAAATATGGTACATTGTTTCTATTATATATGCTATACTAGTAACCAAATTTGATGTCTGCTTTCTTAAAAAAACACATGTTTGCTATTTAAAACATTTTTATGAAAATTCACTATCATAACGCACTTGCTACGTCAAGACTTTTTTATATGCTTCATAATCAGCCGTGCTAAGTGACTTTCTATATTTTATTCTAGCATTGTTTCTCATCGACATTTTATTTTTTATAGGATGTGTAATCCAAGGACATGACCTATGTCAAATATAAATGAAATGAAGTTTCAAATGCCATTTTATAATGTTCTGTGAAAACATATTAAGGTTTTCTCTAACGTTGTAAAATACGATTCTCTTACAACACCAAAACTATTTTTCAGTTAACTGTGAAAACGGAAAAAGCGTTCAAGTTAGCTTCATCATATAAACGAAATCACCACTTTGCACTGGTACTTAGCCCGAAATTAGGGTTATCTTATATAACGTGCCATATTTCAAGCAATTATGGAAATTTATATGTAATTAAGTCGCGACTTTGGCGAAACTATGAACATAAAGAGAGATCGTCCAGCAGAACTTTATTATCCAGGAGATGTTTGTTGCTAGTAATAAACTATACCTAAATTTAGTGGTTTTTCAAGTGAGTTACGATGAAAAACAAGGAATTAGCAACTATATAGTTTCATACATTTCTCCCAGAGCCTCGCTGGTTCAGTGATAAGAACGTGTCCCTCAGAATCGAAAGGTGCTGGGTTCGATCGCAACGTCCTTTCACTTTTTCAGTACATACTGTAGAATTAACATCAACCGAGGTGGTTGCATTGTATTTGAACAAGTTGAATGTCTCCACGTTCCGCCGTTCGGAGGGGGTGTAAAGCCGTCGGTATCGTGTCCATGCGATGTTGTACACGTTAAATATCCCTACATTACATTAACGACGCAAAAAACCGCTATGTCTGCAATCTTTCTGAGGCAAAAAACTCATTTAATAACCACATCAAAAACAAAGTCCTCTCAAGCTCCAACGACAGCAAACTCTTCTGGACTCTTTCTAAATCTATTGGGAATAATTTCTGCAAGAACACGTTCCCACCTCTTGTTTCAGGGGATGAAATTGTTTCTACCGTCTTGGACAAGGCTGAACTTTTTGCCCCTTTGTTCGCCGGTATTTCTACTCTCAACCCACCTCCAAATGTACGACCACCAACAGTCTCCAATGTCGCGCATAAAATGACGGATATCATTTTCAAAACTAAAAAGGTACGAAAGATGCTCTCTTCTCTTTATATCAGGAAAGCCTCTGGCCTTGAGGAGATCCCAGCAATTGTTCTCAAAAAATGCGCACCAGAACTTGCTCCTGCCCTGACTCGTCTGTTTCAGACATTTTACAATAGAGGCATATTCCCTAGTAACTGGAAAACTGCTCGAGTACAACCCGTTCCAAAGAAAGGATCCAAAGCACTTCTTAGCAACTACATGCCTATTTATCTCCTTTCAGTCGTCTCAAAAGTGGTGGAAAAGTATATAAACATCGAATTACTAATTTTTTTTTGAAAAACACAGTCTAATCCACGACAGGCAATATGGATTCCGTCAGCGCAGATTAACTGCCGACCTCCTTTCCTTTGTCACCCATTCTTGGAACAAGTCTATGGAACTATACGGTGAATCTCAGATTGTCGCTCTAGACATATCCAAAGCATTCAATCAGGTCTTGCACGCAGCGCTGCTTAATAAACTTCCGGCCTATGGCCTACCACCAAAACTCTGTACCTGGACAGCAAATTTCCTCTCCAATCGGAGATTTCTGTTGTCGTGGATGGCCATTCCTCTAAACTGTATCCAATTAATGCAGGAGTTCCTCAAGGTTCAGCTTTAGCCCGTACTTTGTTTCTTCTCCACATCAGTGACCTGCTTTATATCACATCCAACCCAGTTCACAGTTACGCGAACGACAGCACCCTCCGCTCAAATATACAATATTTTAAGTCTGTATCTTTAGCCCAATTAGATGAGGATCGCAGACTCATGGAGGGTTCTGTCTCCGTGGATCTCCAAAAAATATTAGACTGCGGAAGTAGAAATCTTGTACAATTCAACCCCACCAAATCTAAGCCTTGCTTTCTATTTCATAAGAGATAAACAAGCCCTAGATCCATCACAATGAACAACCAAGTTATTCAAAGTAATGAGTCATTTTCACTTGTTGGCATTTCTGTGGATCTAAATTTCAATTGGCACCAACATGTCACATCAGTTGCAGAAGCGGCTGCTAAGAAATTAGGTTTCCTCTTCCGGGCTCGCAAATACTTTTCACCAGAGCTAATCTCTATACCTTATATACTTTACAAATAAGGCCAAACCTCGAATACTGCTCCAACATCTGGGATGCCGCTGCCGCTTCTACACTCGCTATTCTGGACTCCATTCAGAAGAGAGCTGTACGTCTCATCGGTGACCCTACCTTCACCCAAAGGCTGCCATCCCTTACCCATCGACGTGCCGTTGGTGACCCCTGTCTCTCTCTTTTGTATATATCTGCACGGGCGCTGCTCATAAGCGCTTTCTTCCATAGTTCCTCCACCTGGTGCCCCCAAAAGATCTACCAGGGGAACAGAGCGAATGCAACCTCTTACTGTCCAGGTCACCAGACATAGAACATCTTGTTATGTCCGCTCTTTTGACTTCCAAATTGTGGAATTCCTTGCCGGCACATGTTTTTCCTTCTCCTCTGAACCTCCAAACTTTCAAGTCCAGAATTAACAAGTTGCCTCTTTCCTCCTTCTCGACATCCACGGTACGATAGTATATAGGCTGTAAGCCCTCGTGGTGTGTTGTTGAAATAAATAAAAAATTACTTACAGAAAGGCAGGGGTTGGGCAAAATTTACAGGATAGTGTAGTAAACTACTCCCTGGCGTCGGTGATCGACCATAGTAGCGGAAATAGACCGACGTTAAAGAAAGAAAACACACACATACATTTCTCTGCAACCATCAAGCAGCGTTAAAGTTTTGTAGGAATTCGATTACTGCACGTTTCCATTGAGGTAGTATCTCACCGTCGACTTACACACTGTAATTTAAATTTCATGCATGTTTTGCAGTGATCGATATTGCAGCACTAGACATATTAAATTTATCCGCAGCGAATAGCGTCAAGACAAATTTGCATGTTAAATTTTATTTGTGTAACTACATTATACACTTCGTTAGGTATAAATAATTTTCTACAAGCATACTTATCAATGCAAATGGGCTACATCTGTAATAATATGAAATGTAATTATTTTGACTATTTACCTGCATAATTAGCATGCTAGAGGGTATAAGCCTAACGAGTTTACCACGTTTACATTTGTTTTTAGAGTTAGGTGTTTTCGATAACAAACGGGATAGTTGGGGAATCCTACTCAAAAGAAAATTAACTTTTTTTTAATTTTTTTATTTAAATTTTAAACAAAAACCTTCAACACCTATTAGCCCTTTCCCGCTTACCGGTATACTACATATACCACAAATTTACCAATTGTTATCCATGCTGCTTTGCGGTATATTTTACGTACCGCCTACTTGATACGTATTTACGTACGTAAACGAAGGTACCTGCGAAATTTTATCAAAATCGAACTTATATTTTTTGAGTTATCGTTGGGACACATATAAAGTTTTTTTATTTTTTTATTTCAACAACACACCACGAGGGCTCACAGCCTAAATACTATCGTACCGTGGGTGTCGACAAGGAGGAAAGAGGCAACTTGTTAATTCTGGACTTGAATGTTTGGAGGTTCGAAAGAGAAGGAAAAACATGTACCGGCAAGGAATTCTACAACTTGGAAGTCCTCGGGAGAAACGAGCGGGAATAACAAGATGTTCTATGTCTGGTGACCCGGACAGTAAAAGGGTGCATTAGCTCTGTTCCCCTGGTAGATCTGTTGGAGGCAGCAGGTGGAGGAACTATGGAAGAAAGCACCCCCGAGAACGGCAGGGGCAGATATCTGTAAAAGGGAGAGAGAGAGAGGTCACCAACGGCACGTCGGTGGGAAAGCGATGGCAGCCTTTGGGTGAGGGTAGGGTCACCGTTGAGACGTATAGCTCTCTTCTGAATGGAGTTCAGCATATCAAGCGTAGAAGCGGCAGTCGCACCCCAGATGTGGGAGCAGTATTCGAGGTTTGGCCTTATTTGTGAGGTATATAAGGTATATAGATTAGCTGGTGAGGAATATTTGCGAGCCCGGAAAGGGAAGCCTAATTTCTTAGCAGCCGCTTCTAAAATTGATGCGACATGTTGGTGCCAATTAAGATTTCGATGCACAGAAATGCCAAGAAGTGAAAAGGACTCATTACTTTGAATAACTTGGTTGTTAATTGTGATGGATCTTGGGCTGGTGTATTTCTTATGAGATAGAAGGCAAGACTGAGATTTGGTGGAGTTGAGTTGTACAAGATTTCTACTTCCCCAGTCTAATATTTTTGGATATCCACAGAGACAGAACCCTCCATGAGTCTGCGATCCTCATCTAATTGAACTAAAGAGACAGGCTTTGAATATTGTATATTTGAGTGGAGGGTGCTGTCGTCCGCGTAACTGTGAACTGGGTTGGATGTCCTAGAGATGAGGTCATTGATGTGAAGAAGACACAAAGTAGTGGCTAAAGCTAAACCTTGAGGGACTCCTTCATTAATTGGACACAGTTTACAGGAATGGCCATCCACGACAACAAATATGCTTTGGTTGGAGAGGAGATTTGCGGAATTTTGTAAGAAGCCTTCTCTTGAGTCTGTCCAGTTCATCCAAGTTGGTGTTAAAGCATTTGAAAACTCCAAAAGAGTATGTCAATACTGGTACCGCCCATGAGTTGATAGCAGCACAGAGGTTACCTCCGGAAAGCTTTGTATTTATGAGCTTCGTGACTCGTTTCCTATATTTCTCCTGGAACTCCCGATTTAGCCGGATATGATCCACGCGCTGGTTTTGAGGACTCTCTAGGTAGCGGTACGTCTCTTCAGGCGGTAGTTGTTCAATATCGCAGGAGGGTTGTTGGTGACCTTCGACTGCCCCTCTCCTGATGTTGATTATAGCACATTTGTCGAGTCCAAATGACATTTTTATATCATTGCTAAAGATTTCAGCAGTATTAACCAGTAAGTGGAGCTTATTTTGTGTCTCAGAGTATAACTTAAGATCATCCATGTAGAGTAAGTGGGATATTCTACTTCGGTTTTTCATATTGAGTTTATACTTGGCTCCAGTTTTGTTTAGGACAGTCGACATTGGGTTCAGTGCCAAACAAAACCACACCGGCGACAGGGAGTCCCCCTGAAAAATGCCCCTCCCGATCTGCACTTTTCCACAATTTTTATTGGTCATCCATATGTTTGTTCTTCAAGTACTCATAAGATCTTGAAGGACGTTTCTGATCCTTGAACAGATCTTGTAGATTTCAAGTACCTTCTATAACCAGTCGTGGGGTATGGAATCAAATGCTTTACTGTAGTCGATGTAGCATACATGCAGATTTCGTTTTCTTCTCTAGGATTGTTTCAGTACTACAGCGTCTATTGTTAGCTGGTACTTGCAGCCCAAAGATTCTCTTAGAAATCCCTTCTGTTCTCCTGCTATTATTATTATTATTATTATTGTTGTTGTTATAATAATAATAATAATAATAATAATAATAATAATAATAATAATAATAATAATAATAATAATAATAATAATAATAATAATAATAATAATAATAATAATAATAATAATAATAATAATAATAATAATAATTATTATTATTATTATTATTATTATTATTATCATTACTTATTATTATTACAGTGATTAAAGGCAAAATTTAGTGACTTTTGAAACATTTTTCATTTAAGATGATATTTAGATCTTTTGTAACTAGACGGCAAGAAGACGGTTTCTTTGAAAACTGGATTCAGTGTGTTTTGGAACTATTCGACTCAATTGTAAATATTGGAAAAGTGTTATAAGTTTGACGATCCTGTCAAGGCAATCAATATGTTAGAAGTTTATTTGTGCCATATTGTAAATAAGTAGTAACATCAGTAACGAATTTTTCAACGCCAAAAATCAAGAGCTACACCGATATTTAAATATACGGGCACATTTTATAGTGTAGTAAAACTCTTTTTGAAAGGTGAGTAGGGAAATATAGGAGAAAGGCTGAAATATTTTCATCGCATTCAACGGCGCGAGGCCCGCCAAAGTCTCTTGCAAGACATAAAAAAGTTGTAAGTAAATACATTTTATATTATTCACGAATTAATGTGCAAGTTATGTTGCAAGAGTCTGCTTTTATTGCTGTTTTTATTATACATACAGACATGGAAGAAATTCTCTAATACACTTCCTACATTTTATGAAAATTTCATGAGAGCACATCTCTTCGCCCTGGAAGCTGAAATATGTTTCATGTTTGTGGTCTGGCTAAGAGTAAGGAACTACTGGGACCTTAGCTCACGTTGACTTATTACGGGGTTCACGTAAAAGCCACCTTGTAGGGTCAAGGAGAGCTAATGTCTCCAATCCTCAGTGCAGCATGGCTCCTGAATAAAACACGTTGCCAAAGTTCTGGGACATTATTCAGTTTTCTCAGTTTTCTATGCATTATCGTAATTGTATCGTCCCTTGAGGAAAGGACTTTTTGTATTAATAGTAATCTGTTTGATTGCTTAATATAATTCTGTTTCAGCACAATTTAACTTAAAAAAAGTGTCGACGCAGCAAGTGCGTTAAGGCTGCGGATTTTCACGGAAATTATATACACTTTTTTACGAAAATTATATATATATATATATATATATATATATATATATATATATATATATATATATATATATATATATATATATATATATATATATATATATATATATATATATATATATATATATATATATATATATATATATAGGCTGGCGCATTGAAAACGAAACAGATCGATTTGCGTCCAGAGAAACTTTTTTTAAGAAACGCTGAAACAAGTCAATTTTAATATTGAGGGGGACATGTTTTGACATCAAACTCAACTTTGTCACATCAACCCCTTAAGGGTGGTGATAACAACCTTTATATTTTAAATAGGGAACATGGGTCGAGTGTTACACCATTTGAAAGCTCTTTCTTTTCTGAATTCAGCACACTAATTTTTTGGAAGCTTTATCAACTCGTTTAAAAATTATTCATAGTTGAAGATGCAAAAACGCATTTTACTCATTCCGATAAGAAATGTGCTGATAGTCAATGTTTTGTTGGTGTGTAAACAAAAAATTGACTATCAGAACATTTCTTATCGGAATGAGAGAAATGCGGTTTATTATTTCAGTTTATCGGTCGGTTTGATATTTGATAGTACTACCGAAAATTAATTTCACAATGGTGTATTCTGTAGAATAAAGAGTTGAAATAATTACTCTTTGTTTCAAAAACGATAACTGTGCCAACCGTACCGCAAATTTGTTTAATGAACGACATCCGAACAGACATGTTAACAGAAAATACATTTTGGAGTTAGTTGCACAGTTTCGACAAAGTGGTTCAGTACCCAACAAAAAACGGGATCCTGAACGTGAATTTCCGGTTAGAAATGAGACTACTGAGATTGAAGTTTTAGGACAAATTACTGCAGACCCAACTTTGAGCACGAGAAAATTGTCCACTGTTTCAAACATCAAAAGAAAAACTATTCATCGAATATTGA
Organism: Tillus elongatus; assembly: GCA_964006375.1. NCBI lineage: Eukaryota > Metazoa > Arthropoda > Insecta > Coleoptera > Cleridae > Tillus > Tillus elongatus. The sequence goes on from OZ023265.1 coordinate 28,124,844, forward strand.
AGCATCATAAATTTCACCCCTATAAAATTCATCTTATACAACAACTAAATGAAGATGATTTTGAGCGGCGGCTGGAGTTTTGTGAAGATATGACTGCACGAATAGCTGATAACGGGAACTTTCTGTTCAATATCTGTTTTTCGGACGAGTGTACGTTTTTATTAAACTTTACAGTCAATCGTCATAATTGTCGTTATTACGCAGATAATAATCTAAGAAATTTTCACGAAGTCCACACTCAAACTCATTGAATGTCTGGACTGGAATTTTTGGAGACCGTTTAATCGGACCAATTTTTCTTGATGGCAATTTGAGTGGCGAAACGTATTTGGAGTTACTGGAAGATATCGTTTACCCTCTACTAATTGACATTGTTGAAAATGATGATCGCTATCAAGAAAATCAATTAGTGTTTCAACAAGATGGAGCTCCTCCGCATTTTTCACAACGTGTTAGGGAGTTTTAGAACAGAGAGTTTCCAGGGCAACGGATTGGGCGTAGAGGTGCTATTGAGTGGCTCCCTAGATCACTGGATTTAACTCCTTGACACTTCTTCATTTAAAAAGCAGAATTTTAGCAACAGAACCGGAGTCTCTGGTAGAATTACGACGACTCATTGTTGAAGAATGCCGTCTAATAACTTCACAAATGCTCCAGAATGTCAGAGCTTGTTTTGAAAAAAATTGTACTTTTGTATGGAAGCTGGTGGTCAACAATTTGAACACTTACTTAACTGAATAAACACTTTTGAACGTTTGGTTTTGTTTTTTAGTTTTTTTTAACGAAAAATTGACTGATTAGTGCACAATGAATGAAATACGTTCTTGCAAACCCAACTGTGAATAATTTTTAAACGAGTTGATAAAACTTCCAAAAAAATTTGTGTGCTTAATTAAAAAAAAAAAAGCTTTCAAATGATGTAACACTCGACCCATGTTTCCTATTTAAAATATAAGGGTTGTTATCACAACCCTTAAAGGGTTGATGTGACAAAGTTGAGTTTTATGTCAAAACATGTCCCCCTCAATATTAAAATTCACGTGTTTCAGCGTTTCTTAAAAAAATTTCTCTGGACGCAAATCGGTCTATTTCGCGTTCAATGCGCCACCTTATATATATATATATATATATATATATATATATATATATATATATATATATATATATATATATATATATATATATATTACATTAACTGACGTCGGCCAGCCCACAGTTTAGCTCTTCTAGTGGACAGATTTTTGCGCACACAACTTCACTGCTCTCCTTAA